>WOXC01009177.1:0-503941 GCA_011680675.1 Gymnobelideus leadbeateri | reverse complement strand
GAAGATCCTACTAGGACCCAGGTATCTCTTAGCTTCAAAACTTTCTCTACTACTTTCTACTCAATCCTTCCTCAGGTCATAGTATAGTATTTGGCCCCTCTCTCTCCTGAATCTGTACTTATTTCTTCTCCATTGTCATTGCCACCTATCAACAAGCATTTTCAAGTCTTCCCAATATTAAATAATTTCCTGGGCCCTACTAACCCCATCCAGCTACCACCCCATCCCTTATTAGCCCTTTACTAATAAACTTCTTGGAAATGTTTTCTATACTTAGTACCTCTCTATTGGCTCCCTGTTATCTCCAGGATCAAATAAACTTGTTTGACTTTCAAACCTGACTCCTTCCTACTTTCCCGGTCTTTTTACACCTTGTTCCATCCATCCTTGTTTGGTGGGATCCAGTGATAATGGCCTCCTTGCTTGTTTGTCCCATAAGACAATCCTCCCAATTCAGGACATTTACACTTTTGCCAATGCCTGGGATTCTTCCTCCTGATCACCATCTACTGGCTTCCCTAATTTCCTTCTAATCTCAACTAAAGTACCACATTCTGCAATAACCCTTTCCCAGTTCTCCTTAAATTTAGTACCATCTCTTTGAGACCATCTCCAATTTTCACATATATGTATTTATATATGCACCAGGTCTGCACAGCATACCACCTGTGGGCTGCTTTGGCCAGCTGCAAGGGCCCTGTGCACTGTGTTGTGCAGGCCTGATATACACACTCACACTCACACACACATTTTTTACAAATGCAGATTTTTCCTATGTACGTATATGTGTGTATCGATATCTATCTCTATGTCTATATGTCTCGTTTGGACAGAAGTGTTTGCATATTATCTTCCTTCATTAGCTTGTGAGCTCCTTGAGAACAGGGACTTGTTTTTGCCTTTCTTTCTTAGCACAGTGCCCTGCACATACTGTTTAATGCATTCTTGTTGACTTTCCCAGATATTTCAGCTTCCTCACTACCCCCTTGCTCATGAACACAACTTGATGCCTCCTGTTCCACTGAGATGATTCTTCTCAGTGACCTTCTCATGGAACCCAGTGTAATCTTTTGATTCCTCCTTGATTTCTCTTCAGCATACCGTTGAACACTTCATTCTTTTGGGTAGTTTCCTCCTGCTTTGTCTTCAGAGACACCACACTCTTGTTTATCTTCTTACTCCTCATCTGTCCCTTCGCGATCCCCTTGCTGGTCCCTAATTCTCTTTCCAACCTCTGAATATGTCCATTCTCCATGGATTTGTCCTGGGCCTTCATCTCTTTCTAGGTCCTTTCCAATGACAATCTAAATCACTCTCATGGCTTCCACTCCCACCTGTAAGGATGCAGATGATTGCATAATCTTCATCTCCAAACTTGGCCTTTCTTGTGAATTCCTGACCTAGAGTGTCAGCCACCTACAGAATGTCCCCAGGTCACTGTCTTTTACTGGCACTTGGAGATCTGTATGTCCAAGTCCAGTGTCCTTACCTTTCCACCTGAACTCATGATTTCACTATTACTCTCTCTGATACCCATGTTCACTCTCCCTCTCATGTTCAGAACCTTTCTGACTTCTCCCTGTTCCTCCCCTTATCTCTAGTTCAGGTAGTTCTCAACTCCTGACATTTTTACCCCATACTACCTATTTTCTCTGCTCCCACAGTCGCCGTGGACTATTGCCATAGGCTTCTCCTAGGACCATCTCCCTTCTTTCTCTCTTCTAGTCTGTCCTTCCAGTGCCTTCCAGGACAGTCATTCTCATGCCTATATCTGATTACTTTGCATCTCTGCTCTGAATGCCTGCATAGGGAAGGTTGAACTTCTGGCTGCCATTCTCGACCCTCCTCAATCTGGAGCCATCCTACCCCAACTAAATAACTTGATGTTCTACTTGATGCATTCTGTGCTCTATACCATTGGGGTCCTTTCTGCCTGCACCACTCCCTCGTCCCTCTCTTCCATCCCCTTTGTGCCTTTAAGTGCACAAGCAGCAATCTTCCCCCTCTTTACATGTTGAATTTTTGCAGATCCTTTAAAGTGCATCTCAAAGTCAGCTCCTCTACAACGTTTTCTTTGATCCTCACCCCTTTCCAATTTCCTGTAAGATTTTGTTTTTATAACTGTCTCACTGTGCTCAGGTGATATTGTATATTGGAGTTCTCTATATCCTGACTCCTTATTAGACTGTCAGCTCCATGAGGACAGGGATTGTGCTCTACTTTGTATCTTTACCAGTGCCTTGCACCATGATTTGTATACAGTTGGTACTTAATATTAAACCTTTAGATCAATCCAAATGTTTGGATCCTTCTAGCTTTGCTATGAACTGTGCAGTCCAAAACAGTCTACTCAATCTGTAGTCACTCTGGGAGAGGAATGGTGGATCCAATGAATGTTAGCTCTCGCTACAGAGTTGGCTCAGATGTTGGCTGGTTCATGTCATTTTTATGTATTACATTTCATAAGACAATGTTGGCTTCATCATTGAGGTAGAAGAAAAAGTCAATATTTCATCACTGTTCATGATAGTAAATTAGAAGGAATTTAAAGGTTATTTTCCTTTTATTCATTCAACATCCTGGGATCTGTTCTGTTCTACACCAGTCTCACAATAGTCAGCCATTTATTGCAGGAGAAAAACTAGTGAGGTAGGATTTCTTCAACTTCCATTTATCTTCTCTCTTCTTTACTGAAAGTGTAGAATATGTTCCCACATCTGTAGCTGAAGAAGCCCTACTGTGTGTGTATGTGTGTATGTGGCTTGTGTTGTGCACTGTGTGTATCTGTGCTATGTGTTATGCATGCATGTGTGTATGAATATGTGTGTGTTCATCTGTATGTTATCCTATCTATGAAGTTTTCTGTGAAGGGAAGAAATGCAGAATATACAACAGGTTTAAAAAAAAATGATTGTAATTAAAGGACCAGGTGGCTCCCAGTAGCAGGAACTATGAAGAAGACAAAGCCATTGAGAGTTGGGACTAGCTGGAGCAGATGGCATAGCCTTTGTACTACTTTAATGTCGACTTTTCCTCATCTCTCTACAGGGCTTTGGAGAATGCATTGTGTTTCATTTATGCATTTACATTAAAGCAAAAAATGAAAATTCAAATGTAATTCTGCATCCCATGAATAAGTAAGACCCTACATATGTAAATGCTTCCAGCCATGTGCTAATGGGATGGGGTGGAAGGCTCTGGGGTACCTGCCTGGCTGTAACTTCATCTTCTATTTGAAAGATATATTGATACTGAGTAATGGCTCATTTGGTCCCTACGGTTTTGCTGGAAGATGAGGGGTCAGGGTCTTCATACTTAAGGTCCTATATCCTGATCAGTGATCACCCTGAAAACCAAAGCAAAACCAAAAACAGAATTGTCAAAATATCAGCAGCTTGTTCTGTAAGACAGTGAGCAAGAAAAGTTGTTTCCAGAATGTGACGTGTGAGTAGTTGTTCACTTCAGGCTCTGAGCACCAAAACAAATATGTGACCAAATGCAGAACCATAGGTCCTCAGAGGATCAGTGGGCCTGTCTGCCACCCGCCTGACGTGGTCATCCAGCCTCTTTTGGAGGCCCTGAAATTAGTGAAGAACTTACTACCTTCAGTGGCAGCCTGTTCCACTTTGGGACAGCTCTCTTGTCATGATCCTTTTATCAAAGCTAAATCTACTTCCTTGTCATTCGTTGCATATGCTTTTGTGTACGAAAGCTACAAATATGGTTGTTTGCTGGTGGAGCAATGAGTTCATCATGTAATTAGTTACCATGTACTGGTACCCAAGTATTGAATATAATGACTTAAACAGCTCTTCTGGATAATCCTTATTCATGAAAAAGGTTGCAATTTGCATTGACTCACCCTCCCCACTGAAATCACTGAGTTCATCTTTATACAACCACATATGTTTTTGGTTTTTTTTTTTTGGAGGGGCAATTGGGCTTAAGTGACTTGCGCAAGGTCACATGGCTAGTAAATGTTAAGTGTCTGAGGTCAAATTTGAACTCAGGTCCTTCTGACTCCAGGGCCACTGCTCTATTCACTGTGCCACCTAGCCACCCCAACCATGTATTTTTTATTAGTATAGTGGGAGGGGGGATATTTCAAAGTAATTAGTTTATCAGCAGTGTGTAAAAGGGTGAGGGATTTCAGTGTTGATGCAAAGTATAATAATGATAGATCACAAACCCCATCATGGGATTACCCAAGTCAGAGCAAAGGCACTTGTTTTGTAGGATAGAAGGGTAGAGTAGAATGTACCACTAGGCCCTATTTCTCCTGGAGTTACCTGTATCCTCCATAGCCACTAGTTAATTGTGCTGGCGATTAACGTGCTCGTATTGTAATCACATCCACATGCTGCCAACCTCTCCAGACAAAATTTAGCCACATTGGTGTTGGACATCACATGGAGAAAACATTTGGGTAAATGGAAGGAATTGGCCAATATTTTGGAGTCATATAAACACACAGCTAAAGAGGGTTCCCCTTCCCCTGGTACTGTGTGTGCAGAAAGAGAAACTCACTTTCAAATTGGAATGTTCCAAGTTCTTTTGGCCTTTCCTGAGTGGGAATATCATGTTCCTCCAGGAGAGATTTGCTGGGCCATGCCTCTCATCAGATCCTTTGGGCAAGGGAGTACAGAGTGCAGGAATGAGCAGGGAGTCATAGTCAAGAGATACTTGGGTTCACATTGTGCCAGTGACACTTACTAGTTCTGGAATGCTGGAACTGTGAAACTCTTACTAGTTCTGGAACTTCTGGCAAGTCACTGAACCCCACTTTCCTTAGTAAAATAAGGATTGCAATTCCTACAGTATCTACTTTATCAGGTTGTTATGGGAACTCCCTGAAATAGTGTTTGCAAAGTGCTTTGCAAATCTTTAAAGTCTTGAAAAAAGCATTGCTAGTTTCTCTGAGTGTAGGGGCAGTGTGGTATAGTCAGTCAGGCCTGGCCTTGGAGGTGGGGAGACCCAGGTTCAAATTCTGCCTCACGCTTAAAAGCTGTATGACCTTAGTCAAATCACTTCCCTGAGTCTCACTTTTCTCCTCTGTTAAAAAAAGGTGGCTGAACTCAATGGAGTCGAAGGTTGCTCTCAACTGTAAATCTCTTATCCTACCCATGAGACAGAAGAAGGGACCGCATAGTGACAAAGGGCATGGAGTCAGGACATCTGGGTTCATATGCCAGGTCTATTATGTATTTATCAGCTTGAATTTGTCCAAACCACTTTTCCTTTCTGGACCTTACTTTCCTTCTCTGGAAAATTATGTCCCTGGACTAGACTAACATCCAAGGTCCCCCCACAGCCTGCAAATCTGGGATCACCTGCTTTCCTCTTCACCTAAGCAGTGGCACAAGACAGAGCACTGCTCAGCCTAGACTCCCTTGTTTTACTTTGCCTTTTGAATCAGGTGGAACAGTTGTTAGAGCACTACACCTGGGATCAGGAAGGCTCATCTTCATAAATTCAAATCCAGCCTCAGACACTTCTGGCTGGGTGACCCTGGGCAAGTCACTTCACCCTGTGTGTCTCAGTTTCCTCATCTGTAAAATGAGCCAAAGAAGGAAATGGCAAACCACTCCATTATCTTTACCAAAAAAAAAATAACCCAAATGGGACCACAAAGAGTCAGACACGAGTGAAAAATGACTCCACAACAAAAATAACAACAAAACCTGTTTACTGAGCTTTTTTTGCCCTCCCACCATGCACGGGCCCATCCATCTCATACACACAGACACACACCCTCAGCATGCTGGTTTGGAGAAATACTCACAGAGGAGGCTCCCTGAACTGATCCTGGGTCAGTGCTCCACAGCTCAGGGAGATAGGTAGCAAGGTGGGAGCTGCTTAGCAAGATGGAGCTGTACAGCTCTCCTGTCTCCCCTTCCTGCTTCCTCTACTTCATTTACTTGGTAATGAAGAGCAGCCAATTATAAAATACAAATAAACACTGTTCTCAATTAGAATGGAGCTTTGCCTTCTTAATATCAATTATGTTCAAATCTGAGATGTTCAGACAATACAGGATTCATACAAGTGGGCTGTCTGCATACCTTTAAAATACGTATAGACTTCCTGGTCTTCACAATGTCTTCAAAAGGGGCCCTTGCTGGTGTAGGGTAGCAGGCCATAAGAACACCTGCTTTAAAATCCAAATGACTTCTTAGCTGTGTGACCCTGGCCAAGTCACTCTTGTCTTTGAGACTCAGTTGAATGCAGTAGTATCCATTTGTGAACAATCTTTTAGAAAAAAACCCAAAACAATGCCCCCTCCCATTTCAAATGGTCCCCTTCAGATGTTCCTTAGCTACAACATAAACATGCCCATCTGGTTTTCCCCAACAAATCTCTTTGCAGTAGCCAAGACTGCTCTGTGATCCAACTGATGTCTTGTATAATCCACTAGAATGTCATTTAGAAAAGCATTCCATTGGGGCAGCTAGGTGGTGCAATGAATAGAGCACCAGCCCTGGAGTCAGGAGGACCTGAGTTCAAATCCGGCCTCAGACACTTAACACTTCCCAGCCCTGTAACCTTGGGTAAATCACTTAACCCCAATTGCCCTCCAAAAAGCAAAAAAAAAAAGCAGTCCATCAGAATGTAATCTGCTTGAGGGCAGGCACTATTTTTGCCTTTCTTTATACCTTCTAACCCATAACATAGTACCTAACATATAGTAAGCAATGAAGAAATGCTTGTAGTCTAACATTTTCACAGGAGAAATTGTTTTAGGGAGAATGGATGACAGGACCAGCAGCTCCCCAATGTGTATGTAATGTTCCATAGTGGATAATGTGCTGGGATTGGAGTCAGGGGGACCAGAGTTCAAATCCCTCCTCTGACTAATAACTTCCCACTTGACATGGAACAAGTAACTTAATTTCTTTGTGCTCCAGACAGCTCCCTAGGATTTCTGTGCTGAGTCTCGGGGTTTTCCTTCTGCCTTGGTTAATGGGGTTTCCTATTGGAGAGAGATCTCTATATTGACAGAGTTCTAGACCCTTCCTATATCCATATAATGTGCATTTCTTCATGGCTTTATTTGAGAAAAAGCAAGAATGGCATGATATGTATGGCAATGTCCTAGGTAGGGTCAATTAGAAATATTTTGATCTGTGGCTAGTTGTCCTCAAATGTCTGGCCTATCATGTCCTTGAGACTGGTGGGATGGCAACCTTCTTTCACACTGCATTGTTCCTAGGTTTGGCTCCTAAACCGAGGATTTGCTTGAAAGTGGAGGGGGCTCCAGGGCCAGTGTAAGTAAGAGAATGCTTTCCTTGTTTTTGTGTCCCTAACATGTCTGCCTCTCTGGACCCCAGATATTCCAACACTCATAGAGCCCTGAAAAGGAAAAAAATGACCCTATGTGTTGCCATCATTCTGTGGGTCATTCTATCTGTTAGTAAGCATTTATGAAGCACCTTCTGTTTGCTGGGCACTATACTAAGCACTGGGGATACAAAGAAAGGCAAAAGACAGCCCCTTTCATTGAAGAGCTCACAACCTAATGAGGGAGAACGTGTGCTGTCAACTATGTACAAGCAAGTTATGTCAGGATACACAGGAGAGAATCAACAGATGAGAAGCTCTAGAATTACTAGGGCTTCCTGCAGAAGGGTGGGACTTTACCTGGGATTTCCAGGAAGCTGGGAGGTGGAGATGAGGGGGGAGAACAAGGCCTGGAGGACAATCGGGGAAGTTGGAGATTATGAGGCTGTGAACAGTGGACCAGTCCCTTAATCAAAGGGGATTAAGTGCTCAGTATAAGGTGAGGGGCTGAGACTGGCAAAGACCTGAGGTGGGGACTGGTAGTTTTCTTTTCCAATGTGCTTTTTTAAATCAGTCCAGGTGAATCATGGAGCTTCATATCCCTTGATATTGTGTCATACTGCCCAAGCAAATCTAAAGGCACCCATTTCTTATGCTTCCTATTTCCCTGTATACATTCCTCTTTATCCTCTTTCTCTTAAAACCTCAGAGAGTGATGACACATTGGGATTATGAAAAGAATCCCAAGTCCAGCCATTGGGAGGAAGAATCCAAAGGCTTCCAATAGTCTCATCTTTCCCACAATGGGCATCACTTGCCAGTAAAAGGGTCCTGCTGCTGAACACTGAGACTACCACCTATTCCTTACATTTCACTTAAAATAATTCCAATCTTCCAAATGTCATCCTGTTGAGTATTTGTCAAAATTTCACAATGCTAGCTATTTGCATCTATTATCTATCAATGGAAACAATACAATTATTATTATGATATTAATAACATGCAATAGTTTAACATGACAATAAGAAGTAGCATGGTTTATGGTGCACCATAGTAATAGAGTCAAATAGACTTGGGCTCTAGCCTTTCCTCTGGCACATATTGGTTGTGTGGCTCTGGACACCATCCTTAACCTTTCAATATCATGGGCAACTCTTTAAGTTATAGGCAAGATCATCTTTAGTGAAGGAAATTTCCACCCCAGGAATTTCCCAAATTCCTGTGAAAAGCAGCTCCAGAACAAAACAAATTGATAGTTTATGATGTACTTTGAGATCCACAACAACTTTAACACTATAGGTGTTATTGTACCCATCTCATAGATGAAAGAACTGAGGCTCAGAGAGATTAAGGACTTGCCCATGTATCAACTGCAGAAGCAAGGCTTTCCATGCAACAATATGCTCATTAATAGCTGTAATTAATAATAATATAAGTAACCCTATAAATAATAAATAATAAAAGTGTATTATATATGTATTATAAGTAATATATAATAATGTAAGTAATAGTAAATACCAGATTTAATGACTAGGACCAAGAGAACATTTATGGAAATTGAGGATTGGGAATGAAAATCAATGAAAGGAAGGAATGTGACATTGTTCTAATAGAATCCTTACCAAAAATGATTGCTTATTGCTTTGCGTTTAAGCCCTTACATCTGGTGGTGCATTGATTTCCCCATAATCTCTGACTGTTAAACATTACAATTCAAAAGATACCGCCTATAGCTCTTAAAAATTGTCTCAAGTTCTTTCGTGCTTTCCGGGAGCCAAGATGTCTAATCGAGGATGTGGTGGGTCGTTGGGAGCAAAGTTCCGAATTTCCTTGGGTCTCCCCATAGGAGCTGTCATCCATTGTGCTGATAATACAGGTGCAAAGAACCTGTACATCAGGGGCGGCTAGGTGGCGCAGTGAATAGAGCGCCGGCCCTGGAATCAGAAGGACCTGAGTTCGGAGCCGGCCTCCGACACTTAATCTGCACAAACAAAAAAACCTAGCCGTGTAACCTTGGGCAAGTTACTTAACCCCAATTGCCCTAAAGGGGCGGCTAGGTGGCGCAGTGAGTAAGAGCGCCGGCCTCGGAGTTTGGATGACCCGAGATCAGACCCGGCCTCAGAAAATGAGCACCCACGCATAAATCAAATGACTAGCCGTGTAACCTTGAGCAAGTTACTTAACCCCAATTGCTTTAAAAAAAAAAAAAAAAAAGAACCTGTACATCATCTCTGTGAATGGGATTAAGGGGAGATTGTACAGGCTTCCTGCAGCTGGTGTAGGTGACATGGTAGTGGCCATGGTCAAAAAGGGGAAACCAGAACTTCCGAAGAAGGTTCATCCAGCAGTGGTGATACGGCAACGGAAGTCATATCGGAGAAAAGATGGAATGTTCCTATATTTTGAAGACAATGCAGGGGTCATAGTAAACAACAAAGGTGAGATGAAAGGTTCAGCCATCACCGGGCCTGTTGCCAAGGAGTCTGCTGACTTTTGGCCCAGGATTGCATCTAATGCTGGCAGCATTGCTTGATTCTCCATTAAAAAACAGAAACCAAAAAAACCCCTCATTAAAGTGTCTGCCTATAAAAACAAATTGTCTCAAGTGACAGGGAAACTCGCCATTTCATTATTTCCTCTGGTCCCATTTTGGTTGTGTTCACCCAGAGCCATTGAATCAGTTTTTTGTCTGAAAGGATGATCACAGTGGCTATTTTCAGTGATGTGATGTCTGTCCATCTTGGCTTTTTGTGGTCCTGTGTTCTCTTGTGTATAATAATCATAATCATAATAAAGGCTTGAATTTATATAATTATTTAAGGCTTTAAAAACACTTTTTGTATATACAAGGCATTATATATGCATATATAAAAGATTACATATGCATATATATTATATATGTCTATATTGTATATGCTAATATATATACACAGAGGGGGTGCATATAAGTTTTTTTTCTTTCTTTGATCCTCACAACAAACCTAAGAGGTAGGTGCTATAATTATCTCCATTTTACAAAAGAGGAAACTGAGTCTAACAGTTAATGACTTGCCCAGGGTCACACAGCTAGGAAGTATCTCAGGAAGAATTTGAAATCCACTCCTACTAATTCCATTGCCAAGGCTTAATGATCCATTGTACCACCTAATTGTCTTTGACTGAGTGGGCTGTATGCCTGGCACAAAGTAAAATGAGATTTTAACACTCATTCAGTCAATGGGATTAAACATTAATTATATTAACTAAATCATTTAGGGGGAGTAATTCTACTTCAGGGTCTGAATTGCATTTATCAAATTGTCTGGCTAATTAGGCTTTCTCCACTTAACTCTCTTATCTGTAGACATGGTCCAATCAGCTACCGGGCTTCCTCCACCTATTCAAATGGGCTCCTTGGCTCAGTCTAGCTATCTTTTTATCCAGACCAGGCCATGTATTAGGTAGGAGTAGTGCCCCCTCCCCAACCCACCCACAACAAACATAGTCAACCACTGATGCTTGTAATGTTGCTGTTTCCTTGCCATGTGTGATTTTTAAGGGGAAGGGAAGACTACTTTTTCACTTTTTTTTTCACTGTGTTGTGACCAAGGTGCCAACAAAAATTGATTTCCACCTCTCAGGGGTCTGTGCTTTAATCAGGGTGCTCCTCTGCCTCTTCAGATTGCAGGCTCTCAGGGACTTGGTGGACAGTCCTTGGAAGATGGCCTTTGACTAGTTGGTACAAGCCATTGGGCTATAATTGAGTCTGCCCTGACTGGGCTGCTGTTGCACACATGAGGCACTTCACTGTGTTTGGTAAATTAGATGAGTCCAGTCTTCACTACACAGGAAAACTGAACTGAACCCAGTGAAAATTAAAGGACACTTTCTTCATTCCCCAGAAATGGCCACAATGGGGCCTTCTTTCCTTCAGTGAGTCTCCTAGCCCCTGCAAAAGCAGGGGGAGAGCTAACTGTTCCAGTGTCCTGGGTTTTGCCCTCCCTCCCATCCCATCCTGGCTCCACAGAGCCACACTCTCTCATCTGGGGCCCATGCGCTAATCCTAGTGTGCTGTAGTCACTGGGTCCAAAAGAAAGCCAACTTTGCCTTCTCTCTACACAGCCATTTATGTTTAAGGTTATTTAGGAAAATAGAGGCAACAGGATGTAGCACCTGTACTTCTCCAATAAGCCCCCTTTATACCTATGGCTTTGGAGGTGACTGGGAAAGCAGGAGCAAGGGATTTAAAGAGGGTCTGAAGTTGGACAGGAAGAGCAAAAACAAGGAAAAGAGGCCAACACTTGCAAGAGCCTCTGTCTCCTCACTCTTCTTTCTGCCTGCCTTGGCAAGACTGCACCATCCCCTGATGGGGATAATGCCCCACAGATTGGGTCTAGGATTATAAGAGTAACAGAGCAGTGGGACTCCTAAAGGCCCCAGGAAACCAGTTAAGACAGAGCGGGGAGCAAACTGAGCTGCTGGAAGTCAAACCAATGACTACAGTTACCCTTCATACTCAAGCTGTGCCACCTTTAGGAGAGTACTTCATGGCACTTTGATACCCTACCTCAGCACATCCTTTTGAATCTGAGTTCTCCAGGTGTTTTGGCAGTGCAAGGCTTCCCTTGCTCTTGGCTGGTTGAATGGGAGAGGCTAGCAGGATGGATGCACATGAATGCCAACGTCTGATTAAAAGTCATAGATGCATTCCTTAGTTCAGGGATTCTTCACCTTTTTGTGTTATGTACTCCTTGGGCAATCTAGAGAAGTCTCTGAATCCTTTCTCAGAACATTATTTTTAAATGTATACAATAAAGTACACAGGATACAAAGAAAGCCAATTCTCTTGAGATACAGTTATCAAAATAAAAAAAAATAGTCCATGGACCGTCAGATCCATGAAACTCTGTTGTAGACTTATGTATGAATTGGGTACCTGCTGAAAAGGGCAGAACCAAGGGTTGAGTGAAAGAAAATGGCTTTGAGAGCCTGAGATAGAAACAAGACTCTAGGTAAAGACCCACCCCAAGAATGTTACCTGGTTTTCTGTGCTACGAATAACCAGAGTGATTAAGCTTTTCTTGTCCAAGAGAAATCTGCCAGAGAAGCCAAAACATACTTGCCTCAAGAGGTCAAAGAAAAATTTTAAAAGCTTTTTTTTTTCAATGGCTGACATCTAGTCAGATGGAAAGTCTACAAGTTTCCAATGAATACCCCCTCCACCCTAAGTCAAAGGAACATGTATGCAGAGCTAATAGGATCCAGAAATAATGAAAATTGATTGTAGTCATAGTTTTGGTTGTTTCATCAAATACAAAACTAATGTAAATCATAGATTCATTGGTCTGAAAATCTAACTTCTAATATTTCATGTGACTGATCAAGTATTTGGGACTAAGAGTCAACTTGACTTGGGGGAATAAGGAAAAGTATGAAGCTTGGGAACTTGTGCCTTTCTCTACTAGTTGTGTTCATCCCTTGCTTTCTGTCTCCAGACAGGTCACTTATTGCCTCTTTGTTTCAGTTTCAGATACTGTGAATTAAAAAAAAATGCTCTTTCTTGTTCACTTTACAGGAATATTGCAAAGATTAAAGAAATTATATTTGATCATTACTTGTGAGAACAAGGCAACACATGCAAAGTAGGTTTTAGAATATCCTCCAGGGTATTTTTTTTAACATTCAAAGAGAAGAAATAATGATGGCATTTGAAATTATCAGGATGTTAGATAATATAATCCCAAATCAAAGAAAATGAAACTCACTTGGTGAATACTAGCTATCTTCAATTGCTGTCAAAAATAAACCCATCCCCTGTTGGGTATAGATTGTCTAGAAATATCATTCACTGGACATTCGGCCTCATTTCAGCTATTTGCTCATTATCTCCCTGGATCTGTGATAAAATAGGAATCATAACTAAAGGAGCACAAGGAGGGAGATGCTTTCAGAGAGTTACTTTAGGACTTTGATGGAGCTCTGATCTCATCAGTCAATGCGGGCATGCCTTCAAAGGTACAGATCACAGCTCATCCACCTCTTCTCATCCTGTATGACTCTTGTGCAGGTCCTTCCATAAAGCATTCATGAAATGGAGAGCAGGGTCCACCTACAATGCTGGAGGCCTTCCTACAAATCTCTTGATATTAGCTACCAGTAGAGTATGCAGCCTGTGCGTCAGTTAGCCCTTGATCTTGCCAAATGATTTTCCCATTTTCTTTTCCTCCTTTTCTAGTTATACATTTTTTGGATAATATTTTGAAGGCTACCTACACCCACCATATATATCTCCATTTTCTTTTGGGGGACCTACTACTTTAATTTTAGGAGACTTGTATCAGATGGTGTAGAGATGAGAAAATTTGCACATAGGCTACCAGCAACTGATATTTCCTCAGTTGCATTTTTTAATAGGAATGTTCATAAATATTTCCAAACATTTGAACCTTTCCTTCAAATATCTTGAGAAGCAATCCTCCAAAATAATTTTCTGTCCGGTTTAGACTATATATATTTGGCATAGTCTAATACTATTCCCTTCTTTGGCTTCTTTATTGTCATTTCTACTTTCTCATGCAACATATTAGGGATTGTAATGTTATGTTGGCTCCATTGTAACTAAAGGGGAGAATTTGTCATAGAATCTTTTCCATTTCTGCTTTTTATCTTCCTTTCACTTTTATCCTTAAATGTCCTCAAGGTGATCTGACTTAATGTAATTTCTTGCCAAGTTTTATGTAAACTTGCTTTTTCTTCAGCTGTTTCTTGCCACTCTATGAAATGATGCTGATCATAATCTTTCATTATCCTTCATAACATTTTGTAAGCAATTTTATATGCTAATTCAGTGTTACCCTTGGCTGATGTGTTTCTTCACTTGAGATCAAGGGTTTGCTGGCTGAAATGATTTCTGAGCTCATGGTTTCAAATTCAAATGTCAAATTTCAATTCAACTTCAAATTCAAATTCAAAAATTACCTTTTGTGGTAATTGATTTGTGTTAGTTAACCTTGCTTATGAAGTGATGGTAGTCTGTGTTTGTGTCTGTTCTTTTATCCATTTCCTATTTTTCAGTAATAATCTTGTATAAATTCATTGACTTATAGTTATTTTGATTATATGTCATACCTTCTTATAGTTTGGTGTTGGTTACGGGCTTTCCTCTAAGATACTGATGGTATGATTGTGTGCAAAAAGATGATTTAGAAATGATTTCCCTGTCAATAGCAAGCAATTTTCTATCTGACTATAATTTTTTTTTATTTTTTAGGTGTTTATCTTGTCTGATGCCTCCTTATCCTCTTCTCTATTTTAACGGATAAGTTTTATTAGTGACTTTTGTTTTAATATAATGAATATGCCATTATTTTTGTTACTTATTATGGCACAGTAGTATTCAAATATCTGTGTTTGTTCAGTCATTCTTGAACCAATGAGTAGACACTTTGTCCTCAGTTCTTTGACTCCACAAAAAATGCTCATATGAATATTTTCTTACATAAGAGAAATGTATTTATCATTGGGGTATATACCCAACAGTAGGCTCCCTAAGCAAAGAAGAAGAACCATTAACTCAGTTTTCTTCAGTGATTTAAAACTGATAATCACAATGATTTGACTAATTCATGACATGACCAGCACTGAATTAATGTGTCTGGCTTTTTGAAGACCTTCACAATTGGTTGACCCCAATTTTTGTCATATTTGTGAATTTTCTGGGTGTGGTATAAAAATCTCAGAGTTTTAAAAAGATTTTTTTTTATTCTTATTGATTCAGATCATGTGTCTATATGGTTTCTTATAGTTTGTTGTTCTTTTTAAAATGGTTTTCTCATATCCTTTGGTCACTTGTCCAATGAAAATAAATTGATCTTTTTGTCTTATATGTGTTTGTGTATGAGTGAGAGAAAGAGAGAGATCCCTATTTGTCAAGAGTCTTGCTGGTGGTCTTTGATAAAAAGATTTTTTTCCAGTCTCTCAACTTATTCTGTCTTCATTAATTTTGTCTAAAAGTTTTTTTTTAAATTTTGTATAGTCCACAGTTTCTGTGTTTTTCTTTCATAATAACATGAATCCCTCTTTTGCTAAGAATTCTGCTTTTAATCATATTTCTTAGAGGTACCTCTTGTTACTAATCTTTACTTTTTTGAAATGATTCAGCTTTTTCTATTTGATTTTTAGCTACTTGAAGCTTATTTTAGTATATAGTATAAGATGATAGTTCAAATCTAATTTCTATAAAATAGCTTTCCATTTTTTCCAATCAGTTCTTGCCAAATAAGGAATCTTTCCCCTAGTAATTTATGTTCTTTGGTTTTAGAGGAAAATAAGTGACACAGTGCATAGAGTACTGGACTTGGAATCAAGAAGACCTGATTTTCCCTCAGACATTTATTATTGTATATGACTCTGGACAAGTTAACTAACCCCTTTCTCCTTCATTTTCCTCAATTGTAAAATGGGGATAATAATAGCACCCAGCTCTGTGGGTTGTGGTAAGGATCAGATGAGATAATTTGTGTGATTCTTAGTAGGCTTACTTCTGACTTTTTTTTTTCATTTTAAAAATTTAATGTTTTTTCCCCAATTCTTCTCACTTTACTTTCCATCAGTTCATATGGGTCTTGTCATGTTTTTTTTTTTTCTAAACTGACCCTCCTCATCATTTTTTAAAGCACAGTAGGACTTTATCACAGTCATATGCCACAACTAGTTGGACTCACATAAAGTCAAGTATAAGCAACTTTTCAGAGGATTGCTGCTGTGAATAGTTTTAAGGTTCTAATCACATAGTATAGTGAACTCTATATTTATTCAGCAGTAAACTAAAGTAAAATATTCACAGAAATCAAAGTACAACATTCACAATGATAAAACATAACAACTTATCATTAAAGTGGTCACATAGTTTTAAATAAAAGATATCATTCAGTAAGTCCTTAAGTCAATCATCCTTAAGGAGCAATCCTTCTTAAGGGATACAAAGTACATAGGTCTCCCACCCCTAGATCACATTGCCTTAATCTCTTCAGTCAGACAGTCTTCTTTCTTCTTGTTTGGCGACTAGCTACCAATCATTCTTCCCTCAATCATCCTCAAGGGGAACAAGTTACAAAGTACAAAGTTCTCCCACCCTTGGGTCACAGCAAATCATGATCTTTTCAGTCAGAACTAAGTACCCAAGGAGAGGTCTTTTCATCTTGGCTCAAGGCTGGCTCCCAGATTCCATGGTTCCTCTTCCATGGTCCCAGCTTTTGCCTGAACTAACCCAACTGACACCTGGATTCACAGGCAGGCAGCTCTCAGCTCCTCATCCAGTTCCCATTTCATATTGAAGCTCACAGTGTCCAGTCCACTCCAAGTCCTTTGTCCTTTCTGTTTCTGGGAAGACAAAGCTTACTAGAGCCAAAACAACATTCACACACATTGCCAGCACCATCATCAATTCACTATCTGCCTGTGAAATCAACACCGACCCACAAACAAGGTTGAAGAAATCAACACAAATCATCAACATAGTCCCAGGACCTCTGAAACCCTCCTCCAGGACTTCTGTAAACAGATAACAAGAAAACCCTCTTTCAGGGCTTCCAGTAAGGTCCCATGGCTTCTGTACAAAGTATCACAACTACAAATCAACACAGATGTAACAGATGAACACAGTGCAAGGCACAAAAAGTGTTTTCCTCAGTTCTGCTCAGTCCCAGCTTGTGCTCCTCCTTTTATATCATCATTCCCTCCCTGTTCCACGTAGCTCTTATGTCCTTCCTGTTCCTGTCTTTGGCAAGTCCCTTCCACCATGGGATTCACAGGCTCTATTTCTTAACAAAGACTTGATATAATCAGGACCTGTCTCAAAGACACTTGAACTGAAACAAGGTGCTAAATAATTAAATAACTGAAACAAGGTGCTATGTACTCATTTACTTGCTATTACATTACTACATCTTTGTGTGATGACCACCCATGAATGAATCAGCTTTTCTCAGCAATTCAGTGACTTCAGACAATTCCAAAGGACTCTTGATGAACTATCTACATCCAGAGAAAGAACTGATGAAGTCTAAATGCAGATCAAAGTATATTATTTTCACTTTATTTTTTCATGTTTTTTTTCTTTTGGTCTGTTTCTTCTTTCACAATATGACTAATGTGGATATATGTTTTATATGATTCACATATATAGCAGGTATCAAACTGTTCACCACCTGAGGTTAGGAAGGAGGGAAAGGATGGAGCCTGAGAGAAAAATTTGGAACTCAAATTTTTAAAAAAAAATTTTGAATGTTAGTAATTCTCTTTACATGTAATTAAGAAAAATAAAATGTGTTTTAAAAAAATTTTGGGGTGGCTAGGTGGCGCAGTAAGAGCGCCGGCCTTGGAGTTGGGATGACCCGAGATAGAATCCGGCCTCAGAAAATGAGCACCCACACACAAATAATGACTAGCCGTGTAACCTTGAGCAAGTTACTTAACCCCAATTGCTTAAAAAAATTTTTTTAATGGTATTTTCCCTAATTTTAAGGAAAGATCCATTCAGTCCTATGTTTTCTATTGTAATAGTAATGGGTGCTGTATTTTATGTAAAGTTTTTCCACTTCTATTAAGGTAATCATATAATTTCTGTTGGTTTTGTTATTGATATGATTAATTATGCTGATAGTTATCCTTATATTGAACCAGCCCCGAATTTCTTGTATAAATTTCACCTGGTCATACTGTATAGTCCTGGTGATACATTGCTGCAGTCTCCTTTCTAATATTTTATCTAAAATATTTGCATCAAAATTCATTAGCGATATTGGTCTATAATTTTGTTTTCCCTGTTTTCACTCTTTTTGGTTTAGGTATCAGTACCATATTTGTGTCATACAAGGAATTTGATAGGACTCTTTCACCTATTTTTCCAAATAGTTTATATGGTATTAGAATTAATTGTTCTTTAAATGTTGGGTAAAATTCACTTTTGAATCCATTTGGTCCTAAGGATTTTTCCTTAGGGACCTCATTGATGGCTTGTTCACTTTCTTTTTTCCAAGATAGGGTTATTTAAGTATTTTATTTCTTCTATTAATCTGAGCAATTTATATTTTTGTCAGTATTAATCCATTTTAATTATTTTTTCAGATTCATTGGTATTTGATTAGGCAAAATTATTTCTAATAATTGCTTTAATTTCTTCTTCATTGGTTGTGTATTCACATTTTTCATTTTTGATGCTGGTAGTTTAATTTTCTTCTCTCCTTTTTAAAATCAAATTAACCAATGCTTTATTTTATTAGACTTTTCATGTATTCAGCTGTTTTCTTACTTTCAATTTTATTAATTTTTTCTTTTATTTTCAAGATTTCTAATTTGGTGTTTAATTGGAATTTTTAGTTTGTTAATTTTAATATAAATTCATAGGCTTTTTTTTTAGTTGTGTGACCAATTCATTGATTTTTCTCTATTTTATTGATGGAAGTATTAGAGACATATATTTTCCCCTAAGTACTTCTGTGGCTGCATCCCATAAATTTTCATATATTTTCTCATTATTGTCCTTCTCTTTAATTAAATTATTGCTTATGTCTATAATTTGTTCTTTGACCCATTTATTCTTTATTTAATAGAAATATATCTTTTTGTTTTCTTTTTAAAAATATTTATTTATTTTTTGTTTCCAAGATTCACTTTCATAAGATTTTGAGTTCTAATTTTTTTTTTATCCTTCCCTCCTCCCCAAGAAAGTATGCAAACTGATAGAGACTCTACATGTATAATCATAATAAACATCTTTCCATATTAGTCATGTAAAAGAAGAATCAGAGGGGTGGCTAGGTGGTGCAGTGAATTAGAGAACTGGCCCTGGAGTCAGGAGGACCTGAGTTCAAATTCGGCATCAGAGACTTAACACAAAAAACTAGCCTTGTGACCTTGGGCAAGTCACTTAACCCCAATTGCCCTATTCTCCCCCCTCTGAAAAGCAAAAAAGAGAGGAAGAAAGAAAGAAGAATCAGAGCAAAAGGGAAAAACCATGAAGGAAAAAAAAAGGAAAATAGTACTTTTAGATCTGCATTCAGACTCTTTAGTTGTTTTTTTGTTTTTGTTTTTGTTTTTTTTTTTTTGTATATAGATAGCATTTTCCATCTTTAGTGTTTTGGAATTATCTTAGATCATTGCATTGCTGAGAAGAGCTAAGTCTATCAAAGTTGGTCATCACACAGTGTTGCTGTTACTGTGTACAATATTCTCCTGGTTCTGCTCACTTCACTCAGCATTAATTCATGTAAGACTTTCCAAGTTTTTTTTTTTTAAATCTGCCTTCTCATCATTTCTTACACTGCAATAATATTACATTACATTCATATACCACAACTTCTTCAACCATTTCCCAGTTGATGGGCATCCCTTTGCTTTCCAGTTTTTTTGCCACCACAGAAAGAGCTGCTATAAATATTTTTGTACATGTGGTTCCTTTTCCCTTTATATGATGATAACATAAACATATTTCCCTTTCACATGACTTATTCTTTAGGATTAGATTATTTAGTTTCCAATTAATTTTTATTTTATTTTTCCACCCTTTATTGAATGTAATTTTTATTGCATCAGGATCTGAAAAGGAGGCATTTAATAGTTCTGCTTTTCACATTTGATTGTGAGGATTTTATGCCATAATACATGGCCTGTGTTTGTATATATGACATTTACTACTGAGCAAAACATATATTCCTTTCTGTCCTCATTCATTTTTCTGCAAAGGTCTTTCATATCTAACTTTTCCAAAATTCTCTTTACCTCCTTTAACTTCTTTCATGTTCATTTTGTGATTAGATTTATCTAGTTCTGAGAAGGGAAAGTTGAGGTCCCCCATTAGTATAGTTTAACTGTCTATTTCCTCCTGTAACTTAATTTTTCTTTTAAAATTTGTGTGCAATACCACTTGGTGCATATATGTTTAGTATTGATATTATTTCATTGTTGATGGTAACTTTTAATAAGATGTAGTTTACTTACTTATGTCATTTAATTATAGACATCTTTGCTTTTGCTTTATCTGAGATAATGATTGATACCTCTACTTTTTAAAAATTTTTCTTCAACTGAAACATAAATTCTACTGAAACTTCTTACATTTATTCTGTGTGTGTTTCTCTGCTTCAAGTGTGTTTCTTGTAAACAACATATTGTAGGTTTCTGGGTTTTTTATACTCTACTATCTGATTCCATTTTATGGTCGAGTTCATTCTATTCACGTTCACAGTTATGATTAATAACTTTGTATTTCACTCTATCCTATTTCCCCCCTGTTTATCCTCCTCTTTCTTTCCTGTTCCTCCTTATCAGTGTTTTGATTCTGACTACTGCTTCCCAAATCAGCCCTTCCTTCTCATAGTCTAACCTCCCTTTTGTTATTTCCCTTATCTCCTTCCCCAAAAAGAAAGATAGATTTCTATGCCCAGCTGAGTGTTTATGTTATTCCCTCTTTTAACCAATTCTGATGAGAGTAAAGTTCAAGTGATGTTCCCTTCCCATCTTTCCCTTCATTGCAATAGTTCTTTCATGTCTCTTCATGTGAAATAATTTACCCTGTTCTATTCTCCCTCCCCTCTTCTCCCATTGTAGTCATCTTTCTACCCCTTAATTTTTTTTGGTATCATTGTATCAAAGTTAACTTATGCTCACACCCTCTGTTTATGTATACTTCTTCTAACTGCCATAATAGTGATTTACTTCATAAGAGTTACAAATATTATCTGCCTGTATAGGGATGTAAACAGTTTAACCTTATTGGATCTTTCATGTTTTCCTCTTTTTTTTTTTTACTGTTTTATGCTTCTCTTGAGTCTTATATTTGAAAATTGAATGTTTTTGTTTAGCTCTGGCCTTTTCATCACCTATTTCATCTGTTTCATTGAATGTCCATTTTCCCTTGAAGGATTATGTTCAGTTTTCCAGGATAGGTGATTCTTAGTTGTAATCTTAGATCCTTGGCCTTCTGAAATATATTCTAGGCTAGGGATGGGGAACCTGTGGTCTCTAGGCCACAAGTGGCCCTCTAGTTCCTCAGGGTGGCCCTTTGACTGAGTCCAAACATAACAGAACAAATCCCCTTAATGAAAGGATTTGTTTTGTAAAACTTGGACTCAGTCAAAAGGCCTCACTTGAGCACCCAAAAGGCCACATATGTCCGAGGCCTCACGTTCCCCACCCCTGGCCTCTGATCTTTTATGTGGAAGCTGCTAAACCCTGTTTAATCCTGATTGTGGCGCCATAATATTTCTTGACCCAGGAGCTCTGGAATTTGGGTGTAATATTCCTGGGAGTTTTTCTTTTTGGGATCTTTTTCAGGAGGTGATTGGTAGATTCTTTAAATTTCTGTTTTCCATTTGGTCCTAGGAAATCAAGACAGTTTTCCTTGATAATTTCTTGAAATATGAGGTTCAGGCTCTTTTTTTTGATCATGGCTTTCTGGTAGTCTAGTAATTTGGAATTGCCCTGGGTCCTTGCACTGTTGAAAAGAACTAAATCAATTATAGGTGATCAAAAGATTTTAAAAATCAGAGAGGTAGAAGAAAAAAGTGAGAAAAGAAGTTATACAAATTCTTTTGTCAATCATCTGTTTTAATAAATTGATTGCAACTATTAAACAAAAACGCATCTAGGTGGCACAGTGGATAGAGCACCAGTCCTATAGTCAGGAGGACCTGAGTTCAAATGTGGTCTCAGACACTTGACATACTTACTGTGTCAACCTGAGCAAGTCACTTAATCACAATTGCCTTGTCAAAAAAAAAAAAAAGAGCCAACAGCTTGGTAAAGGAAATGCAAAAAGTGAAAAATGATGTAAAAATTCACTGAATAAGACAACTTTTTTTTAAAAATTGGCAAAATAATTTAAATTTTAACAATTGAAAAAGAATTTTTTTTGCTTTTTGGAGGGGGAAGGCAGGGCAATTGGGGTTAAGTGACTTGCCCAATGTCACATGGCTAGTAAGTGTTAAGTGTCTGAAGCCAGATTTGAATTCAGCATCTCCTGACTCCAGGGCCAGTGCTCTAAGTCACTGCAACACCTAGCTGCCCCAAGAAAACAACTTTTTAAAGAATTATCAAAATAGAAAAAGTGGCACAAAAATCCACAGAAGAAAAAACTCCTTAAAAATATACAATTGGCCAAATGAAAAGGAGGTCAAAAAGTTAAATAAAGAAAATAGTTCTTTAAAAATCAGAACTAAAGAAATGGAAACTTGACTCTATAAGACATCAAGAATCAATCAAATTAGATCAAAAGAATGAAAAAATAAAATTTAAAATATCTTATTGGAAAAACAAATGACCTGGAAAATAGATCTAGGAAAGATATTTAAGAATTACTGTACTACCTGAAACCCATGAGAGAAAATGCTGTCCACATCCAGAGAAAGAACTATGGAATCTGAACACAAATCAAAGCATACCATTTTAACTTTTATTTTGTTTTTTGTTTTTGAAACTTTTCCCTTTTGTTCTGTTTCTTCTTTCACAACATGACTAATGTGCAAATATGTTCACATCATTGTACGTGTACTACCTATATGAGATTGCTTGCCATCTTGCAGGGGGTGGGGATTGGAGGAAGACAGGGAGAAAAAATTTGGAACTGAAAATCTCATAAAAAATGAATGTTGGAACATCTGGAGAAAAAGGCACCATTTCCCATACCCCAGGGCTAGAGGTGACTACAAATAACTAAATTATCACCACAAAAAAGAATGCACAGGCAAAGGGAAAAGAATCTGATTATAGAAACCTATTATGTAAATAGAGGTGACTGGCTTCATCTTCAGAGGAGGAAACTGATGTACAACAAAAACAACAACAAAGAGGTAATGTTGTATGGTCACCTGCCCAAAAAGAATTTACAGAAGACCTTAAAAAAGACTTTAAAAATCAAATGACAGAGGTGGATGAAAAACTTGAAAAGAAAATAAGAATAATCCAAGAAAAACAACAAGGGTATTAAAGGAAAATCAACCAACTACGAAAGGAGATCCAGAATCTTGAGGAGGAAAATTACACCTTGAAAATTAGAATTGGGCAAAGTGAAGCCTGTGAAATTATAAGAGATCAAGAAATGATTAAACAAAATATGAATAATGAAAAATAGAAGTATAACATCTTATAAGAAAAACAACAGATTTGGAGAATATATCAGGAAGAGAAAATATAAAAATAATTGGACTAACTGAAAGTTATGATCAAAAAAAGAATGTTGATACAATAATCCAAGAAATAATTAAAGAAAATTATTCTGAAGTATTAGAACAAGGGCAGGAAAGTAGAAATAGAAAAAAAATCCATTGATCACCACTTAAAAAGATCCTATGAGGAAAACTCATAGGAATATCATAGCCAAATCCTAAAAACCCCAGCTCAAGGAAAAACTATTAAAAGCATCAAGATTAAAACAATTTAAATATGATGGTGCCACAATTAGAATTACATAACACCTAGCAGCAGAGACATTAAATGACCTCAGGTTTTGGAACACAATATGTCAAAGAGCAAAAGAACTGGGGCTCGGGCCAAAAATATCATACTCTACAACTTGAACTTTTATCTTGAATGAAAAACAAAATGGACATTTGATCAGATTTTCAAGACTTTGTTAAAAAAAAAAAACAACCTATATTTGGTAGACGATTAAACATTCAAGAACCAAGAGAATTATAAGGTACATAACAAAGATAGATTATAAGGGATCCACATGGACAGACTGTTTACTTTTTATGTATGTAAAATGTAAAATTTATGTCTGAAATTCTTATTAATAATTTGGTAGTTCATAAGAAAGATTGGGGGAAACCTGGGTATGGAGGATATGTACCTGGATATAAATTTAAAAAGTAAAACCAATTAGGAACAACTAAAAAAGAGTAATTATTTTATACAAATGAGGTGCAAGCAGAAGAATTCATACATAGGGATTAGATGGGGGAGGAGGGCTGGTAGTTCTGGAAACCTGCTTTCATCAGGCATGGGTATAAGAGGGAACAAGATATATATAAAAGCATATAGAAGCCTTCTAAATTCAGAAGAAATAAAATGATAGGGGCATAGGGAGGGGGGACAAGGGAGGGATCTTTAGAGGGGAGATTGAGAAAATAGGTAATTAGGGGTATAGAAGGGTGTTTAGATTTATGAAAATAGGAGTATAGGGGAGAGATCCTTGGAGGGGGGTAGGCAAAGGCAAGTCCTAGGAGGTCAGGGTAGTGGTTAAAAATAAAGTAGAGGAGGCAGTAGGGATAGAAAGCAATAGATACACATATACATAAAAACAAAGATAAGGAATAGAAAAGGTTTGGGAAAGTGTATATATATATATATGTATATGTGTATGCACAGTTCTATAGCTATGGAAAAACATATCTAAACTTTATTGGAGCCTTCTGGGGGATGGAAGAGGGTATGTATATATTTATATCTATAGAAAAACATCTAAACTTTATTGTGATTTTCGGGGGGATTGGGGAGGGGAAGAAAGAACAAAGTAAAAAAGTGCACAGCAGAAAACAAAAGAAAACTCACAAGGAAACAAAGAAAAGATGCACAATTCTTAATACAAGTATTATTTATCACATAGCCTTTCTAGAAATGAAAATTTATCTTTGCATATTTTGAATCCTCTCTTATATTTTGCTATGCATATGACATGCTTTTGTTTCTTTCTAACTTCGTATTTCAGTTCCAGTATTTAAGTTTATGATATGTTTTCATTTCTCCTCTCTATTTTGTATTTGTGTTCTGGGATTTGAGTCTAAAATAACATTTTTGGGAAAAAATAGAATGTTGACAACTGTCTTTACATGTAATTGGAAAAAAAATACTATTTATAAAAAAAATACTTGATGAGCTTTTCCAGGAGTTCTTTTTTGGTCTGAGACCAATTTATATTTTTCTTTGAAGTTTTATGCATAGGTATTTTGATATTGTTGTCCTCTTCTAAGTTTGTGTTTTGATTTTCTTTGCCACCATAGTAACTTTTTGTGATCAAGTTCCTTTTTATTTGTTTTTGCTCTTTTTTCCCAGCTAATTTCATGATTTTTAACGCTGAGCTCTCATGTGGTGGCTAGGTGGCTCAGTGATTAGAGCACCAGCCCTGGAGTCAGGAGGACCTGAGTTAAAATTTTGCTTTAGACACTTGACACTTACTAGCCATGTGACCTTGGGCAAGTCACTTAACACCAATTGCCCTGCCTTCCTTCCTCTAAAAAAAAATTGAGCTCTCCTTCTGGGGTACAGGAGACACTGTCACAAGATTCTTGTGCTAGGGGCTCAGGAACTGGCCACCTACCTTCTGTTGTGCCAGAGTTAAGGTAGCCTTGCCACTTGCTGCTGTGCCAGGGCAATAGGAGGCCTGGGTTGTTGACCTGTGCTGGGGTTTGGGACCTCCTGCTGACTTACTGGGTTGCAACCTGTTGAATGTTTTGAGGCATTATTTTATAATTGTTTTGAGGTGTTATTTTCCTAAGTATTACTTATTTGTGCCTCCTTTACCACCATGTTAATTCTCTTTTTATAATTTTCTTCCATCCTTATTTTTCTTTTCCCATTTTTTTCTGCTACCACTCTTATTTCTTTCTTGAACTCTTCTAGGAATTCTTACTAAGCTTGTTTCCAATTAGAATTTTTCTTTGAGACTTTGCATGTGGTTGTCTTATTCTAAGTTTATGTGTTTGGTCTTACCTGCAGCCATAGTTGCTATTATGGCAAGTTTTTTTTTTTTTATTTAGGGCATCTGCAAGTTTTCAGTGCTTACAAGGTGGCATTATCCTGCGAGATTTTGATCACTGCTCTCCTGGTCTGTGTTCTGGTCTTTACCTAGGAAAGGTCCATGCTCCCCTACAACTGCAAGTCCTACTGTTCCTCTTGACCCTGAAACTGTGAACAGGTCTCCCACTCTCCTTCAGGCACAAATACTAACACTTCTCTTTACCCTGTAACTGTGATCAGGGACTCTGATCCCTTGTGACTGATCATAAGCACTCCTCTCTGTCCTGGAACTGTTATCCAGGATTTAGTATGGGTAATAAGAGTTGCCGGTCAGCATTAGCTGCACCCTGTGCCACCAAGGGGTCCCCTGTAATCTCTCTCTGACTAGTTGTCTGACCTTCTTACTGTCTCTGGCTGAGAGCTCCTAAAACTGCTGCTGCTGCTATTCCACCTGCCTCCAAGGACCATAGCTTGTGGTTCTATAGTGCTCCTGGCCTATACCCACCCTGTTGTCATAGACCTCTCCTGCTGACTTGCTAAGTTTTCTTAGGCTGGAAAAATGTCTCCTTCTTACCTTTCGTTGGCCCTGCCACTCCAAAATTTGATTTGAGGCAATATTTTCAAGGTATTTAGAGAGGAATGTTGGGAGAGGTCTGCTGGCATAGCTTATGCTCTGCCACCTTTGCTCTGGCCCTGAGTCTCTTCTTGAGGAAAATCATATATAGGCTTCCCCGGATTCATACAACCCATCACTTATTGAGTATAACAACCCCAGGTCATTCTTCTTTTCTCAAGAATTTCAGGACTTAGTGTCTTTCTTTCCTGTCCAACTCATCATACATAGGTATAAGGCTTCTGTAGGTTCAATCTGAAAAGCATTAGACTCTCATTTCTTAATTATGAACCCTATATTACAGCATATTTTTCATCATTGGGAGGTGAAAACTGTCAACATTTCAATGAAGTCACCACCTATTGAAGTTTATGTTGATTTAATTTTCAGGTCTTATCCCCTTCTTCGTACGTCTGTACCTCACCACTGATGTTGGCTCATAACCTTCAATTATCTTCATGTCATTCCTTTTACAGCTGTTCATTATGAGCACAGCAAGATGAGATGATCCATGGTCCCAAGAAGTGATGTTTCTTGATGCCTTTGGACACATGATAAAACCTACTCATTTACAAGTAAGTCACCTTTCCATTTAGCTGTAATTTTCATTTGCTTCCTGCTGTCATTTATGGCAAATATGTCAAGAGAGAAATATAATTTATTTCCTCCATTGGCAAGTCTACTCAGTCACTGGATAGGGATTTTACATTAAGAACACAAAAAGGTAAGTTAATATTGATAGTCAGTCTACCAACTGTAATTTTGGGCATTATGAATAATCTTTACAACCACTCCAAAGTCACTGCAGAAACTGAAGGGGGCTGTATGGGCATGGGGGCTATCATTTATGAATTCTTCACCTAGTGTCCAGCCTCCTTGGGTTGAGTGTCCCAAACCTAAGCTAGACTGATTATTGGAAAGCTGCCTTAGTCTGTCTGCAGGACCATATTCAAGGCTTAATTCCATACAACTCTGTCAGCTGTTGAGTATTCCAACCCCCAGGTCACTCTCCTTTTCTCAAGGATTTCAGGCCTTGGCTCACTGTCTTCCTTTCCTTTCCACATCCTAATATTATACTGAGGGACACCAGTGCCCACTCCCTCATCTCCAGTTCCTCAGCCTCCTTAAATTCCATGACCTTCATTCCACTTCAGCTACACATAGAGGTGTTCATGAGCTTTTTGAGAGTAAAAAGTGCAGAGAAGTTGCATTGATTGAGGGAGTTTCCTCCCCTGGGAGTTCCCTATACCCAATGAAATCACAGGTGTGGTTGGTCCCTGTTCCTAGCCTTATATCCTTTGTGAAAGGCCCTGATGAAATAAAGGAAAACAACATCCTCCCTGCCTTTAAGTTGCTCATGAGCTTTCAGAAGTGATATGGCCTTGTGAAGCAGCTGTCAAAGATCCAAGTTCAAGTATTGACTCTGACTCATACTGACTCGTTTGTCCTTCAGCAGGTCTTCTCACTTCTAGGTGCCTAAGATGTCAAACTGCAGAATGCCTTGCTAGTCCAGAATTTCTACATTGGAAGTTCCTCATAGCAATACAATCACAGGTCTATATCAAAAGTCAAACATGACTTGTATTCAGAGAAGTATGATGGCTAGGGAAGGGGCACCTGGTTCAGTGAAAAAGACTTGTAGATCTGTAGTCTTATGACCTGGGGATGAATCCTGGCTTTGCCATTCATGCCAGCTGGCAACTTCATGCTAGCCATTTATCTACAACATTAGTCTGTATGTAGGTGAGGAGGGCCTGCACTAGGCTTATTGAAGTGGGAGGGAAACATTGTTTTTTTTTCCCACTTTCTGATCAAAATTGAAACTTAAGTATCACAAGTTAAAAGAACTTTTCTTTCAAGTTGAAAATAGGGGAAGAGGCAGTAGGCATGAATGTTTTCTTTACTTATCTCGTAACTACAAACATTTCTCTTTTTTCATCAATGAGTTGTGTAGTGACAAAAACCCTGCTTGAAGGGTTAGGACACTTAGGTTTTGGTTCTAAAATACCACTGGTATTTTGCATGGATATTCTGCTACGTGGATGCATTACCCTGTGCTTACCATATAACTCCTTTGGGCTCCAGTTACATTAGCTATAAGATGAGGATGCTGGACTATATACCATCCTTAAGATTCTTTCTCAATTGCAAATTCTCTGATTCTTTGATTTCAATCTCAGAGTGTTCAAAATAGCATCCAGGCCAGCCTCAAGGTCCTGTACTCTTTCAGTTTGTAAATTCCTAGGCTGGATATTGAGATCAAGTCACTGTGACTTAGTGGAACATTTGGGAGCCAGTTAAAGTAGGGACCAATCAATAAAAAGTCCTTGCAATAATTGATCCATGACTTTGATTTCTTAATGTTTATGCTTCGTATTCTTTATCTTTGATAATAGGATTTAACCATTTAAGTGGTAGTGTCCTCTGCAAGGTTGCTAATTCTAGCTTAAATGCTAAATCTGATGGCTTTTTTCTCAGTCCTCATGCTCCTCAGTATCTCTGTGACATTTGCCCACTGTTGATCATTGGGAGCTGCTAGACACACTCTCTCCTCCATTGGTTTCTGGGATACTTCCGTCTCCTGGTTCTCCTCTGTCATCTCTGGCTGCTCCTTCTCTGTCTCCTTTGCTGTATCGTCACCTATATAGGTCCTTGTGGAGGTTTCAGATAATTAATACTATCTCACTGCTCATCATTTTATAGGTGAACCTAAAGTGAACAGTGGGCTTGGTTTTTTTCTTTGTTTCTTTTTCCACCATAATTTGATAATACTTAGACAGCAAAATTATTGTTCATGCCTGTATGATTTGGAAGAATAAAAGTGTATGATTTTCTGATGTAGCTAACATAAAACAGAAGAAGATAAAAGAAAGGAAAAGATAGGATAAAGAGTTGGATTTTTAAAAATTCCATTTGCAAATTTTGGCAGTTAAAAACTAGATGAATAGGAATCCGTTAAGGTTCATTATAGCTACAATCCATCCAGAAAGAGAAAGATAGAAGTACTGGGACATTAACTTTTACACTTGTGACTCAGTAAATAATGTTCTAGTTAGAACTATGACTTCTTACAACCCCTAAGCTCATATAATTTAAAAAACAATATATTCACATTGCAAATCATTGTTCTTGTTGCAGAACTGATGGTTTAAACAGTCACCCTTGAATTATGGAGCAGTTTTTTTCACGTTTGATTGCAATTTTTTCCCCAAATCTATGTCCTTTATTTGAATGGGTATTGTATCACACACATTCAGAAGTAAGGAAAAAAGAACATTTCCCTAGGGTACCAGTCAGGAAATTACCATGAGGATGACATCAAGGCATCTATTTTATAGAGATTTTAAAAAATACATTTTTGTTGATCTCTTGACTCTAGGTCAGTTAAATATTTCTCTGAATCCCTCCCTCCTTCATTCTAAAAAGCCATCATCGATATGTCTTTTCAAGAAAAGAAATTTAAAAAATCTGCAAAACAAACTAATCAATTTTTTAGATCTGACATTTTAAATCAACAGTGTGTACTATTCCTCACCCATGGACCTACTCCCTTCCTTTGCAAGGAATAGGTAGGAGGCATTTTCCCAGATCTACTCTATGGGACTAAGCCTGTTTGTCATGATTCTGCATCATTCATATTCAGTTGCTTTGTGGTGGTTGGTCTTTCCATTTAGATTATTGCGATCTTTGTGTACATTGTTTTCATTCTTTTTCCTTCACTTTTCCTCAATCTATGCAGTTCTTTCCAGGCTTCTCTGTATTCATCATGCTTGCTGTTTCTTACAGCACAGCAATAACCCATTACATTCTTGTAGCATGATTTGTTTTGCCATTCCCCAGCTGATGGAATCAACTTTGTTTCTTGTTCTTGTCTACCACAAAAAAGTATCCCTACAAGTATGTTGGTGTAGGGATTTCTTTTTTTCCTTTATCAAATGCTTTATTAACTTCTAGTTTATATCATTCATTTCTACAAGATTTTGAGTTATACATTTTCTCTCCATTTTCCCCCTACCCACCACCCCAAAATAGCGATCTCACTAGATATCCCCTCCTCCAATATGTTCTCTCCCATATCTTCCCCCACCCCCTATGATTTTCCAGTAGGGCATCTCTATGCCCCAGTGCCTTATATCTTATTTTCCGAGTTACATGTGAAAAAATAATAGTGTATATACACATATACACACAAACATTTGATTTTAGAAATTTGAATTCCACATTCATTTCCTTCTTCCCTTCTCACCCACCCTTACTGGGAAGATAAGCAATTCAACAGAGGTTGTACATCTGTAGCTATGCAAAACATTTCCATAGTGGATATATTGTAAAAGACTGACTATATTTCCCTCCCTCCTATACCACCTCCCACTTGTTCTATTCTCTACTTTGATCCTGTACCTTTTCCAAAAGTGAGTGCTTCCAACTTCCCTCCCCCCCAGCCCTACCTCCACTCCACCATTCTCCCTCTCATCCCATTCCATCCTACTCTCCTGTAGGGTGAGAGATCCTATTTAGTGTGTATGTCATTCCCTCCCTAAGCCAGATTCAATTAGAATAAGGTTGACCATTCCCTTTTGCCTTCCCGTTCTTCCTTTCCATTGTAATCGTTTTCCCTTGCCTCTTCTTTATGAGATACTTTACCCCATTTTGTCTCTCCCAGTCTCCTCTCATTATATTCCTCTCTCATCTCTTAATTTCACCTGTTAACTATCATTCCTTCCCATTAAATTGGTCCAGTGCCTTCTATCTATGTATACCTGTACACATATATACACACTCACATATGTATTCATATGGCCATATACTGCCCTATAGAGACATATATGTATGTACACACACATACGCACATATATACATACACACACATTTCTATTCCCTTCAACTATTCTCATATTGAGAAAAGTTGCATAAGTTATAATGATCATTTTTCCACATAGGAATATAAATAGTTCAACTTTGATAAGTTCTTTATGATTTCTCTTTCTTGCTTACCTGCTTACCTTATCATGATTCTCTTGCTTCTTCTATCTGAATGTCAGTTTTTCTATTCAACTCTGGTCTTTTCATCAAGAATGCTTGAAAGTACTCTATTCCATTGAACAACCACATTTTCCCCTGAAACATGATACTCAGTTTTACTGGGTAGGTGATTCTTGGTTTTAATCCCAGCTCCTTTGACCTCTGGAATATCATATTCCAAGCCCTTCAGTCCCTCAGTGTAGAAGCTGCCAGATCCTGTGTTATCCTGATGGTGTTTCTACAATATTCAAATTGTTTCTTCCTGGCTACTTGTAATATTTTCTCCTTGATCTGGGAATTCCAGAACCTGGCTACATAATATTTCTAGGAGTTTTCTTTTTGGGATCTTTTTCAGGAGGTAATGGGCGGATTCTTTCAACTTCTATTTTGACCTCTGGTTCTAAAATATCAGGGAAATTTTCCTTGAGAATTTCTTGAAGGATGATTTCTAGGTCCTTTTTTTGATCATGGCTTTCAGGAAATTTAATAAATTTTAAATGATCTCTCCTGCATCTATTTTCCAGGTCAGTGGTTTTCCCAATGAGATATTCTACATTGCCTTCTATTTTTTCATTTCTTTGGATCTGTCTAATAGTATCTTGGTTTTTCATAAAGTCACTAGTTTCCATTTGCTCCAATCTAATTCTGAAGGAATGATTCTCTTCAGTGAGATTTTGAGACTCTTCTTCCATCTGGCAAATTTGGCTTTTTAAGGCATTCTTCTCCTCATTGGCTTTTTGAGCCTCTTTTGACATTTGAGTTAGTCTATTTTTCAAGGTGTTATTTTCCTCAGTCAGGCTGTTGACTCTCATTTCATACTTTTCTTCCATCTTTTTCATTTCTCTTCCCAATTTTTTCTCCACTTATTTAGTTTTCAAAATCCTTCTTAAGGTCCTCTATGTCCTGTAACCAGCTTGTATTTTTCTTGGAAGCTTTTGGTGCAGGAGTTTTGACTTCATTGTCTTTCTCCTGTTCCATACTTTGATCCTTTTTGTCCTCAAAATAGGAGTATAAATTTGGATTGCTCTGCTTGCTTTGCTTCCTTTGCCTGCTCATGTTGCCACTCAATTACTTGACTTTTGAGCTTTTTGCCACAGTAGGACTCTGCTACCAGACAAGGGAGTTTTGTCCCAAATTGCTGGGGTTTTCTCAGCTGCCAAAGTTATTAGTGGGTTGCCCTCTCTGAAGCCTCCACACACTCTGGTCGAGCTGGTCACACACCCCAGGACCACCACCCTAGATTGCAATCCATACCCAAGCAGGTTAAAGCAAGAGGGATTACCCCTCAAACTGGTCACTTGGTCCCCCTACAGTCTGCAGGCCAGGAGCTGAAGCTGCCATGTAGAGGTGGCTGCACAACCATGGCACCTCACCAGCTTCTTCTTCCAGGGGATAAAGGCTAGACAGCATTCCTGAATTCCCAGGTCCCAAAGTCCACATTGCACTAACTTCTCACTTTGTCTTTGTCATCTATGGGTTGATAATTCTGGAAATCACCACAGCTGCTGGTGATGTGAAGTCCCTCTAGTCTATGGCTGGTCAGGCTGCACTGAGGCTTAAAACCTCAGCCTGTGGGGGGCTGGGCTCAGCTCCCAGAACACTGTGCTGGCCACTTCCTGCTGGCCTGTCCGGCTGTCCTCAGTGGGAGGTTAGAATCTCTCTGTCACTTTGTGGGTTCTATAGCTCCAAAGTTTGTTCAGAGTCACCTTTTATATGAATTGGGGGATGTGGAAGCCAGAGACCCTCGGAAGTCCTGTTTCTACTCAGCCATCTTGACTCTGCCCCCGAGACATTCTTTTTATTAGTGAATTTCTTGAGGTATATGCCTAGCAGGGAAATTTCTAGTCAAAGTGTTTAGACATTTTAGCCATCTTATTTACATAAACTCAAGTTGCTTTCCACAATGCTCAATTCCATTGACACTGTAGTAGCATCCTTATTTTTGCACAGTCACTTTATCATTGCCTATTCCCATATGTTTGCTGTTTTTCTAAATAGCTAGATAGAGTGTAAGACCTCAGGGTTGTTTTGATGTACATTTATATCATTATTAGAGATTTACAACAGTGTTTCACATGATTGTTAAGAATTTTCAGTTCTTTTGAGAATGATTTGTTCAAAATCTTTGAATATTTATTGAGGAATGCCTTTGGTCTTAAGTATTTATTTGTTTTCTATATTTCTTGGATATGAAACCCCTGTTTGATACCAGACTTAATAGAAAGGTTTTTTTTTTCTTTCCCCCATTTGACTGCTTTCCTTCTTGTTTTGGACATGTTAATTTTATGCAAAAGCTTTACATTTTCATATTTTCAAATTTATCTTTTAACTTTTATGATTTTTTTCTTTTTTCTTATTTAGTGAAGAATATATATCTTACCCATCACTATGAGAAATATATGAGCTGTATCTCTTAGTTTTTCTTTTGGTATGATCATTAATTTTCACATTATATATCTATTTGGAGTTTCTTGTGGAATATGATATTAGATGTTGGCCTAGACATTATTTCTGACAGAGTATGTTCTAGTTTTCTTCTTATCAAAAAAGAAGTTGTTCTTAAGTAATTTCTGTAAAGGTGTGTGTGTGTGTGTGTGTGTGTGTGTGTGTGTGTTTGTGTGTGTGTATGTTGCCTGTGTAGCTTATGTATATGTTATATGAGCTTATCTAAATTCAGTTTGCAGGGAGGGATGCATAGATTACCCTGAAATCTCATCTACCTATTTCCAAGGCAAATTTTGATTTCTACCAGCAGGGGAGGAGGATCTTAGGGCTCCAAGGCTCACCACTCAGCTCTCCTGAGGAAAGAGGAGGAACCAAGATAGAATTATATTTCTTTGCCCCCATGAATATCAATAGTCTTGGTTAAGTGATTTTGGGGTTTAGGATATTTTCCTAATCAGCATAAGGAAGGAGTGATCCAAGCTATATCTGAAGGCTGGACTCCAAAACAAATGCTAGTTATAGAAAGATATAAATAAATAAGAAAGATATAAATAAGTGAAAAAGGAACTCATTGATCCAGTAATAGCAAAGAGAAATCAGAGAAGGTATACAGAGTGGTGATGATGTGATGATGATGATGATGATAGTAGTGAGCATTTATCTAGATCTTTAAGCTTTGCAGAGTACTCTTCCTATGGTATAGAATATCCCACGGGTATACTCATTCATACAGGGTAAATGAACTTTAGGGGTGAGAAATCTCATTTCACCCAAGACAGAATGTATTCCTGATCTCTCCAATGGAGAAATTTCCTCAAATCTCTCATGTCACAAGCTGGAAAGCAGAAACATGTTTGAGGTAACAACTCTTCTACATTTTGGTTTCTTTTCAGCCTTTCTTTGAGACTTTCTTTTGGAGTCTCTTCCTGAGAAGAGCTTGGAATCAAATTATGTCTTTTATCAAAGTTGGAATCAGCAAAAAAGATCTTTGTTCTCCTTAGTCTTAGTCAACCTTACTCTTCCCACAAATGTTCCTCAGTAATCTTTCTAGGCTAAGGTCTTTTTCAGATTCTCATTTTGAGTGAGGTTAATGTCTATTCAATGAATAGGCCTTTTTAAGTAGTTACTCTGGGGATGGCCCCTTTAATAATAATAATAATAATAATAATAATAATAATAATAATAATAATAATAATAATAATAATAAATCAAATGAGTGAAAGGGAAAGGGAGGGGAAGACCTTCAGGGTTGCTGGCCAAAAGAGAAAAAGTTACTATTTAGTATTTACATTCAATCTGTACTAGGAGGGCAGGGACCTGGTGTCCAATCTGAGCTCCCTAGTTAATTGGGTTTAATGCTTTATCCTTAAGAAAGAAATCTGGCCAGTAAACACAAAGTTAAAGAGACTTTGAAGGAGCAAGTGAGACTGGTGTCCTGGCATAGCCCTCTCTTACTCAAATCAAAGTTAACCACAAGTCTTGTCATCATCTCCCTGATGGCTAGGTGCTGTCCAAGAACAAAGGACAGACACAACAACAACAGCTACAACAGTCATACTGGACTCTGCCCAATCCACTTTGCTTCTGCTGAAAGCATTGTTTCATGTCCTTAGAACCAGCTGCCTCAGATCTGGGTCCTCCCTTTTCCTCCAATCCCCTAAACTTTCCAGTCTCTTTTTGTGCTTTGCCTCTCCTTATCCATTCAATTTTAAGTTCCTTGAGGGCAGGGACTATTTTTCTTTTCTTTTAATTGTATTGCCTGTTTTGCATAGTGCCTGACACTTAACTGATGCTTAATAAATATTTATTGGATTAGTTTGGATTGGATTTCCATCCTTGAGGAGAGTTCTATGCAAATACCCAGTTTAGACCTGCCTTACCTATGTTTTCAGGTTTCTTGAAAACAATGTTATTAAGTTCCACTATTTCTTATTCTCCTTTGTCTAGTATGACCCACTGTTCTGCTTTTTAAAAATAAATAATTAACCAGTACCAAATGGTTTAGGTGAGAGTTTCCTGGAGGTTTTGAATTACCTAGAGTCATTCATCCAATACATTGGTAATGGGATACTTGAACAAGGGAAGAGAAGAAGTAAGGCAGAGATTTAGCATTGTCTTTACCCCAAAGAAAAGGTCTGGGTTCTGGAATACATTAGATAAATATAAAGTAAATAATAATAAAATACATCTACTTAGCATATTGCAGAAACCATTAGTTTTAAATTGGAGTGCAACATTGCATCAGAAGTGCCATATGCTTCTAAAAGCAAGTCCAAGGTTTTCAGAAAGTAAAGCTGGAGATTTACATGATGATCTATTTTTAAATTGGATTTCATTTGCTCAAAGAAGACTGATCTAGCACTCTCTGATTGAGAAAGAACTTCACTCATTTGGCAGCAATTATTTCAGTGTGGGGGAGATTCAACACCTCCCAGAATATCTTGCCTCAACTACTGTTTTCATTCAGTCACCCCTCTTCTCCAGAACTTGTGGTTCCTGATTGGCTTACATACTAAAGCTCAACTCTGCCAGACAGCATTCAAAAGATGATCTCCCTTTACTCTTCAGAAATGAAACTTTACAAATCATTCCTTAGGTACATTAATCACTTTGGAATCATTCCATTGGAGGGAGAGAACTACACCCATAAATCCAATGGGCTGTGTTATGGGAAAAAGAATAGCAGAAGGCATCCCCAGAAATTCCAAGGAAACCAAATCCCAGAAGGGAAGCTCTAATCAAAGATGTGGTCTCAGATGTCTTTATAGAAATGGCAAAGAATGGGTGACAAGCAAGGCAAGTTAGAGCACCATAGGCAAGGAGACAGATTTGACCTCATCAATATCACTGAGACTTGGTGCAATGATGCCCATGTCTCATGTGTGTCTCTGGCAGGGCCTGCTTTAGTCAAAAGAATAGGAAAAGGTGGTGGCATGGAATAGCATTGTATGTTAAGATGATAAACCAATTTAAGGATTTCTAGGCAGCAAAGGGGAAAGGAAGCAGGATGGAGATAATTTTGGTGGAGATCAACAAGGACAAAAATGGGATCCATAATTATCAGAATAAAATGCCAATCATGTGGGTAGACAAAATGATTGTTGAGGAGTTCCAGAAACAGATCCCAAGCCTAGATTAGAGGCCTAGTAGAGTAATTAATAATGGCCAGCTAATAAAAGAGTGCCAGCTTTAAAGTGTTTGTGGCTGGCTGAAGCTTTTAGTGAGGCTTCACTCCCAAGGAGTATGAAAATCCCTTTTGGCTCTTTTGTGAAGTTTAAACCTTCTCAGTGTGTATAATGTAACAATTTTGGCTCTGCTGTTTGACTTGGACTTGGGTAACATTCATGTCATAAATAGAAAAGATCAGGCTGTGGAGGCTTGCAGACCTTCATTTAAGCAGAGTTAAAACCTTCCAGGGCCTAGCCTGAAGCAGCAAGAACCCAGTGTTTGGCAGGTCTTGGTCTGTGTCTGTACTGAGGCTGCCTGGGGCCCCCTGGCAGAGGCCTTTGTCCCTTCAAGTGAACAAATTTTCCCCTCTGAGCTGTCTACAATGGTACCCAGAAGAGAGGGCAGGCTAAGCTGCTCAGTGGCCAGCTATACCACCAAGATCCCCTCTGGGAGCACAGGGCACAGAGATGCTCTGGTGCCTTACACTTGATTAGGAAAGAGATTCTCATTGGGAGCATGGCAATTACGAGGATGCTTGATTTCTAATTTCCCACCAAGGCCCAGTATTTTTGTTTGACAAGAATTGGGTCAGGCCTGACCAGAAGAATAGTCAAGTAGAGGGAAGCACATTGTGAAGCTGGCTTTTTATCAAAATAATACTCTTTATGAGGAAATACATTTTGAACTAATGTATCAGGACAGTCACAAAGACAGCTAAGGAGCTAGATTGCATAGTGTATGTAGAGTGCTAGGCCTGCACTTAGGAAGACTTGAATTCAGATCTGGCTAAGACACTAGCTGTGTGACCCTGGGCAAGTCACCTTTGCCTGCCTGTTTCTTAATTTATAAAATGAAGATAATAATAGCACTCACCTCACAGAGTTGTTGTGAGGATCAAATGTAAAGATGCCTTTGGCCTGTTATTATTAAAGCCTATGGCTTATCAGCAACTGCTTTTCAAAGTCATGCCAAGTCACATGGACTACCTATTTTTTGGGGGGAGGAGGGTTCTTTTTTGTTTCTTTTAATGTCATATAATGGGTTGAAACTCTTTATTTTATTAAATCTAGTTTTCAGAGAGAAAATGAAACATCTTAAAGAATGAAAGAGGTATCGTAAATGTTCTCCCAATTGTTTAAAAAGTGAAAGTACTGGGTTTTGTATACTGCAAGCCAGGGAGTTTGACTTGAAATCCTGGTAATGTCTTAGGATATGCTATAAGGAGAGAAGGTGATGGGCACAAAGAGCCAGCAAGGCTGTAAGAGTAGATTATGCCTAACGTCCTTACCTTTTTTAAACAGGATTACTAGGTAACTCCATTGTAAATCACAAAATGTAGCAGAATCTTCACATAGATGGCAGAACCAAAGCCTTTATTCAAATACCAGAAAACCAAGTCCCAGAACCAAAAAGTCGAGTCCCAGAACCAGAAAGCCAAAGTCATTATAATAGCCATGAAGTTGATACACATGGTTAATGCAGTGAACACCGACATTCCCAAGCCTTCACAACAGAACAGGCTCCCTCCTCTCTCACTCATGGTAGTTCCTCAACCTGATTCTTGGAAGTTCTTAGTAGAAATTCCCAAAGGAAAGGTCTCAGCAGAAGTTGCAGCCTTCAGATGCTCACTGAGAGAAAATTCTGACTATCCTGCTGGTGCTCTTCCCTATATACAGTATAGCTCCTCCCTGTTCTACCCCTCCTGCTACAACAGCAACTTCCTCCCTAGGTGTTAACTACTTCTGTGTTGATTAAGTAGCTTAAACAAGGTGGCAGCTTGAAAGAAGGTGCCAAGCACCTTCTTACTTGCCAATACAAAGGGGCATGGGAGATCTTCAGATTCTATTAACATTACACATATTCAGCAGCCACACCCTGGGAAAGCATCTCAGCAGATGGGCTAAACCAGGTTGTGAGTAACCAAGAGACCTCAAAGTCATCAGTGAGTTAGGGGGGCATCTACCCCAAGTGGGTGAGGACTTGCCCTGGTGGAATGGGTTGGGGAGAAAAATGTGTTCCAATGGCCAGGAAGGTGGCTAAAGCAGGTACTATGGAGTGGTTAGAGTTTGGTCAAATATCAAAGATGCCTAGGTAATCCACTTCATCCTGTGCCATCGCCGGTCATCTTGACTTTGGTTTTGCCACCGGACTTCGATGACTCTGCAAGAGATATTGAGGTTGATGTCTTTATGCCTCACTTAAATCCAATTCACACACAAGTCAATACATTGCACATGATACCCTTGGTCCTCTTTGAAAAAGAAGAGCAGACAACAAAAATTGTGTGAAATTCTTAGTGCTACATGGATAAAGCTCATATGAGGGCAACCAGAATGGTAACAGATGCCATATGAGTATCATTTTAAGAAACTGGGGCTGGGAGCAGAGAACATTTTGTGGCAATGTAGTAGAATGTCATAGAAAAATCAGTGTCATCCCAAAATGGAATGGGCTACATTGGGAGGTAGTGAGTTCATCATTACTGGCAGTCTTCAAGCAAAAACTGGAATACCACATTTGGGGGATATTGTAGAGGAAAGAAATTTTCATTCAAGCGTGAGGTGGACTAGAAAACCTCTGAGGTCCCTTCTGAGAGTCTGTGTTTTCTTCTCAGGACTTAGATGGGCCCCTGACCTCATAGTATCTTACACTTCAGTGGCTGCTGCTTTGTCATTTACTTGTTCGTGGTTGCACTTTTGTTTCTTTTGTCTGGGGGCCTAGCTGGTGAGACACCTTCTGAACCTTTCCTGCTCTTGGGTGCCCACCCAAATAGGAGGCAATTAGTAAATGCTTCCTGAATGAATAAAATAAAGTAGATGACTAGCCACTCTTAGCATAGTGTCTGGCAGATAATAGGTGCTTAGTAAATGCTTATTTATTGATATTTATTAACATGAACTAAATAGTAGATTTTGTGGAAAGGAAGGGGAAGGTGTGTTTATTAACTAGGTTGAGAAATATTACCTATTATGTTCAAGTGTTAACAAACCTGACTGATGCCAGTTTAGAAATAACAATGATACAAATTATGTTTGTTCTTCAAAAAATTCTCTGTGTATAATGCCGATATTATCTCATGTTGACCATAGCCTGACCTTAAACTTGAATTTTGATGTAGAGATTAGCTTACTGATGAGATGAACACTGTGTGACTGGAAACATGTGAACACATGGCTATTCCTGCCTAACTGGTACATAGGCACTACTGTGCTTCTGTACTAGAAGGATGGATAAGTGTGTCAAGGGTGGATAAGGTGGATACTTCTTCCAGTGATACAAATGGCAGTTATTTTCTAACTTGTTACAAGATCTTTGAGATCTACTATAACCAAAAGATTGTTCATTCTGGAGCTAAACTTCTAGGAGTTAGATTGATCCCCAGACAGTAGACTTGAAGTCCTTCGTTGGGTCCAAACCTGAAGCCTGTTTGGCCAGGTAGGGACCGGCAGAGCTTGCCCTCCCTCAGTTGTCATAACCTCCCAGAACTCAGGCTCTCATACTCCATGCTGGAGTGGGCCATTATAGTAGGACTTTAATGCCTTTGGGTAGGGGGTTGGGAGTGGGGTACATGCCTGGGATTTCATCACTTCATCAGTTTAGGGGAATGCTAATGTGGAAACCCCTGCAAATCAGCACCTTCTCTGTATCCTAGTATGAGAGGGTTGCTTGGGGCACTGTGACATAACATGGTTTACCTAAGATTGCAGGGCTGGTAAGGATGACAGGCACATAGCAAGAACTATAGTAAGTTTTTAAAGTTCATCATCTGAGTTCTTATATTTTAGAATAAACTTAGAAAAAAAGAAAGACTAGATCATCCTGGTCTGTAATAATCAACAATTAAGAAAAAATGTTCTCAGCATGAACACAGAGGGCATTGCATAGCCCCTGTGTACTCTTGGCTTCCTTTTTTCACAAAAAGGCACCTTCTGATCATCTGGGAAAATGTAGAGAGCTAAGTATTAATAGGCTGCTTTCTGTTAAAACCACCATTCCCATAAGCCCCCAGAGTAATCACTCAGAATTTCACATCCTACCTGACAGAGTTCCTGTAAAGAGAGCATTGAATTGAGTTTGAATGTACTTTTCAATAGGTTATCGTTCTGTAATCAACACTTTCCAAAATAAAGTTCTGTTGTTGAGAAAGGTGACTGTGGAGAGGGCCAGTTAAATGGTCCCCCACACACATTACTTTGCATTCACTCCCCAAGTGATAACTTTCCATTTTTGTATTGAAAGGAATCATTACAAAAGAGAGAGAACTCACAATTAAGGTTCAATTTGTTACAAGGGAAAGGTAATTAGTCTGCTAGTTGTCCCTGATTGGAAATCATTCACCAACCTACAAAACATTTATGGATTTCATAAATTAAAAAAAATGACAGTACTGAGCCTAACAAAGGTTTCTGGAGACAAGACAGATAACAATATCTACAAAATTGACAGCAGAAGATTTTAAGGAGGGTAAAGTACCTCATAATAGAAATACCTGAGAGATAATGATTTCAGAGAAAAGGACACCATGATGAAGGCTGTTTTCCCCCTTACTGCAGCACCAGGTAGCTTCTCCAAAATTCTGGTACAGAAACTTTTTTACTTTATCACACTGATAAGCACCCACGTCTCCCCACATGCACAAGCACAGGTGATTTCTATACATTTTGTATCTGACGGCCATCTCTGCCTGTGAACCTGATCAGTTACTTTCAAAAGAACAGTCTAAAGTTCTTAGTCAAGTTTCATGATCCGATAACACAAACTATAGTACTACTTCCTCTGTTTAGAGTGGAATGAAAGGGAATTGACTCCAGGGTCCTCCATGTATATGGAGATGTCACCTCCATCAGCTACAAAAAATGGAGCATAGTGCCTAGTTAGCAAGAGATGTCAACTGAAATTAAAAAGGAATCTTTCTAGGAGGCTATGTCCTCCCCAGGCAGCAGCACCCCAGTGACCATGTAGACTCCTTCCTTAGTCCTGGAGGGATCAGATGGAAGAACCCTGTCTTTCCCCCATCCCTCAGTGGCCATCCTAACTAATGAGATATTTGTAAAGTACACACTGGGTGCTTAATAAATAAATGCTTGTCCTCTTCCCTCCTGATATTCTCTCAGGGTTCATGCCTCATTCCTTTGCATCTGCTAGGACCCTCAGGGAATAAGGTCAGGAATGGACAAGCTCAGCTAGACCCACACTTCTGACTGCTGCTGGTTCCCATCTATCTTTTCCTTTCTTTCTGTTTTGAGCAGGCAGGTGGCTCTATAGATGGAGGTAGGGGCTTGGAATTAGGAAGACCTGAGTTTGCATTCTGCTTCATCCACTTAGTAGCAGTGTGACCCTAGACATATCCCTTCATCTCTCTGGGCCTCAGGTTCCGTGGCTGTAAAAGGGATAATAAAATATAATAAAATAAAAAACATAATAAAACCACCTCCCTTACAGGGTTGTTGTGAAGATCCAATGAGTCTGAAAAGTGCTTTGCAAACCTTAAAGCTGTAAATCAATGGCAGCTCCTATTATGTGGAGGGGACATTTATGGCAGCATCTTCATGAAGAGTATTTGGCTATGCAATCAGCTTTATCAGTTGGTCAAAGCTTTGAAAAATAAACAGATTGCCTGTCTTTTAGTGCCCTACTCCATGGACTCATTTTCCTTTATCTGGACTGATGCAAAGGCTTCCCAATTCATCTTCCTGTTTTCAGTACTTCCCCTCTTGGGGAGAGGCAGCAGGATAGTCCACACTGGACCTAGGGTCTGGATAACATCTGTTCACATGATGTCTCAGACACTTCTAGCTCTGTGACCGTGGCCAAGTCACTTTACTGCTGTCTACCTCAGTTTCCTCATCTCTAAAGTGGGGAAATAATAGCATCTACCTCCCAGGGTCATTGTGAGGGTAAAAATGAGCTCATATTTGTACAGTGCTTGGCAAGCCACAGAGTGCTCTATAAATGCTAGCAACTGTTCTGGTTGTGGCTATCATTGTCATTCTATCCTCCCGTCCGGGAAGATGGTGCAGCAGGTCAGAAAATTCCAAGCTCTCGAGATTCCCCCCCACAAAAGAGTTCAAATAGCATCTTAGGGCAAAGTGTGGGTGGAGATAAAGAAGAGCAGGGGCATAACATCAAGCTGCAAGCCCTGCTGGTTTGAGAGGCTGCCTCAAAGAGTGAGGGGAAGTGGGCATTTGAGCCTGGGAAGATTGAGGGAACCTCTGCTGACCAGGGATGCCAGACCCAGCTGCACTGCAAGGAGTGGCAGGGGCGAGAAAGAACTAGCAAAAGCTTGGTGACTGCAGAAGCAGTGGGGCAGAAAGCCCCTGGCTGTGGCCACTTACAGGAGGCTGGAGGTTTGCCTTTGGTTTCAGGCTAGAGGGGAGAACTGAAGTTCCTGGGTAAGAGGCACTATTTCCCATACCCCAAAGCTAGAGGTGATTACAAATAATTAAGATGTTACCACAAAAAATACACAGGCAAAGGAGAAAGAATCCAACCATAGAAAACGAATGGGAATAGAAATGCCTGGGATTCATCTTTAGAGTAGGATATTGAAGTAAAGAAACCCCCAAAGAGTAATGTCAAATGGACACCTGGCCAAAAAGAATTCATAGAAAATCTTTAAAAAGACCTTAAAAATCAAATGACAGAGATGGAAGAAAAACTAAAAAAGAAAATAAGAATAACCCATGAAAAACAAGATAAGAAAGGAAAGTCAACCAACTAGAAAAGGAGATCCAGAATCTTAGGAAGAAAATGACCCCTTGAAAATTAGAATTGGGTGAAATGAAGCCAGTAAAATGATAAAAGATCAAGAAATGATTAAACAAAATATGAATAATGAAAAAATGTAAGAGAAATTGAAACATAAGAAAAACAACAGATTTGGAGAATAGATCAAGAAGAGAAGATATATAAATAATTGGACTAACTGAAAGTTATGATAAAAAAAGTATCTCGATACAATAATACAAGAAATGATCAAAGAAAATTGCCCTGAATCATTAGAATGGGGGGGGGAGTAGAAATAGAAAAAATCCATTGATTACTGCTTAAAAGAGATCCTATGAGGAAAACTCATAGGAATATCATAGTCAAATTCCAAAACCCCCATCTCAAGGAAAAACTATTAAAAGCGTCAAGATTAAAACAATTTAAATATGATGGCTCCACAACTAGAATTACAGAAGGTCTAGCAGCAGAGACATTAAAGGACTACAGGTCTTGGAACACAACATATCAAAGAACAAAAGAACTGGGGCTCTGCCCATAAATATCATACCTTGCAAAGTTAATTATTACCTTGAATGAAAAAAAATGGACATTTGTTAAACTCACAGACTTTCAAGACTTTGTTAAAAAAAAAAATCCTGAACTTAGTAGAGGACTCAACATATAAGAACCAAGAGAAATATAAGGCATATAACAAAGACTCATTTATAAGGGACCCATAAGGACAGCCTATTTATGTTTTATATATGTAAAATGGATGACTAAGATCCTTATCAATAATTGGATAGTTTTTAAGAAAGATTGTGGTAAACCTGAGAATGATATATATTTAAAAAGTAAAACCATTTAGGAACAGCTTAAAAGAGTAATTATTTGAGGTGCAAAAGGAAGAATTGATACAGAGTAATTAGATGGGAGAGGAGTGCTGGTAGTTTTGGTAACCTACTTTTATGGGGAATGGGTTTAAGAGGGAACAATACATATATATTTAGAAGAGTATAAAAGTCTTCTAACTTCAGAAGAAATAAAATGATAGGGGCAATGATAGGGAGGGAGGAGAGGACAAGGGAGGGATTTTTAGAGGGGAGGGTAAGGGAATAGGTAAAATAGGGATATAAAAGGGTGTTTAGATTTATGGGAATGGGAGGATAGGGGAGGGATCCTTGGAGGGGGGTAGGCAAGTTACAGTAGGGCAAGGTAGTGGGTAGAAGTAAACTAGAGGAGGCAGGAGGGACAGGAAACAAGAGATATGCATATCCATAAAAAAACAAAGATCAGGAGTAGAACAGGTTTGGAAAAGTATATGTCAATATATGTACGTATGTGAGTATGTATATATAGCCATAGAGAAACATATCTAAACTTTATTGTTGCCCTCTGGGGGGAGGTTACAGAGAAGGGAAAAAAAAGAACAAAGTAGAAAAGTACACAGCAGAACAAAAGAAAATTCACAAGGAAGCAAAGACTGACAATTCTCAACACAATAAGTGTTATTTATCATACAGGCTTTCTTGAAATGAAAGTCTGTTGTTACATATTCTGAATCCTCTCTTATGTTCTGCAATGGACACAACATACATTTTTTCTAACTTTATATTTAAGTCCAATATTTAAGTCTATGATATGTTTTCATTTCTTTTCTATATTCTGTATTTGTGTTCTGGCATTTGAGTCTAAAATTTTGGGAAAAAAATAATTCTATCTTCCACCCTGTTAGCCAATTGATATTTCTATAGCACTGTTTTGACCATAGAAGTACCTTGCTCAAAAATAGTCAGTGGTCCTCTATTTCCTCTCGATCTGGGACTGTTCCCCTTTTTTGTGTCCTGGGCCCTTTGACAATCTGGTGAAGCCTACAGACTCCTTCTCAGGATAATATTTGTAAATGCAAAGAATGAAATATAGTCTTGCAAAAGAAAACAATTATGGTAAAATACAGTTATCAAAATGTTAAAAACAAGTTTCTCTATGTTCATATGCAGAATTCCTGCAAACTCTTTGCTATTTAAAGCCCTTTGCAGTCTACCTTTTCCACACGGACTCATATTATTCCTCATAATGCATTATACTGTCTCCCAAAATTCCTGTTTCCTGTCCACATCATTCTATTTCCCATCTCACTGCTTTTGCATAGGCTGTGCCCTGTTGTTGGTCTGCTCTTCCAACTCATCTCTGTTTCTTAGAATCCCCAACTCCCTTCTAGACTCAGTTCAGGTGTCACTTTCCATGTCCAGCCTTTCTTCATCTCCCCAGATTTTAGTGATCTCTTTTCACTCCTTCCAAAATGTCTTCCATCACCTTATGTATACTTTGTTTCCTTCTCTATATATGTGTTGTGTTCCCCCAATGAAATGAGAGCTCCTTAGGGATAGAGATTATTTTGCTTCATTCTGTATATCCCCAGTGCCCAAAGCTTAGGAGATGCCTAAAAGAAGTGTGTCGATTCAGTGTGAGTGTTAGCCCCATCTGCATGTGCCTTTAAGATTCCAAGTAAAAATTCAGATCTCTTTCTCACTTTGGATTCACCCAGTACTATGCCTGCTATACCCCAGTGCCATTGAGTGCTAAAGGAAAATATGCCATTTCTGCATGAAGATCATTAGGTAAACCTCATCTGGGGTGACAAAAGACCTTGACAGAATTACTTTGCCAACCTGGGTGGAGCCTCCTACTAGCAAGCAAAGAAATTTCATTCATGTTTGATGATAAGATCTAATCAGTCTGTAAAGAAAGATAAGCCCACCATCAAAGAAGTGACTGAATCCAATGAGAAACCAAGGTCTGTTCTTCTCCCAGTATCACAACCCAGCAGGTAGATGGGACAGGACTAAAGTCAACCATCATAGCAAATGACATGCAGCACTTAGAAGAGTGCCTGGGGTGGGAACTTCTACTGCCAGGTCAGATCCTGACCCATTGGGGCTTAGCAGATAAGTCTTAGGGAGTTATAGTAGAAAGAAAGAGGTAGAGTAACTTGCCAAGGGTCCCACAGCCAGGCAGTGTTAGGGGTCAAGTCTCCCTGACTCTAAGGCTGAATTCCTGCAAACTCTTTGGACTCTATCCATTAAACCATGCTGTACCATAGTGAATAGTGAGTGGCTGGCCCGGGAGTCAGGAAACCCTGGGTTCAGGGTGGCCCCCCCTTTGACACATACTAGCTATATAGCCCTGGGCAAATGGCCTTCATAAAGCTTTTAAGGCAGCCAGCCCTCTGTACCTGGAAGTTACAACTGAGCCAAAATCTACAGTAGAAAGAATTTGCACCAGGGCTACATCATCATTGTCCTCAGTGGTAGGAGTAATAATTATCCTCCTTTTAGTATGAGGATTTTTAGTAATCATTACCCTTTTTTAGTAGTGATAATAATAGTAATACTATAGCATAGTACATAGAGTACTAGGTCTGTAGTCAGGAAGATTTGAGTTCAAATCCAACCTTAGGCTCTGTGTCATACTAGGCAAGTCACTTAACTCCTGTTGGCCTTAGTTTCCTCAACTGTAAAATGGGAATGATAATAGCACTTACCTCCCAGGGTTGTTAGGAGGATCAAATGAGATAATAATTGGAACGTGCTTAGAACAATACCTGGCGCATAGTAGGTGCCATATAAATAATTCTTGTTGTTAACTATAAAGACTTCCCACCCAGGGAATTCCTACCATGACAGGTATTCCAGATTCATTCTCTTTCCACCCCCTCCATACATACACACTCATATATACACATATGTCCATATAAGCCAGTCTCTGTGATTCCATCGGTACAGGCATTTCACAGTGTAAAATATCCCTCCACTGCAGCAGATCACCACCTCATTAGTAACTTGTGGTCTTTGGAAGTTGCTTTGGGCACTGAGAGGTAGAGTGTCTTGCCCAGGGTCACACAGCTGGTATGTGTCAAAGGCAGGGCTTGAAACTAGGCCTGGTTGATTTCCAGGGTGTTGCAGCCGTCCTCCCTATTGACTGTGTGCCCTGGGCACATCACTCCCCTCCCTGGAGCTGGCTTCCTTCCTTCCTTCAGGCTATAGGTGAGCCTTGTGCCTTAGAATCTGGGATCCCACCGCTGTTCTCCCACAATGTTGTGCTGCTTCTCTGCAAATAAGTGTCTACACTCTGTAGTGGCCTTTCAATACTGAAACCTTATCCAGAAGGTCTCCCGTGCCTGCCTACATGCCAATTCTTCCCAAGACTTTCTTGGCTCCAGGTCCACCAAATAATAGAGCAACTTGTCACTGTGTTAGTTTCTCATCTATTTCCCCTCTAATTGCCCTCTGCAGGCTAGCAATCCAAGGCATCTGTTTTTTTTTTTCAAGAGGCCTTCTTGAAGATGCATTTGATGGGGCCCTTACAGTAAAAAAAATACAGGGTATCAGCTCACTTCCATCTCCAAAACAGAATCACAGCATTGTAAGTGGGAAGTCTGGCTCTAAGGAACTGGAGGACGATTAGTTAGAACATTAACCTGCTCACGTTTACTTGGGTAACATTTATCACTCAACTTTGGGCTAAATGAAACTTTGCATCCCCACAGTGATATCTGTCAGCTGGAGGAGAAATGACAAAATTCTTCAGTATAAGTCTTGTTCATTAGAACTGAGTTTTCTTTCTTTTGAAAAGGGATGGATATGTAATGATTAAATCATCATTATAAACGAGAGGGTGGCTTGTCAGGTAGAAAACTGAAATTTGCAGACTTTGGTGAGCTGCCTTCCAGCCTAAGGGAATTGTGGCACGATTAACCACAACTTTGCTTAATGGGACCTTTATGGTTAGCAAAACCCTGGAGCTAAACCACAAAACAGTGTTGTTGCCTATTCAGTAGATAGAACTATGGCCTTGTGAATCGAGTGCTGAATTGGGTGAGCAAGACTTGGGTTTGAATATTGTCTCTGATCCCCAACTAGGTATGTGACCCTGGGCTGGTCATTTAAATTCTTTGTGCCTCAGACAAATCCCTTAAATGTATATAGTAGGTCAGAGACAGTTTTCAGTCTACCTCAGTTTGAGTTCCCCAGCACTAAGGAAATCCTAGGTCCCCTGTGTATGTCTCAGCTTACTAACAGGTGCTCATTAATATGTACTCTTCTTCAGTTATCCTCACTGTTTGACATTAATGATATAATCTGTCGCTGGGAGAATATATACAAGATGGTAGAAATCTATAGCTCTATCTCTGTAGCTCTATATGCAGTTCTCTGGCCATACGTATATCTGTATGCCATGCACACACGTAGGCTGCTGTTTCTGGGATTTTTGTTTTTGAGTAAAGGAAATCTAGAGGTTACAGAGGTCAGAGGAGTAAATTTCCAAAGTACTTTTTCTGTGCTATGCTTCTATGATCCTCCAAGTCAGAGCAAAATACCTGGAATGTAGTAAATTGGGCTCTCGCCAAGTGTTTCCTCCAGGAGTCAAATCTATGTTTGAGTTATTGCTTATCATTAGACCTTGAAAGGATAACATCAGTGGTTGACCTCAATTTCTGCAACGTCTTCTAAATATTACTACATTTCCCACTCACTTAAGTGAGTTTGCCAGCTTGGAGCATTTCTTCCAAGTCCTTCAATACCAGCCATTCATTTATGATGAAAGACATTCTGGGGTCAGGACCCTAGAACTTATTCTCTTTTTCTCTGTAAAAGTTGAATAAGGGAACCTTGCTTGATTTAACTCTTTTCACTTCATTCTCTCCTTTACATCTTAGCACTGAAATGTGTCTATCCAGAGATTAGCTGTGTACCACAGGTGACAAGCTACCCTTCTATATAAAGAAAGTTGCCAAGACTTGCAAACTATTAACAAGCACTTGAAAACATCTCTAAAATAAGCAACAAGAGAAATACATATTTAACAAGTTCCTAGTTTTCACCTCGTTCCCAACAAAGGTGGCAAAGATGACAAATTACAGAAATAGTTTTGCTTGTACCATGGGAGAGAAGGTACTCTCCCATATAAACAGAGTTCTCAAAAAAAAAAAAAACCCAAACACAACAACCTTGAAAACTTTTGATGAGCATATGAAAACATGCTCCAAATCAGTAATAATAAGACATATGCATTTTAAAGAAAACTCTGAGGTTTCATGTTTTATACCAAACAAATTGGCAAAGATGACAAAATGTTTCACTAGTCTGTGTTGGTGGGGCTGTGGAAAGATGGGCACACTGATGCATTTTTCTTGATGCTTCCAACTGTACTACCCATTATAAAAATGTAATTATGTGAGAGAGATCACTAAACTGTCTACACCCTTTGACTCAGAGATTCTTCTGTATCTACATACACCAGGGAGGTCGAAGATAGAAAGAAAAGGCCCATGCACACCAAAATATTCATAGTGACACTTTTTGTGGTAGCAAAGAATTGGAAACAAAGTGGATGCCTACTGATTGGGAAATGGTTCAAGAATGTATGTGCATAATAAAATAAAATATTATTGTGCCATAAGAAATGATGAATATGATGAATTTAGAGAAATACAGGAAGACTTGTATGAATTGTAGGAAGTAATGAAGAAGAATAAAGTAGAAAGACTGCTGGACTGGGGACCGGAGGACCATGGTTTCAGTCACTCAGGTTCTATCACTTACTACCTGTGTGATCTTTATTGAGTTTACTGCACCTCTCTAGGCCTCATTTTCCTCTTCTCCAAAATAAGTATGTATGGGAGTGGGGGTGGGGGTGGGGGTGTAGATCTCTAAGGATCCTTCCAGTGCCCAATGTACTGATGATGTATGAAGTTAAAAGAAATAAGGAAACAAATCACACAATGATGACATGAATATAACTGGATAGGATAATTAAAGGAAGTCCATCACTGCATAACTGTAATGACCAGTGTTGAGGTAATGCACCACCCTCCTTTTGTTAAAAAGTTTAGAAAATATAGTCAATGAAGAATGTTGTCCATGTTAATAACTGTGAACCTTGGTTGGTTTTGCAAAATTGTTCTTCTTTGCTGCAGGGGAGAGAGGCCCAGTATTTGTGTATGTGGGGAGGAAATTATGATTATATGAAAAGAAAAGACATTTTTTAAAAGATAAAACAAACCATAGGATAAGGAGATAGTGATTGAACAAAAGATGAGGACACTCTGATCTCAGTGGAAGGGAGGGCTTATCTTCAGGGCCTTCTCTACCACACTTCTAGAGTAAGGGCAGGCCAGACCCAAAATAACAGATTCTTTGGGATCACATGGGCAGCTAGGTGGTGGAGTGGATAGAGCACTGGTTCTGAAGTCAGGAAGATCTGAGTTCAAATACAACCTCAGACACTTACTAGCTGTTTAAGCCCAGGCAAGTCACTTAACCTGTTTGCCTCAGTTCCTTAACTGTAAAACAGGGACACGTTAGAGAAGGAAATGGCAAATCACTCCAGTATTTTTGTAAAGAAAATCCCATGAACAAAATCCACAGGGTCACATAGAGTCAGATGTAACTGAACAACTGAACAACACTGCATCATATATTGACGTTTGGGAGGGAACATAAAAGTCATTTGGACCTAACTCTTCATTTTACAGAGAAGTGGAAAGACTTCCCTAAGGTCCCGCAGGAACATGCTTGGAGGAATTAAATTAGCATGTCTTTTCACTTTTTTATTTCATCCTTGGCTGCATTGCCATGATAACACATCTCCTCAAACTTTTTTATTTTCTGCTAAAATTTTCTGGTCATTCAATTGAATTTCCCACATACCACTTTTCTTTCATTCTAAGTAAATTTCTCTAGTCTTATTCTTTGCTGGCTATAATGAGAACAATTCCCTTTGATGTATAGGATCAATTCTATGCAAGCATAGTCAGGAATTAGGAGAAATGATCTTGGACTCAGTGTCAACTACCTTGGCACAAACACAGTATTATAAGTTATGTTCAGTGACCTTGGAAATGGCCACAGAAACACACTTGGTCAGTGTGTAAATGACTTCTGTCAAACTCCCCTGAATGTGTGTGTGTAACATTCATCTCTAAGGAAAATGTCTCATGGTGGTAGAGGGATCAGATTGAACATAGGAGTCTCCTCCTTGGGTTGTACCCTAGCAGTAGCCATCAAAGTGCTGCTGACATCCAGTTCCTGCCAGTCTTATCAATGGAGGCAGCCAGTAATTATTCTTTGGATTGTAGTTGCTCTACTTCTCTTGCCTAGGAAGGCTATTACTTACCATTAGCATCCATTCAAACTTCATCATGGCTTAGTTGAGCAGATTAGTCTTATCAGAAAACAGGTAGTGGAGGAGCTGGATGGCCTGGTGCTTCCTGATGAGGGCAGACCCACATGCTGTCAAGTTGCTAAGATACTCTCAGATATCCCATGACACTTTGGGGCCCCCACAAATATACAGCTAGATTTCACATATACTTTTCTTCCTGTTTTGTTTTGGTCATTATGATCGGATTCCAAGGAAATTATCCCATATGTCTGTCATGATGATGTTGGGGAGCCAGTGTTCTTTCAGCAATGAAGAAATTATGTATTGCAGAAAAATAAAGAAAAATATGTATTGTTAGAAAATAGAGACAGCCTTATCTCTAAGAACATGCCTTCTATTAAAAGATAGATGGGGGAAAAGATTCTTCTATGTTCTCTCTTATCTCTTCACGCTTAAAATAGTTATTGTTCAGAAAAGTTTGAGGGTGAATTCACAGAAGGGAAAATGCTGAGATGACAAGTGGCCATCCCTGTACCCCCAGGCTTTCTTTTGAGCGTTTTAGCCGGTTGGCAAACTCCCTATCTTTCTCCACAGAGGGTCCAGGGCTCAAACACATTGGCTGGCTTATATCTGGGCCAAGCCTTCGAATAGGCCTTACTAGAGAAAGAGAGCACAAGAAGGTGAGGGACTTTGCCCAATCCATGGGAGATTCTGATACATACATGTCTAAACATCAAAAACAGTCATTATTGTTGTCAAAGCTAGATATCGTCCCTTCCTGGAAATTCCTTTTCCATACCCTGCCCCTTACCTTTTCTGAAGCTGTCCTTTGGAAACACCAGGTTTTACTCCCCACAGGCAGGGACACATGCTTTGGATATTCTGTATTCCTAAATCTGATTATTCTTTTAGGACCATGAATGCCACAGTCTCTGCCAACAGATCTGAGAAATGAATGCATGTGAATGCACTAGTAGATGATAATATTGGGAATTCTAAACCAAGGAAATAATTATGGAGAAGGGTATGGCTTCCTTAAACTCCTCTGCACTCTCACTCCCCCCAAACCCAGTGATATTGAATGCTTGGCTCTGTTGTTTTTCAGTCCAACTCTTTGTGACCCCATTTTGGTTCTTTTAGGCAGAGACACTACAGTGGTTTGCCATGTCCTTCTTCAGCTCATTTTAAGTGACTTGCACCTGGTCTACCGTGCCTTCTAATGCTAAGCCAATGCTTAGCAGGTAAGAGCTCTTTTCCTCAAGGAATATTCCCAGTGAGCCAGGGGTCCCATCCCATTGGACTCACCAGAGGAAAAGATCTAAGGTGGAGGGAAGTGGGTTAATGAAAGGCCAGGGTTATAGAGGGCACAAAGCAAAGGGACTACTGAACTGGGCCACATCTAGGATGGATTGGGACTGAATTAAATGGGGATGATAGAGCGGGGTGTGTGCAAGTGTTTGGGTGGGGGTTAGGGATAGAGTCATTAGGCAGCTGGCAATTCTGTATCACAGAGATTAGGAGATTGAGGGCATAAGGTTCCAGCCCACAATCCTGAACTGGGTCCAAGGCATCTGGTTGCAGTTTATGTAGAATTGATAACCTGCAGGGGCCAAATATCCATGAAACACCTGCTTCATTTACCTGTTAACATCTGGGGAAAAAGTGGTTTTTTCTGCAGTTGTATAAGGGTAAGGAGTAGCACCTGCCTCCCTCTTCCTTTCTCCCCTTGTGCCCGCCAGCTGGGTGTAGAAATTAGAAGTGGATAAGGTCAATCGCTGCTTAGAAAAATGGTGGGGGATGGAGAGGTGCATGCAGCAGCTCTGGGAATGGCTTTCTTTTCCCCCCAGAACAAGGCCAGAGAGGAAATTAGCCCCAAGGACAAATGCAACAGAATTCTAGGGACATGTTAATGATTTTTGTCCATAGTCTACCTGGATTGAATGGAGAGGAGTGATGATTCAAAGGAAACTATTAACCTGAAGTCAATGGGAGATTTGAGGACAGCTGGGTTAGTATTAAGTAGATGGATAAACAGTAGCCAGCTTTCACAAAGAATACATTTAAAAGGAAGTGGAAAGGACTGATTTTTGAGATTGGTTTAGATTTAAATGGAGGCCTTTGTTAGGGGATCTAATATGATAAAATTGTCATAATGAGGGTCCTTCTTGCAAAGAGGGGCCCAGTGAGAATGGAGTCAGCCCCTGGAGTCTGCTGTGGCATGAGAAGAGGAAGCTTGACCTGGAAAATGCCCAAAGGGAAGAGAATGTACTAAGTACATTTGCACAAGCATATGTATTGCCAATGGAAATAATCATGGGTTGGCCACTGCTCTCTCCTTTGAGGACCAGAACTGGGATTTTTGGTTTGTTTTTCATCGTGGCATTCCTAGCCCTCAGCACAGTATCTTGAAAATCATAGATGCCTAATAAATGCTTATTGAATTGTGTCAAATTGGATGTTTTATCACCAGCCTTCTGTAGAATGTAAGCTCCTTGAGAGCAGAGCCTGTCCGTTTTCTGTCTCAGTATTTCCCTTACCTAGTATGACATTTGGCACATCATAGGATCATAAATATTGAACTGGAAAGGAAATCCAATCCAACCTGCCCCTTCTACTTCCTAGCAGCCTCATTAAAAAGGAAAAAAAAGGAGCAATAGGATGGGAGAGGACAGGGAGAGAGAGCAGAGAGCACTCACAAGCTGGTAGATGTGGACAGCTCCCCTCTCCTCCTCCTCAGCCTTGAAAGTGCACTCTGTAGAAGGTGGGGATGCTTGCCTGCGTGGTATTAACTGAAGCCAATCAGAGGCGATTCTGTTACCCTATGATAACGCCTGGTATGAAGTGGAGATGAATGTACTAAGCCAGAAAGACTGCTCAAAGTGCCAAGTCTTGGCACCCAACCTACAGATCTGCTTCCTGCCTATTGGCCAGAGGGATTTGGTGCCAAGCTTGCTGGCAACATTTTCTGCCAGGGGAAGCTGCAGTGCCAGCCCTGAAAAAGGCTGAGTCTCCAGAGGTTTGGCCACCAGGCCCTCCCTCTACTAGTTGCTTGCTGCTCACACACCTTCTTACCATGTAGTCATTTTCTTTTCTGACCACAAGATAAAATGAGAGTCCAGAGGCTTCATCAGTGACTATCAGCATGTTGTCCAAGATTCTAACATTGGTTACAGTAAGAGTACTTGTATTCAGAGCTTGCTACAGTCATGGTTTCTGTTTTCACTTTGTAGCAAGCTTGGAATACAAGTATCCTTACTGTCACCAAGTAACCAGATCCATTTTTATTCTGGTTTGGTTTCCAACTATCCTAACTACCAGTCAGTCCAACACAGACATCTTGGTATTCCTTTGGATCTGTGATCAGATTCAACCATCCTGCCAAGCTGTTGTCTTTATATTGATTCTCTGTTTCACAATCAGAATTCTAGAAAAAGCCTTCTACACTTACCGTTTCTGCATCCTCACCTCCTAGTCACTTAGTTCCTTGGAATCTGGTTTTTGGCCCCACCAGTCAGCAGAAAGTGTTCTCTTCAAGGTTATGAGTGATTTCTTAATTTTTTTTGGTAATTTTCTATTTTTATTTTCCCCAGTGGCATGTAAAAATAATTTTAATGTTTATTTATAATATTTGAAAACTCTGAGTTCCACATTCTCTCCCTTCCTACCCTAACCCCCCACCCCTGCATTGAGAAGGCAAGCAATTTATATAGCTTATACATGTGTAGTCATGCAAAACATTTCTGTAAGAGTCATGTTGTGAAAGATAAAGCATGACAAGAAAAATGAAGTTTAAAAAGTCTGCTTTGGGGTGGCTAGGTGGCGCAGTGAGTAAGAGCGCCGGCCTCGGAGTTGGGATGACCCGGGATCAAAACCGGCCTCAGAAAATGAGCATCCACGTATAAATAATGACTAGCCATGTAACCTTGAGCAAGTTACTTAACCCCAATTGCTTTTAAAAAAAAGTATGCTTTGATCTGTTTTCAGACACCATCAGTTCTCTTTCGGAGAATGGATAGCATTTGTCATTGTAAGTCCTTTAAAGTTGTCTTAGATCATTGTATTGCCTAGAATAGCTAAGTTGTTCACAGCTGATCATCTCACAATATTGCTGTTACTTTGTACACAGTACATTTCACTTTGAATTGGCTCATGTAAGTCTTTCGAGGTTTTTCTGAGAGCATGCTACTAATTTCTTATAGCTCAACAGTATCCCACATCAAAATCACATGCCACAATTTGTTTAGCTATTCCCTAATGGGTGGGCACACCTTTAATTTCTAATTCTTTGCCCCCAGGAAAGAGCTGCTATAAATATTTTTGTACATATAGGCCTTTTTCCTTTTTTTTTGGGGGGGGGGGGGATATTGACCTAATAGTGGTATTGCTAGGTCAAATGTTATGCATGGTATAGCCCTTTGAGCATAGTTTCAAATTGCTCTAAAAAGTGGTTGAATCAGTTCACAGCTTTATCAATAATGCATTTGTGTCTCATTATTCCCATATCCCCTCCAGCATTTGTCATTTTCCTCTTCTGTCCTATTAGCCAATTTAATAGGTATGAGGTAGTACCTTAGAATTGTTTTAATTTGCATTTCTCCTATCAGTAGTGAATTAGATAATTTTTAATATGGCTATAGATAGCTTTGATTACTTCTGAAAACTTTTCATATCTTTTGATCATTTGTCAATTGAGGAATGGCTTTTATTTTTATAAATTTGACTCTGTTTTCTAAATGTTTGAGAAATGAGGGCTTTATCAGAGAAAATCACTTCAATTTTTTTCACAGTTACTATTGCTAACTGTATTTCTCTCCACCCACCCCGCCATTTATTCTATTCTTTCTCTTCTTTCACCTTGTCACTTTTCAAAAGTGTTTTACTTCTGATTACCTCCTCTCCAAATCTGTCCCCCCTTCTATCACTTTCCCTTCTCATCCCCTTTCCCTCCTTCTTTCCTATAGGGTAAGATAGATTTCTATATCCAATTGAGTGTGTATGTTATTCACTTCTTGAGCCAATTTTGATGAGAGTAAGGTTCACTCACTCCCCTTTACCTCCCCCTTCTTTCACTCTGCTGTAAAAGCTTTTTTTGCCTCTTTTATGTGAGAAAATGTACCCTATTCTACCTTTCCCTTTCCTTTCCTCCCAGTACCTTCCTCTCTTACCCCTTACTTTTTTTAGATATCATCCCTTCACATTCAACTCACACCTTTGCCCTCTGTCTATATGTACTTCTTTTAACTATCCTAATAATGAAAAAAGGTCTTATGAGTTACAAATATTAGCTTCTCGTGTAGGACTATAAATAGTTTAAGTTTATTAAGTACCTTATGATTTCCCTTTCCTTTTTTAAAATTTTATGCTGCTCTGGAATCTTTGTATTTGAAAGTCAAATTTTCTGTTCAGCTCTGGTCTTTTCATCAAGAATGCTTGAAAGCCCTCTATTTCATTGAATGTCTATTTTCCCCCTGAATGATTATACTCAGTTTTGCTCGGTAGTGATGCTTGGTTGTAATCCTATCTTCTTTGCTGTCTGAAATGTCACATTCTAAGCCCCCACCGACCATATAATGTAGAAACTGTTAAATACTGTGTTATCCTGACAAGGACTCCATGATACTTGAATTGCTTCTTTCTGACTGCTTGCAAAATTTTCTGCTTGACCTGGAAGCTCTGGAATTTGGCTATGATATTTCTTGGAGTTTTCATTTTGGGGTCTCTTTCAGGAGGTGATTGGTGGCTTGTTTCAATTTCCATTTTATTCTCTGGTTCTAGAATATCAGGGCAGTTTTTCTTGATAATTTTTAAAAGATTATGTCTAGGACACTTATTTTTATCATGGCTTTCAAATAGTCCCATAATTTTAAAATTATCTCTCCTGGATCTATTTTCCAGGTTGTTATTTTTTCAATTAGATATTTCACATCAACTTCTGTTTTTGTTTTTCTTTTAGTTCTGTTTTATTGTTTCTTGGTTTCTCATAAAGTCATTACCTTCCATTTGCTTACTCTTCAATGAGCTTTCATACCTCCTTTCCCATTTGACCAATTCAGCTTTTTAAGGCATTTTTCTCCGCACTGGCTTTTTGGACCTCTTTTACTATTTGGCTTAGTCTATTTTTAAGGTGTTATTTTCTTCAGAATTTTTTATTTCTCATTTACTATTCTGTTGACTCATTTTTCTTTATTTTCTTGTATTGTTTCCCTTCCCAATTTTTCCTCTGTCTTACTTGATTTTCAAAATCCTTTTTGAGCTCTTCCATGGCCTGAGGTCAATTCATATTTTTCTTGGAGGTTTTAGATAGAGGAGTTTTGACTTCATCTTTTTCTGAGTATATGTTTTGGTGTTCTTTGTCACCACAGCAACTTTCTGTGCTCACACTTTTTTCTGTTGTTTGGTCTTTTACCAGCCTATTACTTGACTTTTGACTGTCTGTTCAAGTAGGCCTCTGCTTCTAGGGGAAGGGTTAACTGTCCCAAACTTTAAGTGTTTTGTATAGCTGTTTTCAGATATACTTCTAGGGACTTGTAAGTTTTCAGTTCTTCCAAAAGTAATGTGATGTAAGAAGAGGTGTTTCCTACTCTCCTGACCTGTGCTGTGGTCTGCAAGTGACCATAAGCACTCTTTTCTGCCCTGGAATTGTGAGGAGGGTCCCTGCTCCACTGTGGTCACAAGCTGTGGGTTATGTAAGTGCTTCTCCTCACCCTGGTATTGCCGTCCCCTGGATCCAAGTATGGTCAAAGCAACAGAGTCCTGCTCCAGTGCTCTCAAGAAGACCTTCTGACTAATTGTTCGACCCCCTTACCATTTGTGGACTGAGAGCTCCAGAAGCAGCCATTACCACTGCTGATTCAGTGGCTTCCAAAGCATTGCTTCTGGTTTGCTGGAGCCAGGCCTGTGCTGGTGTGGCCTGTGTTGGACTGTGCTTCACTTGTACCCAGGTTAAACAGACGTTTCCTGCTGACCTTCTAAGTTGTATTTAACATCTGTGGGCTGAGAGGTCTAGAGACTACAACTGTTGCCCCTGATTGATCTAGTCACCCCAAGGCCTGCTTCTGGTTTGCTGGGGCTGAGGCTGTCTTGGTGCAGCCTGCGCTGGACTTGTGCTCCTCAAACCCTGGTGTAACAGACCTTTCCTACTGACCTTCTAACTTGCATTGGGCTGGGAAATTGTTTCACTCTATCTTTTTGTGGGTTCTGCTGCTCTAGAATTTGTTTAGATTCATTATTTAAAGGCATTTGGAGGGTCTGGAGGAAGAGCTCAGGTGAGTCTTTGCCTTTATTCCACCATCTTGGCTCCACCTTTCAAGTGATTTCTTTTTTTTTTTGGAGGGCAATTGGGGTTAAGTAACTTGCCCAAGGTCACACGGCTAGGTTTTCTTTTTGTTTGTGTGTGTTAAGTGTCTGAGGCCGGATCCAGTTAAGATGATTTCTTAATTGTCAAATCCAGTGGACTTGTCTCAGTTGTCATCATGACTTCCTGATCTCCTTACAACACTGGATCTTGTAGAGCATCCTCTCTAACTGGAAACACGTTTCTTTCAAGATCGTCGTGACAGTGCTCTCTCCTGGTTCTCCTCCCATCTCTCTGACTCTTTCATCTTAGTCTCCCTTGCCGGTTCTTTATCCATGTCCCTGCACTTGAACTGTGTACCCTTAAGGCTGTCCTATGCATGCTTCTCTTTTTCCTCTGGATTCCCTCTCTTGGTGGCTGTAGCAGCTCCCTTGGGCTTCACTGCCAACTCTCTGCCTATAGCTCCCAGATCAATATCTCTTGAAGTCTGGTCTTACATCTTCAGCTGCCTGCCAGACATATTGATCTGCGTGTCCCATTGGCATCTCTAATTCAGCATATCCAAAGCAGGCCTTGCTTTCTTTCCCCACAGTCCTTCATCTTTGAAGCCTGAATCCAAATATAATGGAATCAAGCATAGAAAGTTAAATATCCCTGGAAAAGGAACAGCTTTACAGGAGGGATGCCTTGGCTGGAAAAAGAACCTTCTAGGGGAAACAATCCCAAGTTATGCTCATTGCTCTTCATCATTTGTGCCACAAGCATCGTTCTTATTAAGATGGGTCTTTGGGGTGGGGAAGAGGAGGGAGAGACAGAATAGCTTGACTAGAGAAGTATTTTCTGTACTTCCCAGAAAGATTCCAAGCATGAGTCTATGTCAAGCAATAAGATGATAAAGCTGTGTAGGAAAATGTCTGTTTGAGGATGGTGCCAGTAAATAAGATCCCTTCATGCCAACTCTGTCCTGGATGTCATTGGCCCTGAGGAGTGCATGGGTGTGTGTAGAGAAGACAGACTTAACCAAATGAACATTTCAAAGTGGGTTCCCCATGCCTCTGAAGGCCAAAGTATTGACCAGAAGGAATAGGCAGGGGCATTTCACACCTGGGTATACTGAGCCTGCTCTTGGCTTAACTAAGCCCAACTAGTTGGGTTTAAATGCATCATCCTGTACCAGCAGTACTTTGAACCTGGTGGGTAACTTATGTCATCTAGTAGATCACGTTTTGGAGAATGCACCCAAGTTGTCTATTGTGAGGAGATGGCTTACTGAACTTTTATCAGTTGTGAACATGCCTTTTCTCTTCAAGGGGCATGCAGCCAAAGTTAATGCTGCAGCTAAGCATTCAAGAAGAATAAATCAGAAAGAAAAGGAAAGGGATGATAACAATCATTAACTGTTAAAAAAATGATTTACTGGGTAGCTAGGTGAATAGAGCATCAGCCGTGACGTCAGGAGGACTTAAGTTCAAATCCAGTCTCAGACACTTGACAAACTTACTAGCTGTGTGACTTTGGGCAAGTTACTTAACCCCAATTGCCCTATAAAAAAGCAAAAAAAAATATAACCCCCTAGGGATGGATGGCTAGGTGGCACAGCGAGGAGAGCACTGGCCCTGGAGTCAGAAGGACTTAACTTCAAATCCGGCTCAGTCACTTAACACAAAAAACTAGCTGTGTGACCTTGGGCAAGTCACTTAACCCCAATTGCCCTCAAAAAAGCAAAAAAAAAAAAAAAAAGACTTACCAGCACACTATTCTAAGCATAACGTCTCTAATTTCCTAATTTAATTTTTATAAAATACTGCAGCTTCCAAGAACTCTAGACCTTGTGTCTATGAAGCTATTAAAATATTTGTATTCTTTCAAATAATCAATATTTTACCAAGGGTTTCTATTTTCTCTTGGACAGAGGAAAACAGGCTGTCCTTGGTAGTGAAAAGCACTGGACGTTTTCAAATATGTCACATTATTCAGAAAATCTCGAGATGTAGGTAATTAATTTTTCTCCTGAATGTATATACCTCATACAATAATAGTCAGAGATCCCTGTTCTCTTTCCTTCACTGAGGCATCTCTAACTAGCAAAGCTATTGTTGTCTTAAATGTTTTCTCTTCCTTTCCTTCAGAGAGGGGTGTGTGTGTGTGTGTGTGTGTGTGTGTGTGTGTGTGTGCGCGCGCGCGCGTGTGCGAGTGTGTGAGAGAGAGAAAGAAAGAGAGAGAAAAAGAGAGAGAGAGAGAGAAAGAGAATACATAAGTATGTGTTTAAATCTTTCTGGCAACATAGTAATGGTGCTCAAGCATGAAAGACTGAGCCTAGTGTGAGATGACAGCATTTCTTGCACTTACTCTATGAGCAAGGTATGGTTCAAGGCTGTTTAGAGAGGTTACTTTAAGAAGATGGTGGGCCCTTAAGCATTACAATCTCCATGGATTTCCATATCCATATATATGTGTATATGTGTGTGTGTATGTGTGTGTGTGTGTGTGTGTATACATATATATATATGTATATATATATGTATATACACACACCATTTCCCATGCCATCATGCCACCCACCCTTCCCACCTCCCCACCCTATAGTCTGCTGCAACAGAAAGAAATGAATGATATAAATGTACATCCTGAATTTACAAGTCTCTATCCATGTGACCTGCAAAATAAGGGATGTGGCCAAGATGGTCGTTAGAAGAAAGGGAGAACACAGTGGTAGAATCACCTCTTTTCTCTATTTCACTTTGTTAGCCCAAGATATAATCCAAGTTGGAGGGACTTCAGAGGCTGCCTTGTCCAGTCCTCTTATATTACAGATGAGGAAACTGAGGCTTATTATCAGATAAGTCAAGCCACTGCCACCACCTCCTCTCAGGCCCCCAATAGAGGCAGTTAAGGCCCTTGAGCCAAAGAACTTTAATAATATCCACACCTTTCAGACTACCAAATTTGCTTCCATCTTAGTTCCCAAAGCCATCATTGGTGGGGGCCCCTGTGGAGATGGGGCCTGACATGCTTGCCACGGCTAACATCATCTGCTAACCACTTGTACCTGATTCTCAGATCAACCCAACATCCCCTAGAATCCCAGTGACCCCTTACTCCTAAAGACACCATCCAGAGCAGGTGTCCTATCAACTGCTTCTGCAGGTGGTGCTACTTGTTTCTCTTATTGACAGCGAAAGCTCCCGAAAAGCCAGAAGAGAAAGTTCTCACCTCCACAGTCTCTGATGCTGCCAAGTGGTTCAACATCTGCCCTATAGTTTTGTCAGTGGAAACAACATCAGAGAAAAGGCATTACTGTATGTTCAGCTGAATTTCTGTGTGTGATCTCCCTCCATCAGAATAGGAGCTCCTTGAGAGCAAGAGATGACTTGCTTTTCTATGTATATTCCCAGCAGTTAGGACTGTGCTTTGTACACAGTAAGTACTTGATAAATGCTTTTTCACTGGCCCACACAATGTAAGCTTCTCGAAAGTAGGGGTTATTTTATTCATCATATTTTTATAGAGAGGTCCTAGCATAGTCCACAGGCACTCACTTCATAAAGTCTTGGTGAGTGATTCATAGATTGCCCTAGGTGATTCCAAAAGTTATCTCTGGAACCAGGATTCAAACCCAAGTCCTCTGACTTCCAGCTTACCTCACTGCCTGTCCTAAGCTTGATACTTAAGGTCCTTTCCAGCTCTAATATATCCTCCTTCTGTGTGTTGCAAATAAAAATCAGTTCAAATGAATTCAGATATCACAGGATCTGTTTTGATGATTTGGGATACCTTTGGAATACCCAGGGGGAAGGGCACTAGTCCCAACTCCCTGTGCTGTCTCCTCTGCCTCACTTTACTGCCTCCGCTCCTGGGAAGCCCTTGGAGTCTGAGGGGGAGGGCTGAGGAGGCAAGCTGAGGGACTAACAGGGCATCCCTTGATGCTGCTCCCTATTCAATTGAAATGACTTCGAAGACAGTATTGCAGTAACCCATGCCGAGTTTGAGATGAGATGTGCTGGAAGGATGGTGTATTTCATATAAGCAGAGAATTCTAGTGTAGGGCCCTGTCAGAAACTGCTGCAGTTCTCTTTCAACCATTTCTGGGAGACTGAATTTTAAACCTTTACCGGGAATTTATTCTCAAGCAGAATAGCATATGTTTCCAGGTATATGACAATGTCTACTGCAACTCATATCACAGGACATAATTCATGTAGCCACTCTGGAGAGGTGTTTGAAACAGGAAGGATGAATAATTATTAATAGTCCTTGCATAGAAGAGGAAAATCTCCCACTGTGATAATTTTTAAATTTATTAACCTCCTGTTAATAATAGCCATTTCATTACTGTAAATGAAGCTTAATCTAAATATTAGGGCTGAGTCTACACATGCAAAATGAAGTGAAGAACGAAGGCAATTATCCAGACAATGCTGGGGAGAAAGGGCACTTTTGCCTCCAGTATTAGAATATTTTAAGAGATGGTATTTTTTTCTAGTCTAATTGTTTGCACTGGAGTACCCCGGATATTAGGGCAGAATTAGAAGGAGCCATGCAAGTCCACATCTGCTATTGGAACACCTGTGTCTGGTCAGCACTCTCAGACAGGAGGACATAGGATTAGAAAGACATGTTTTCTCCACATTATTTTGCTAGCACAAGATGTGACCAGTGGCCAGAGAAAGACAGTTAAGATAGCAAAAGGATCTCCAGATTATACCATGAGGAGGAGCAGACTGAATCGACATGAGATGTATGGCTTGGAGAAGTTCTAGGTGAGGGAAGATCATTTCTTCAAATATTTGGGAGATAGGCTTTGCTTGGTCCCATAGGGCAAAACTAGGGATGAGGGAGAGAGACATTTCCAAGAAAGAAATTTAGCCTTGATGTTGGTGATGGATGGGATGAGGGAGTGGGACTTCATGGCAATTACTGATGCTCCAGGGTAGAATGGGCTCCATGGGAAGGTGGATCCCACCACTGAAGGTCTCTGAGCAGAGACTTTGTAACCACTCAATAGTCAGGATGTTGGGGTGGGGCGGGCTGCGGGGTGGGAGAGGTGCTTCTTTGTTTGGCTTCTGAGATTCTGGGTGTGCATGCGCACGCACACCCACATGCACACACACACACACACACACACACACACGATATGCATACCGTCATTCACATCCCCAGTGGGAAGTGTCCTCCATTGCTCACCAAGCTAAAGTAACTTCTTTCTCAGATCTTTTTTTAACTCTTACTGCCTGTACCTAGCATATCAAGTAGCTCAGTGTTCAATAAATGTTTTCTGAATGAATGCACCATTCATTAGGCAATTAATCACTCACTGCCTTATGACATCTCTTCCTTCTGTTGTTGCCATAAAATATTCTATAAATCTTGTATTGCTTTTTAACTTTTCACATGCATATGTCTTGTTTTCTCTTTTAAAAAAGCCCCATAAGTTTATTAAGGGCAGAGACTCTGTGTTATACTTTTTCATTTCTCTCACGGCACTTACCCAGAGCCTCAAATGTAGTAAACATTCAAAAAACAGGTATTTAGTTAGATTTTAAATTCATTCTAAAATGTAAATGGGTATTTACCCATTTCAGGTTTTGAGAGGTGAAGAGAGCATAAGAGAATCAAGTCTGTGATCTGAGGTATAGGGAGGTCACAGTGACACAAATAAGAAGGGTGTGGCCATAAGACTAAAGTCTCCCTTCCTTCTTTATGATTTTGTGAAGGGCATGCCCTGGCTCCTACTCTTGTGATGCTGCTGTCCCTATATGTCCATTCCCCAAATGTATCTTGGGATCTTTTTGATTGCCTTGATGGCAACAAAGTCATGGTCTGTGCCCAGATATCATTTGAGTTCCCTTCTTTCTATGTAAATCAAGTGCACCCCTCAGGGCATGGGCTGCTGTTGACTTTCTCCTGAAAGTGAATCATGAATGGCAAGAGCAGGGCCATATTGATTCAGTGTCTCATGTGCTTAGTAAGTGACCTACATGTTTAGCAAGTTAGCACCCTTCATAGTCTGGGCTTTTAAAACCAAAGAGAAATGTTTGCATTTCAAAATCAGGGACAGATGTTGTTTTGTTTTGTTTCCTACATGGCATCCTTTTATACAGTGGGTATCACACTGATGCAATGATAGAGTTCTTATTTACATTTTTCAAGAAAAATACTAAAATATTCACCTATTCTTATATTACTGAACCCTACAGTGGAGATAATATAGCATAATGGATAGAGTGTTGGACAAAGAGTTAGGAAAGGCTGGGATCTGATCCAACATCAGATATTTACTGTCTAGGTGACCTTCATGAGGTTATTTAACATCTATGATCCTAGGTTATTTTTTTAAATCTATAAAATGTAAATGATGATACTTGGGGAGACAGGCAGAACAGTGTTTTGGATGGAGAACCCTGCATTGTATCCAGAACACCTGGATTCAAGTCCTGCTTCTGACATGTCCTTCCTTTCTCCCTCCCTTTCTCCCTTCTTCTGTCCCTTGCTTCCTTCCTTCTCTCCTCCCTCCCTTCCTCCCTGTCTCTTTTATAAGTGCATCATGGACAGTGAAGTTAGGGTCTAAGTGTGTTTTTTCACTGTTCTTAGAAAAACAGTTGGGAGAAGACAATTTGTTATATTGGATTGCTTATATTTTCATCCTTGAATGCCCTCGGGTAATTTTGGATGTCTTGCTGAACTTTCTTAGACTGGTTTCATTCTCTACTACTTCTTGTTTCTTTGTGAGATTCTATTGCTCATAATTTTCCACCATCCTTTTTCGTTAAGTTTTTGTAAATGAGTTTATATTCCAACCTAGTGTTCCCTGTGTCTCCCATTTTTCTCTGTTAGGCAAGTGAGTCAGATGTTTGATAACTAAGGTCCTTTCTGGGCTCTTTTAGTTTTCCTGTTGTGGCAATTAATTACCATTGGCTAAACTTGTGGATACAATTATTTTATCAGTGTTGATGCCATTTCTGTTTTCTATTTCCCAATTTTGGTTTCCAACAAACATTCTGGGGCTTTCAAAAGCAAAGTAAAGATCAGTCCCTGTCATCAAAGAACTTAGTACGTCCTGGAGAGATTTAACCAGTGAACAGAAAAGTGTCAACATGAAGAGCATGCTGAAAATCAGTTCCTGAAACACTTCCTTGAGGAGATGGCAAGTGAGGTGAGTCTTGGGAAAAAACTAAGGAATGTCAGAGGTAGTAGTGCTGAGGAAATACAGCTCAGGAGTTAGGCAAGAGAATAGAAGGTTGAAGATGGGACCTTCCCTTAGCAAATAATATTGGTGAATCTGGTCATCATGGATAGTGCATGAAGGAGAGGACTGAGGAATAAACTGAGGAAGGAGAATATTTCTGGACTGAGAAATCCATAGTAGAAGTCAAAACTTATCTGTGAGGTCAAAGACAAGGGTGAGTGGCCTCCCAGGGAGTGTTGATACCATCTCAAGTGGATAGTCAAAAATTCTCTCTTTCATTTGATCAGTAGTACCCTCTAAATGGTGGATCAATGCATGGTCTATAGAGCTACATTTAAAAATAAAAATACCACAGCTGTGTTGGAGGGGGTGAGGCTCATGTGGACTATGTTATCTTTTCGGTGTAGGAACTAAAGGTTTGGCGGGTACATAAATGATTTCAGAGACCAAAGTGATTCTGTGATATCCTTGGAAAGACCAGGCTTGGTCTTTCACCCCCAACCATGAGAAAGTCTAAAGTCCTTGGTGGATTCTGCCAGCCAACTGCTTCCTCCAAGATTTCTCATGCTAAGGCCATTTAAATATTTGACCAAATTTTGCTGCATAGAAAACTCAAGGTGATAGATTGAAAATAGCTCAGTATTTTTTTCTAAATCCTCTGTTCTTTGGCTGGACTTGTTGATTTTTTCCTTGAGACCTCTTATTTCTGTCCATGTTGCCTTTGTTTTCACTATCACTTCTCCACTCTCTGTCCCATAGCTCTCCCCCTCCCAAAGAACATTAAACTCTCCCTTGTAACTAATAAATCCAGTGTACATATTTGCTTTTCTTCATGTTTCATTTGAGGGGAGAGAAGTGACAGGAAGTGAAGGCAGATTTTCATTTATTGAAAACAATTAAACTAAAAAGCCAAATAAGTATAGTCATGTAAAATGAATCCATGTCTGAAAATGTCTATCTCTTCTGCAGTCCAGCACCTCTGCTAAGAGACAGGAAGGATCCTCCCTTGTCATACTTGTATAGACCAAACTGTGCTTGGTAGTTGAATTCATCAGTTTTTAAGCCTTTAAAATGCTGTTGTTATTGTGTGAAATGTTTTGTTATATAAAATGTTCTTCTGGTTCTGTTCACTTTTCTCTGAAACAGTTCATGCTCCCCAGGATTCTCTGAAATAACTTCTGTTCTCATTTCTCATTTCTCATGGTGCAGTATTATTCCATTATATTCATTCTCCATAATTTGTTTCAGAAATTCCCTAGTAGATGGGCATATCCTACTTTCCAGTTCTCTGCCACAACAAAAAGAACTGCTACAAATATGTTGATACAGATGGGTCATTTGCCTCTTTCTCTGATCTTTTTTATATCTAAGTCTAGGAGTAGCCTTATTGGATCAAAAAGTGTTTTGCCCATTCTTTTAAAAATGTTATCCATTTTGAAATGTATCTTTTTGAGTGTTCTGAGATTTCCCAGAAGGCCAAGCACTGTTTTCTTATTGGTTACTGGGTTTCAAATGGAGAAATGATGTCAAATTTATCATAGTTATGTCTTATTTCACACAGTTGCATAATCAGAAGTTTTATATTGAAATTGGTCTTTGTCTTGAGATGGAAAGAATCTCTATGAGAAATTGAAAGGATTTACTAGTTAAAAGTTATTGCACATAAATGAAAACAGCCAGGAAAGAAAATAACTTCTATGCAAATATGGCCAGTGACAAATAAAAAGAATGGAATAGGAGTGTGTGGGTGCCAACTGAATCCTGTCTGTTCTTCTGCTAGATATGATCCCGGTTAAAGTTGGGAATGATTCATTTGGTGGAGTTGGTCTAACTATTGATCAGGGAATGGTGATTTCTGGGCCTTTTCCAGCCATGGCCTTCTTTGAAAAATACCATGGCCCAGGACTCCCCCCTTCACTGTACTCCTAGAGTGGGCTTTCCTTCACAGGGTCATGGTATGGTTTCAGAGGCAATTTGGGGAATTAAGTCCAGGCTTTCTATTGTCATTATTATTTTTAGCACCCATCATAGGCAACATGGCCTTTTTACTTGGTGATCATGACGAAATAGTGAGTTGGGTGATTCTGTGATCAGTAATTCCTCAGATCTTTAAGTTCAGACTTTGCCAAATCTGCCAACTTTGTCTTTCCCTCATCCTCTGCCCTGAAAAAAAGGATTTTGCCACTTGAAAACAGCCAGGTGTGATTGAACATTTCTGTTTCTCCCTCTTTAGCCTAGGCTACCCTAACTGCCACCTGATTGAGTAGAAACAGATAAGAGTGGCAATAAATGGAAATCGTTATCAGGTATTCCTGAACTGACAGGAAGAATTGTATCCACATTTTTAAATCCTCAAACTCCACACATTTTTAAAGAATAGACATGTTAGTACTAAGAAAGTACTTTAAAGATCATGGAATTGATTACTTGTAATACATAGGATGGTTCAGCCACAAAACAATTCCTTTACTATTTTACAGATTTGTTTGTTCCCAATCACAGCACATTTTTTTTACCAGTGTAGGTGGGCATCATAAACACACAAAAGGCTTTAATCTGATCATCCCCTGATTTATTTGTGGAAGACAGAAGCTAGTTAACACACCTCATATGCAATGGCAGTTTGCACAAGCAAAAGATTATTCTAAAATATGTTCATAAGGCATCAGACTGTCATTATTTGTCCTTTCACTTTAGACAAGTGGCATTCTGTGCCCTCCCCCTGCTACTCTTGCCTCTCATAAGTCATCTCTACGTATGACTACTTGTCAGACAAGAACTTTTTTTCAGATTACTCTTTCGGGAATTGAAGGGACTTATTAAGAGTCTTGAATCATAGAGTCTGCTGGGCTTGGCTATCACATTGGTACACCTTGAACTTCTTTGTACAAGTTCTCATCTCACAGAATTGCGTCATCACACAGTGCTGATGGCCAAAGCTGAGAAAATCTGTCTCCTGCAATACTACCCCCCAAACTGAAGAGTTATTTAAGAGAAATGAGAGCAAATCTCGAAGTCAATATACTGCAACTTCAGACAAAAGAAAACTCTCTGATCCTTTCCTAAGAACGTGGAAAAGTGCTCTCATTCATCTTCCCTTGTCCACAAACACTTATTTAAAGGTGGCAATTACTGAGACAAAAAGGCATTTCTAGTATACGCTCAAGGACAGACTAATGTTTGTTTCCCATGGCCCACCTCTTCACACTGACCAGACTGGTTTCAACAACCCCTTCCATTAGCAAGGTTTCTGAAGGATATCACTGGGAAATGGATGGCTTGGTGACAGCTAGGCCCCAACAGCTCCCCAAAACAAGTTCATGCATGGCCAATCTCTGGAGTTTGATAGAAGGTCCACAAGTGAATATTGAACTTTAGGGATAAAATTCCCAGTGGGCAGTGCTGACATGTTGCCAACCTACCTGCACTATTTACTGGATTTTGTAGGGGAAAAACGGTGTGTTAAGTGACTTACTCAATTTTAAGCCAATCTGAGTAGTGGCCCTACATAGGTACAACCGTGGTGCTAGGGACTGAGGATACAGAGGTAACATTAAAATTATCCTTGCCCTCCAGCAGCTTCCATTAAATCAGACTTTTCTTCTATAGTAGGATAACCAACATCAAAGGTAATGAGTTGGCAACAACCATACAAAACATTAACAGTAAGGTGTTGGGCTTCTGTCTCCCATGATAGTTTTACCAACAAGATAGGAACATAAAATTAGACTGAAGTTCCTATGAAGATCTGGGAGTTTAAGCAGACTTCAATACAAAATGAGCCAAGAATAAAGCATGGCTACTCATAAATGCTAAGGCAATTTTAGCCTGCATTGAGGGGCTTAGAGTACAGAATGAGGGAGGTGCTACTCCCATTGTAGTATTCCTAAATCTAGAAAACTAGGATTTTGCCAAAATCTAGAAATCTAGAAAACATCTAGAAAATTGTGCTCAATTCAGAGCACCATATGTTAGGAAGGGATATTAAAAACTGGAACAAGTCCAGAGAAAGGTAACTAAGATGATGAGGGGACTGGAGGATATACCATTTGAAGGTCCCTTGAAAAAACTAGGAATTTTTGTCTTGAAGAAGAAAAGATTGGGAGATGAGGGATTTAAAATATTTAAAGAGGAATTAGAATTATTGGACTTGGCCTCTGAGCACAGAACTAGAAGCAACAGATGGAAATTTCAAAGAAGCCACCTAAAAATAAATGCTCTAAGCAAAATGGGCTACTCTGGAAGGTGGCATTTTCTCCCTCCCTGGAAATCTTCACTCGAAGGCTGGATGACCACAACTTAGAGATGTTGGAAACAGACTAGGAAATTATGGTCAGTCTCTGAGTAATATAGTGGATGAACCACTGACTTAAAAGCTCCAAGACTGGTTGATCATCTGGACTAAAGGCCTAGTAGGATCAGTCCTAACATCTGCTTTGTGGATGAATGGTCTAGATAAGGGAATCCATTATATACTAATTTTAATAGACTGAAATTGAAGCTTTGGGGACTAAAAAGAGAAAATGGAAGGAGATATTAAAAAGTGAGACTGGGGTGTCAGCAAGTATGGATTGTGGAAGGACTTACAGGTAGAGGAACTGACACACCCAAAGATAAGAGGACCCAATACTCCAGAAGTGTCCAGAAATCAGCAAATAGAATAATTTGGCTGCAAAGCAGACTTCAGGTAGGTGAGTAGTGGGAGATACGTCTGGAAAGGAAGGCTGAGGCTTCCTCTTTGTGGAGATCATGAAGAGTTTTGACGCTCAGGCTGACTATGACTTGAGGTTTTAGGCATTCAGGAATAATAAAGTGACATGATAGAGGCAGAACTTGAGGAAACTTACCTACTAGTAATGTCTGGAAAGAATAAAAGGGTGCCAGCCTGGCAGCATGGGCCTCCACTGAGGAGGCTTTCTCCCAGAAACAAGTTAGGCCAAACTCACCTTAGGCTTTTTCATTTGATAAGGCTACTAGATTGGTACTTAAGGGAACTGTCATAGCAGGCATAGTGTATCTTGGTGTCAGCCAGGCATATGACAGATTTTCAGGCTTGTAGACAAGATAGAAGCTATGAGAATTCAGTGAATGTGTGTTTGGTAGATTTATAGCTGGTTGACCCAAACAGGGAAGAATCATTAATGGACTGAATGACAGACTCAAGATTCACTGAGGTGACTGGAAAGATTCTTCCAAATAAACAAAATGGCATTGAACAAGAACAAACGTGAAATTGTCCGTCAGCTTTTAAAATCTCATCATACAAGTAGTGGAGGTTGGGTGCGGAAGACCATAGTAGCTGCTTATGTGAAGCAGACCTACCAGGAGCTAGCAGCATGCTGAGGCTTCTTAATAAAACCTAATTATCTTATCTGTAGTAATCGATGTATCAGATACAGACCAAGAGAATTAGGTCCCTGCTTGGCCCTTTCACTGTCAGACCACATCTGGGTTGCATGATCAATCTGGGCTGCCATGTTTTTGGAGGGACATTAGCAAATTAGAAAGGCATCATGGCAGAGTGGTTTGAGTACTAGACTTGGAGTCAGGAAGACTTTGGGTCCAATCCTACCCCTGGCCCTTATTAGTGATGTGACCAAAGGGTAAGTCATTTCACTCTTCTCTGCCTTTAAGCAAAACTCTCTGACTCTTCCATTGAGTTACAGATGGTTTATGATCTGTGTTGCTAGTAGGAGTTCCTACATAAACATTACAGTTTGTCCAGATGAGGTCATGGAGTATGAAGAGGATTGGAGAGATTGTGTCGTAGCAGGATTGCATGAAGGATGTGTGGCTGTTTAGGCTGGAAAAGACTATTAGGTAGGGAAGGGAGTGTGGTTATTATCTGAAGGATGAAGAGGAAGAGTTGAGTTATTCCTCTTTAGCTCCAGAGGGAGGGACTTGGCTCAGTGGGTAGAAATTGCAGAGAAGCAATTTGCAGGCTCTTTGCTATGTCTGTCTTGTGCATTTATCACCTCTCATTTTGTAATTTTTCTCTCTTCGAATCCCCTTTCTAGAATGTAAATTCCATGAGGGGAGGACTCAGATCTCTTCCAATCTCTTTAGTTCCTGTGAGAGTAGTCTGCACATAAGTGGTTATTACGTGTTTAATTGAGTAGAGTTTGCATATAAAGGAAGGACATTACAACAATGGTTGATGCCCAACTCAAATCTTATTGCCAATACTGGCAGGGTCCCAGATAAACTACAAACATTATATGCCAATACAAAAAGCATCTAAGCACCTGTGAAAGGAAATGAAAGTGGCACAAGACTGAGGCAAAGCTGTCCCTATGGTCCCAGTACTTTTCTTCTTGCTCAGAAATGATTTGTTCAGGCTGATAGAGAGAAGGATGGGGTATGATTAATGATTAGCAAAGATGACAAAAGATAGAACTAGTCAGTGTTAGGGCAGTTGTGGGAAGATAGGCAAACTATTACACCATTGGTAGAGTTATGAATTAGGCTAAAAATTCATGAAACCTACTTAGAATTATGTAAATAAAGCTTCTAAGTTGGCTATACTATTTGACCTTAAAATCCCACTGTTAACTATGTACCCTAAGGAAGTCAAAGACAGTCCCCCATATGCACCAAAATGCAGATAACATTTTTTACAGTAGCAAAGAACTGGAAACACCAGATGCCAGTCAACTGAGAATAACTAAATAATTTGTAGTACATGAGTGTCATAGAATATCACTGTGACTTAAGAAGTGATTATTACAAAGAATATAATCATTCATGGGAAGACTTGGAGGAACTAATTCAAAGTGAAGTTACACATTTTGTGTTTCTATGACATTTTAAATCTTGCAAAACTCTACTAAAGTCTTATTTGAGAAAGCCCTAGAACAGAAAGGAAAAATTTATATTGGAGGCTCTAAGGGTATAAAGAGAGAGAAAGATACTGTAGAAAGAGGAAGATGGACACTGATAAAAGAGGAAAAACAACTACCAGAAACCTTTGACTTATCAGAAGTAGATTTGCATCATCTAATGAGATTTTGTTGTCTTTGGTGATAGGTGAAGAATTGTAAATATGGAAAATGTGTAAAACCCTTTTTATAATAAAAGACTGGATTTTAATGAGATCAAAGATGGGAAAGTGCTTTAGAAAAGGTCAGAAGTATCAGGTGTTATTATGATGTTCTCCTTTCAGAGGATAGGGTGGGTTTTCATCATGGGCACTGAAACACAATCTATCAGAGTCACTCACCAAAAGGGCAGATTTACATAGGCTTGGTTATTTCCACTGGTAATGAATGCATTTTAAGGCTTTGTCTGTACAAAAGCAAAATAGCTGTTGCTGAAAGGTGAGAAAGTCAGTTCTCCCATTACTTGGTTGTTTGGCACTGTGACAAGCAACTAGTTTGATTGGACCAACTAATGGTGTTGCTGCCAGGTTGACACAGCACTAGGATAATGAAGACCGTAATGGAGAGATATTTGATATTATACACAGGTGCCCTAAGTATACTGCAGGCCTCGCATTCCAGCCCACCTCCCACTAGTCTGGCTCCAAAGTACCCTTCCACACAGTGATGATTTAGGGGCCTAAAAGGTGCCATTACTTTGAAAACACTTGATAATCTGGGCTGCACGTCTACCCAGAAACTACCCAAGTTGCTTTAATTAATTAGGTGGGCCCCTCACTAACTAGCCATTATCAGGCTTGTCTCCTTATGCAGCTCACATGTTCTATCACTTGGATATCCCTTTCACACACCCCCCCCCCCATACCTCTAGCACGTTAAGTTCAAATAATCTCAAACTGAACTCATACCTTTTGCTCCTAAAGTCATCCTTTGTTCAAACATTCTTGTATTTTGAGGTCACCACCATCCTTCTAATTAGTTGCCAAGTTTTGTCATTTGTGTCTCCAGATCTCTTTTATTTGCCTCCTTTCCTAGACCTCTATAACCACTACCCGAATTCATCACTGCCTCACCATTTTCCTGGACTATTATAATAGCTTTCTTTGTTTAAATATACATTGTATAGCTAGCTCCTTTTTCGTTTTACATTACTTCCACTTGCTAACATAGCCCTTTCCCTTTCTCCCTTCCACACAGTCATTTTTGCAATATAAAATAAAGTAAAAAGAGAAATAAAAAAATAGTTCAGCAAAACCAACCAGCACATTGCAAAAGTCTGATATTATATGTGACATTCCTTCCCTGCTTGCAAAGAAAGAAAACGAGCATCTTCCTTTCCCTACATTGAGGCCAAGTTGGATTAGTATCCTGTCATAGCTTTCAGTTTCCTTTAAGTGCCTACTGTTTACCACATGCTTTACTAGGCACTGAGAATGCAAAGACAATGAATGAAACAATGTCTTCTCACAAAGAGCTTACGTTCAAACAATTCTCAAGGCTCTTACAATTTAATAAGGAGGGAAGACAACAATACAGGTAGCTACAAACAGTATTGGATGGTGAAGGCATTAGGTATAGAACAGCATTTTCTGTGGGGTTTGAGGGGGGGAGGTAAGGAGGTGGTTATTCACTGGGAGCCTCAGAGATGGCTCTTTTGAGGAAGTGACACCAAGTGTACAGTATGGCTAGGAATTAGACTGGTGAAGTACAGAAAGGAGGAACCCGCAGACCTGGGGAGCCATCTGAGCAAAAGTCCAAGTGAGCAAGAGGCTTAGGAGCGTTTATGAAGCAGGGTAAAGAGTGTGTGGAGGGCTGCTAATATGAATTAAGGAAGGAAAGGTAGCATGCTCCCTCTTTGTGGAAGGACTTGAATACCAGACACAGGAGTCTGACCTTTCCTTAGTAGACAGCAGGAGAGTCATAGAAGATTTTACAGCAGAGGAGTAGCGATGTGACAAGATATCAGAAAGTTAAATCAGGCAGTAGAATGAGAGCTAGATTATAGGGATAGGGAAGGGGTGCAATGGAAGTAGAAACAGTTGGAAGGAGATTATTACAGAAGTCCATTCAGATTTGAGCTCCTTGAGAGCAGGAACCATGGGGTTTTAGTTTTTGTTTTTTGCATTTTCTGAATCTTCAGAACTTGACTCAGCACCTAGAACATTGTAGATACTTAAAAAATGCTTACTGATTCATGTTGATTCTCATTCCTTCTAAATATAGCTATTCATTGTTCTTGTACAAACAATTTTTTCATTACTTATATTCAGGGAGATCCATTTTTATTTCCTTTAGTCCTCTGTATCCTACATTTAGTTAAGAATGCTTTCCCATCCATAGCTCTGTAAAGTATCTCCTTCTTTGCTTTTGATGTAACCATTTCTGTTGGGGTGATGAGTCTAATTTGTGTTTATTGTAGTATATGGTGTGAGGTGCTGGTCTAAGCCTAATTTCTACCAAACTGCTTTCCAATTTTTGTCATAGTTTTCACCAGATAGTGAGACTTCAGCCCATTAGTTAGACCCCTTGGCTTTACTGAATACTCTCCAGCCTTAATTTCCTTTCTTTTTCAATCTACATTCCAGCTAAACAGAAAAAAATTATCTATTTCCAAACCTAGGTTTTTTCCATCCCTCCTCCCTGCACTCACACAACTTATCAGCTCTGCCTAGAATGCTCTCGCTCCACACATTCTCATCTCAGAATTCTTGTCTTCCTTCAAAGCTCAGCTCAGGTGGTGCCTTTTCCATGAAGTCTTCCTTGACCCTCATTTGTTAGCTGTCTCTTCCTCCTCAGTTTTCCTTGTACTCTACTGATTTCTTTTCTTTTCTTATTGCATCCTCCCAATAGAACATAATGAGAGGGAGACCTGTTTTAATTTTGGTGTTTGTATTCTCAGTGCCTACCATACTGCTTGTACAATGTATTCATTTAATACAGACCAATCACACAATTTAGAGCTAAAAGGAGATTTTGTGATAATCTAATCCAACCTCCCCATTTTACACATGAGGAAACAGGTTCAGAGAGGTCATTTTCCCAAGGTTACACGGGTCATAGGTAGTAGACCTAGGATTCATATACAGGTCTGTTGATGCCCAGTACAGTACTCTTTCTCCCCTGCCACATTGACTATATATGGATTAACTGAGACAGATGTAGTTGTAAATAATGTCTTGACCCCAACATGATTAGTGCAAGCCCTCCAGGGAGCTAGTTTACTACTGGAGTAGACATAGGCAAGAGACCATGTCTATAATGCCAGCTCTTCATTATCCTTGCAGGTAGAGATTATCCTTGGTCTGCTTTCTGCTATCAACATTTGGGACACAGTATAAGATAATGAGGTGAAGGAAGTAAGGAAACTCCCAAGAGAATATAAATAATTCCCAACCTACATAATTACTTTCACATCACTACAAGATGTGTGTGTATGTGTATATGTGTGTGTAAGTAGCCTATACAGAGGGTTTTCATGATGGCTATATAACAAGAGAATGGGCAGACTTTTTCAGATGCTAGCCCACGGTAGACTACATCTTTACAATCATACAGTTGACTGAAAGGAGAAGAGAATACAAAATTCCACTGTGCTAGACCGTGTGTGTGTGTGTGTGTGTGTGTGTGTGTGTGTGTGTGTGTGTGTGTGTGTAGATTGATTTTTTTTGGATATATATCACAGATGAGCTGTGAATTGATACCAGAATGGAAGAGCGGGTAGGTGGTCAGGATTGCCTTTGAGGCATAGTTCAGTCTTCATAATGGCCCTAGGTTATGCCCTAAAATCCTTTTACCAAAATTTTTTTTTCTGGTAATGCTATATGTCTCTGAGGCATGGGCTAGCTCAATAGTAAAAGAATTACTGCATCAGATGCCTTAAAGGTCATTAGTAAAGCACATGTTGTATCTGACTAAGCTGAAGCATCTTATTAGTGAAGGGTTGCATAGGAAAATCTGTGTACCATGGAGGATATCATCAGAGAGTTGTATGCTGGGAAAAGGATTTGAACTGATCCTGGACATAATGAATCCTATCATCTGGACAATCTGTTGGCTGTCCGTGCAAAGACAATAGATCCAGCATATTGAGTGGACTTCCTTCTGGAGGATTTCTGGAAAAGAATGACTGGCACAGGCCAAGAAAGCATGGAAGCCTTAGACTGGGCAATGCTAGAGAGAGCATTCTCAATGTCTGTGGTGTGCCTGTACCAGTGGCAGTGGGCCCCTGTCAACCTTCTGTCATCATCACAGATAATCAAGAATGAAGTATATGAAAAATAAATTATATATTAAAGGATATGTTTATAATGTTTCTATTTTTTAAACAAAGGCATTAAATAAACCAAAATTAGACTCAACTACAAAACTTCTTAAGAAAATATGAAAAGGCTGTTTCATTACTGTTAACAGATGTCCTTATATGAATCATTCATTCATATTTCAATATTCAAAACACCTCTTTCCAAAAGAACAATTCAGTAACGCATCTAAGAAAATATAACAGTTTAAAGAAAACCACCTGTTTCTCTTTTCATGTGTCTACACTGCTTTCTAACATATACCTGTTTTTATCAGTAATTGTTGAATCAATTAAAAACTCACCATGCAGTTAGCCCATATTATTTACAAGGTCTTTTAAGAGTATGCTCAGCTCTTTTTTTTTTACTTTGTTAATACACATAATTTATTTTATTAATTTTTATTTATCTTAAATACATATACATATGTATGTACCTTATTTAGCTAGACTCTCCCAAAGTGTAAAAGAAAGAAGAAAAGATCTATTCTCTGGTTCTATCATAAACATATTGCAGATTGCTTTAACTCTTTCAGACCACTTGAAAGACCATTTCCAATGTAAATCCTCAATACATAAAAATCTGCAATTTTGCTCTTAAAATACTTTTATCTAGTCTAGTGTTTTTTAAATTAAATTTTATGTTTATTTTTAGCTTATATCATTCATTTCCACAAGATTTTGAGTTACAAATTTCCTCCCCAACTTTCCTCTACTAACCACCCCAAAACAGCCATCCCACTGTATACACCCTCCTCCAATCTGTTCTCTCCTATATCCTCCCCCATCCCTCCTCTGACTTTCCAGTAGGGCAAGATGGATCTCTATACCCCAGTGCCTGTATACCTTATGTCCCAGTTGCATGTAAAAAAAAATATATATATATATATATATATATATATATATATATGTTTTTAAACATTTGATTTAAAACTTTGAATTCCATATTCTTTCCCTTCCTCCCTCATCACCCACCTTTACTGGGAAGATATAGGTTGTACACATGTAGCTATGCAAAACATTTTCATAGTGAATATATTGTGAAAGACTGACTGTATTTCCCTGCATCCTCTCCCACCCCCCACTTGTTCTATTCTCTACTTTGACCCTGTACCTTTTCAAAAGTGTGTGCTTCTAACTTCCCTCTCCCCAACCTGCCCTCCCCTCTATCACTCTGCTCTCATTCCTTTCCCCCCCTACTCTCCTGTAGGGTGAGATATCCTATTTAGTGTTTGTATCATCTGCTCCCTAAAACAAATTCAATGAGTATAAGGTTGACCCATTCCCTTTTGCCTTCCTGTTCTTCCCCTCCATTTAACAGTTTTCCCTTACCTCTTCTATATGAAATAATTTACCCCATTCTATCTTTCCTCATCTCCTCTCATTATATTCCTCTCTCACCTCTCAGTTTTACCTTTTAAGCATCATCCCTTCCTATTCAATTGGTCCTGTGTCCTTTCTATATGTATACCTGTAAACATAAATACACACAGTCACATATGTATTCATACACCCATATACCCTCCTATATAAGCATATACATGTATGTATACATATATTATATATATTCATTAATATTCCCTTCAACTATTCTCACAATGAGAAAAGTTTCAAAAGTTACAATTCTTGTTTTTCCATGTAGTAATGTAAATAGTTCAACTTTGATATGTTACTTATGATTTATTTTCCCTGTTTACCTTCTCATGTTTCTCTTGCTATCTGAATGTCAAATTTTCTATTTGACTCTGAAATTTTCATCAAGAATACTTGAAAGTCCTCTGTTTCATTGAATGACCATATTTTCCCCTGAAACGTGATGCTCAGTTTTGCTGGGTAGGTGATTCTTGGTTTTAATCCTAGATCCTTTGACCTCTGGAATATCATATTCCAAGCCATCTGATCCTGCAGTGTAAAAGCTGCCAGATCCTGTGTTATCCTAATTGTGTTTCTACAATATTCAAATTGTTTCTTCTTGGCTGCTTGTAATATTTTCTCCTTGATCTGGGAGCTCTGGAACCTGGCTATAATATTCCTAGGAGTTTTAGTTTTTTTTGGGGGGGGAGGATCTTTTTCAAGAGGTGATCAGTGGATTCTTTCAATCTTTATTTTGCCCTCTGGTTCTAAAACTTCAGGGCAATTTTCCTTGAGAATTTCTTGAAGGATAATTTCTAGTTCTTTTTTTGATCATGGCTTTCAGGTATTCCAATAATTTTTAAATGATCTCTCCTGGACCTATTTTATAGGTCAGTGTCTTTCCCAATGAGATATTTCATACTGCCTTCTATTTTTTCATTTGTTTGGATTTGTTTAATGGTATCTTGATTTCTTATAAAGTCACTAGCTTCCATTTGCTCCAATCTAATTCTGAAGGAATGATTCTCTTGAATGATCTTTTGAGATTTTTTTTTCATCTGGAAAATTAAGGTTTTGAAGTCATTCTTCTCCTCATTGGCTTTTTGAGCCTCTTTTGCCATTTGAGTTAGTATACTTTTTAATGTGTTATTTTCTTCAGTCAGGTTGTTGACTCTCTTTTCATGATTTTCTTGCATCTTTCTCATTTCTCTTCCCAATTTTTCCTCCACTTCTTTTATTTGATTTTCAAAATCCTTATTAAGCTCCTCTATGGCCTGTAACCAGTTCATATTTTTCTTGGAAGCTTTTGGTATGGGATTTCTGATTTTTTTTGTCTTCCTCCTGTTCCATGCTTTGTTCCTTTTTGTCCCCAAAATAGGAATACAAAGTTGAATTCCTGAGCTTGCTTTGCTTCCTTTGCTTGCTCATGTTGCCACTCAGTTGCTTGACTTTTGAGCTCTTTGCCACAGTAGAACTTTGCTTCCAGAGAGGAGAGCTTTGTACCAAATGGATGGGGTTTTTGCAGCTGCTGGAGCAATTAGTGGGCTGCCCTTTCTGAAGCATCAACCAGCTCTGGTACCTGGTGACACACCCCAGTACCTCAACCCTAGACAGCATCCAGATTCAAGCAGGTTAAAGCATTAGCAATTACCCCTCAGCATGGCTTCTTGGTCCCCCTACAGTCTGCAAGCCAGGAGCTCTGAAGCACTCATGTGGCTGTGGCTGCTATACCTCGGCCACTTCTTCCTCTGCCGGCAGAGGCCAGACCACACTCCTGGACTCCCTGTTCCCAAAGTCTACACTGACCTTTTACCTTGTCTTTGGAATTTACAGGTTGATAATTTTGGAAACCACCACAGCTGCTGGTGATCCACTCTCTGGTGGTATGTTCCAGCTGTGACTGGTTGGTCCACCCTGAAGCTAAAACTGTGGGCTCATGTGGGGCTCTGCTCTGCTCTAAGCATGCTGCAGTGGACCCTTCCTGTCCACCTGCTGGTCTGTCTTCAGTGGAAGATTTGTTTCTCTCTGTCACTTTGTGGGTTCTGTAGCCCTAAAGTTTGTTTAGTCATTTTTATAGGTATTTGAGCTGGTTTTGGGGGGAATGCAGGGTATTTTCCTGCTTCTATGCCTCCATCTTGGCTCCACCCCCTAGATACTTGAAATCTGTAGCCATTTATTTGCTTGTTTGTGCCACAGAAAAAGTGGGTATTCTCTAAGATTTCTATTTGGTTTGGTTGCTCATTCCTTTGTGCACACTGCCTTGCTGAAGAAGTGGAGAGAAATGGGAGAAGTGAGGTGACATGGGAGAAGTGAGGTGACATGGGAGATGTGGGGAAAGGCCTCCCCTGCCCTTACCTTGTAGGGCTCATTCATTTCTGTACAGGATAGGATGCCTCTGTTGTTGTTAGTTGGTTTTCTTTTCCTGAACCTGTTATTGCTGTAGGGGGCAGATTCCCAGAAGGAACTTTCCTTTTATGATGCAAAGCAGCTTCTCCTCTGCAGTTTACTTTCTTAGAGAGTTGCCCTGGGTACTGAGAAGTTGAGAGGCTTGCCCAGGGTCACACAGCCAACATATTTCTAAGGTGAGACTTGAACTTCTGACTCCAAATCTTCCTGCCATGCCTGGTGACTTCATTTGCTATGCTTCCACTCTCTTTTCACTCTAGTATGTACTTTTGTATACAAAACTAACATAGCCAGTCATTTAGATATCACAAATAAAAATCAATGAATAAAAGCTATCTATTCCTACACTGTTGATGTACAGGTGAAACAGATGAGGGGCTTCTCACAGTATTATTAGCCAAATGCTTTGACACTGTATAGTTACAACCCAAAAGAATAATTTCCTTGCTCATAGATTTATCCACCAAAGTTTCAGAGAAATACTCTCAAGATTGAGGCCAGAGGGGTCAGCTACATTGACCTCTTCATCTTAGAGATGAGGAAAATGGGGCCCAGAGAGGGAAATAAACTTGTAAAAAGTCATACAGTATGTGGCAGAAGCATGATGTTAGTGTTGCTGACTCTCACTCGAGTGATGTACACACTTTTCATGGTCTCAACCATGTCACTGAGCTCTTCTTCTGGATTCTGCTTTAGCTCATTTGACCTACAGGTCAAGATGCCAAATTTTTATCCTTTCCACGATGACCTTTTGCCTTGTTACTCCTTGATTCCAGATCTGTCTTGGTCTAGGACCTCCCAGCTGCCCAAGAACGCAAATATGCAGTAGGAAAACTGCTGGTTTGGGATTCAGCAGACATGGGTTGGAATCCTAGATCTGCTCCTCACCTGTCCTGAGCTCATTTTCCTCAACTATGAAATGAAGGTGTTAGATTAAGTTAGCATTTGCGTCCTTCCATTGAGTAAAGGAATAGTGGCTTTTATATATTGTTTTAAAGTTTGTAAGACACTTAACAAATAGATTCTCATTTGATCTTCACAGCAATCCCATGAGGCAGATGCTATTAATATCCCTATTTTGCAGTTGAGAACCCTGAGGTAGACAAAGAATGAGTGACTTGTTCAGGCTCACACAGCTAGGAAGTGTCATTACTACTGTCAACCCTCTATCTGCCTGCTGCCTCAATAGAATGATGTAATGTTATTTTTTTAGGTCCACACCTATGGTTTCTGTGCTGTAGGAAGCCCCTAAAGAGGAAATCCCTTCTACCAACAGATATTGGCAAGTCTTCTGTAACTCTGGTGCCCTGAGGGGACAAGTCCCTTTCCCAGGCTCACTCTGTTAGTATGTGTCAGAGTAACACTTGAACACAGGTCTTCTGGACACAAAGGCCAGGCCTCCACCCACTACCCTACACTGTATCTCCTGTGCTGGTAAGAAATGTTCCTCTTATCATCATTCCTGACACCTGTCTTCATCTTAGGGCAAAGTTAGAAAACCATCATCTCTTAAAACAAGCTATAATTTTGTCCCACAAACAAAAGTAGTCCAAAAAACCCCATTCCATCCAACCCATACACATATTTAAATAGTAAGTCAACATACATTGAGATGATGCAAAGCAAACAAGAAAAGAAAAAAGAGTAATAAGTGAAGAGAAATATTTCAATTTCAAGCTTCCTGGGGTGAATGTGATCAATACTGTGCCTTTAAAAATACATTGACTGTCCTCTAAATTTCACTGCATAGAGATGTGAATGGGGCTGAAGTTTCCAACCTCTTAAAACTTGGGAGGCTATATTTATCCTTCCAGCATCATTATTCTGTGTGCAAGGATGACTCACCACAAGGGCCGTCTCCTCTTACTCACAGGAAGGAAGCACTGCCTCCAACATGATTGATTTAGTTGAAAATCAGACTCAGGGCTTGAAGGGAAAACAGCAGACACAAAGGCTTTCGTAAAGCAGTGAGGTGGAAAAAGTTGGATAAGGTCATGTTTATCTGATACCAGAGGAATAGTTGGAGAAGGGGAAAAACACCACAAAAAAAGAAAACCCCCAAAATCATGTTTGCTTTGGGGTATCTCAGCAACAAAACCAGTTCCCCCAACTGGTTTCAGGTTCCATTCAAACACAAGTACTTGGCCAAATGGAGTCATGGTTTGTTTTGTTTTGTTTTGTTTTGTTTTGTTTTGTTTTGTTTTGTTTTTCCATCTTACTTCCTGGCAAGGGCACATTAAGCCAGCTCAATCTATTGAATGTTTCACCTGATTGAGCAGCCCCTGGCACTCAAGACTTTCCCCTTGAAATTAGCTGAATTTGGATTCCCTCTGCAAGAAATTACAGTAGAAGCCTGTCACTAAATAAACTTGGCTATACTAGGTGCTGTTGGGTGGTCAGGGGGCTGAAAATGATCCACCCTGTAGGTGTGGGATCATGGGGTTAGTGGTGGAAGTTCATCCCTTTCATTGCACATATAAGGAAACTGAGATGTCATGTGTAAGGCCACAGAGGCAGTAAGCAATATAGGTAGGATTTGAATCCAAGATCTCTGGCTCCCAGGACAGTGCTTGTTCCCTCTAGACCATGTTGTTTCTTGTACACAGACACAGCCTCTGATTTATTTGGGGGTTTATGGACCATTAGAATTTCTCCTGCATTCTATACATGGAAAGCTGCAGAACTTTGGTGAGGCAGCATGAAACAGTGACTAGAGTGTTGGATTTGGAGTGAAGAATATAGATTCTTATTCCTCTTCTAATACTAACTGACCTCAGGCAGCTCCCTAGGACTTAGCTGCCAAAGGAATTCCTTACAAGGATGCAAATGACAGCAACTGTGTGTCTTTGCATTCCTTACACATGTCCTGGATGTAATATGAGGTTCAGGTGGATGACTACTCATTGGGCATGCCATCCTCATAGTGGTGATTTCTTTTTTCACTGTGGCTTAGCCTAGATGGTTGCTCAAGTCCCTTCCAAATCTGACCTTCACTTATTGTGTACATATATGGACAAACCATAGAGCTCATCTATCAGTACATGTGTCTTGAATAGACATTACACAGTTGGGCTCAGAGTTGAGTAGAAAAGGGAGAGCAAGCAGGATTGTTTTCTTCATTCAAAATGTAAGTCCTTCGTGGGTAGGGATTGCTTCATTCATTGTATTTGTATCCCCAGGAATGAGTGACTATTGGCATCATTGTAGGGCACACCAAGCATTAGTGAGATCACAGATCCATTGCCTGTGAGAAACAGAACACAATGACCATTGGCAAGTAGGGTTTTGTTCATTCTATCTTGGGGAAATTGTATGGCTGACAATTTTATAAATTTAATAACTGGATCTAATGTAGGCCAACAGGCTGGTAAGTACCTGCAAAATGCAAGATACTGTGTTAGAGACAGAAAACAAAAACAGTCCATTCCCTAAAGGAACTTATATTCTGGGGGCATGGGAAGGAAGGAGGCAGTATGTATAGAAAAATGTAAAGCTACCAATTATAGAATGGGAGAACCATGAAAATCTTGCCCACATGAGGTAGCACCTGGAAAGTAGCTCTCCATCTACCTCAAGGATTTGACCCTTTGACCGTTTCCCTCTTTGTCTCAGATTTTCAAGCTCTTATTACTGCTGGGATCTTTCCTTACTGACTCCACAAAAACCCTAGTTTCTCTGTCCTTAAAACAAACCAACCAACCTCTTAAGTCACTAACTCCTCAAATTCTCATCTTTCTTTTAATAGTCCCATTCCTAAGTGGGGAAAGACACCATTATCACTTCTCTCGCCTCTCACTAATTTCTTAGCCCCTTCTTTCAATATACTTTCCACCCCTACCACTTAACTAAAACTGCCCTCCCCCAGGTCACCAGGGAATTCCTCATGGCTAAGGAACCAATCAACATACATTTGTGAAGCATCTACTATGTACTTGGTCCTATACTAGGCACTGGGAATGTAAATACCATGATAGAAACAATCTATGCTCTTAAGTTTACAGGAAAACTATAGTTAGCATTTATACAGCACCTTAAGGTTAGTGAAAGGCTTTGTAAATACCATCTCACAACAATCCTGGGGTGTAGGTGTAATCATTATCCCCATTTTTATAGTTGAGGAAATTGAGGCAGACAGAAATTAAATGACTTGCCCAAGATTACACAGTTGGGTGAGCATCTGAGGCAAGATTTTACTTTGGTAGGTCTTTCTGACTTCAAGTCCAGCATTCTCTTTACTATGCCAGTTAGCTGCCTCTTGTATAGTTAGAATAAATTCCCACTTTGGTCATGTCCAAAAACGAATGTCTCTCATCCTGCTTTTGAAGTCTAGCCCCTGTATGTCAGGCAGTCGTTAGCATGATTCTTCTGGAATCATTTTTGGTCACTGCTTGATTGAACGTCTTAAGTCCTTAAACATTGTTTATCTTTACAGTGTTTTTATTGTATAAATTACTCTTTTCATTCTGCTCACTCCACTTAGTATCAGTTGATACGAGTCTTCTCAGGTTTCTCTGATACCATCCCTCTTGCCATTTCTAATGGCACAAATAGAATTCTTTTCTAATATTATGTTATACTATGTTATATTATCATTACATTGTATAACATCACATTATATTATATTATATCATTTCATGTACCACAATTTATTCAGCCATTCCACAATCCATAGGCATCTATTTTCTAGTTCTTTGATAACTACAAAATGTGCTGCTTTATTATTTTGGGGGTGTATGGGACCCTTCTATCTTTGACTTTCTTAGGAGATATGCCTAGCAGTGGAATATCTCAGTTGAAAGTTACATATATTTTAGTTTCTTTATACAATTGCAAGTTGCTTTCCAGAAGAATTGGATCAGTTCACCGTTCCAACAATACATTAGTGTTTTCATTTCTTGTTGTTATCTTTACCAATCTTCTCAGTGTAAATTGAATTATCTGTGTTTTTTTGATTTGCATTTTTTGGTAATTATTGGTGATTTGGAGCTTTCTTTCAGTTGGTTGTTTCTAATTTGCAGTTCTTTCAGGGTGTTTATTTGCATCCTTTGACCACATATTTATTGGGGGTATAACTTTGGATTTATACATATATGTGTGTATGTATGTATATATATATATGTGTGTGTATATGTATATATATGGGTGTATGTATGTGTATATATATATGGATATATATATATATATCATTGCATTATATATTTGATATCACATCCTGATTGAAATTTGATGTAAAGATTTTTTCGCTTAATCTTCTGCTTCACTTCTTCATTGCATTGATTTTTCTTGTGCAAAATGTCTTTTAACTGAAATTCTGTCTTTTGTCTATTGTTATCATTTCTGTCTCTTGTTTGCTTAATAACAGTCCTCCTAGGAAGTGGCTAGGTGGCACAGTAAATAGAGCATTGACCCTGGAGTCAGGAGGACCTGAGTTCAAATCTGGCCTTAGACACTTAACACAAAAACTAGCCATATGACCTTGGACAAGTCACTTAACCCCAATTGCCCTATAAAAAGCAAAAAAAAATAGTCCCCCTAGCCATAGCTGTAAAAGATATGATGTATTTATTTTTTAAAAAATTATAACCTGTAATACTCAGACTGTATATGTTTTGTGAACTTTTTGTGCATTGCCATGTTAGAGATTGATCTAAACCTCATTTCTACCATATTGCTTTCTAAATTTTCAAGCCATTTTTGTTGACTAAGAAGTTCTTCTATAAGTAATTTGTGTTCCTAGGTTTGTCCAACATTGAGTTTTTCTATTCGGTTCCTCTGTAGAATCTTTGTTAATATATTGAGAACATTCTTTGAATTTTATTTTTTACTCTTCATTTCCCTATTCCACTTAAAATATAACTTTCTTCAGTGTTAAGAACAAGAATTTCCCAGGGCTATTTTCAAGGAAGCAGCAGCCTGCCATCACAAAGACTGGAGCTTGAACCCTACCTTGGAAACTTTCTAAGTGTAAAGCAAGTCATGTGGCTTTTCAGAGCCTCACTTTCTGGAACTGAAAAATGAGTATAATCATTCCTATACCCCCTACCTTGCAAAGTTGCTTTGCAGCACAAATTGAAAGAATATATGCAAAGTGCTTTGTAAACTTCAAATTGCTACATAAATGTCAGTTATTACGAGAGGCAGACATGTTCTTAATGCACAAAAGTAAAAACATATGGCAAGCTTAACTGCATAATGCAATTAGGAATATTGAAGGCCCAAGAACAGAACATGAGCACAATACAAGACTATCTTCATTCACTTCTAGAATCCTAAGTTGTTATTCAGTATTGTAACCTCAACTTGAGGTGGCCACGGGTTCCTTTGGTTAAGTTGAGCACCCGTGGTCCAATGCCCATGGCGAATTTGGGTGTCCATCCATGTTCCTGTTGTCTCTCTTCCATGTACAAAGAAATCCTCATGACAGCTTATAAGCTGTTGTTCCTGAAATGTAGCATTCACTGCATAGGGATATTTTTAAAGGCAAGAACTTATCAGGCTTTAAGTTTTATTAAAAAAAAGTTTGTATCAGGGATTAAGAAGATAAGACGCCAAACCATCTGTTCCAAGTGAAACCTCAAAACCAAGCTGCTTTCTGTGTCTTCCCAAAATAAAAATCCCCCTGCAAAGGACAAGGCGAGTCATGGGGTGGGTTTATGCATAGACATATATGTGCCCATGAAAATCAAGAAAGACTGTAGTGTCATCAAATATTCAGTAACCTTTATGAACAGTGAACAGTGTTTGACCTCTTAGCAAACTAGTAAATTACACATGAAATTTATGAGGGGATGGAAGTTCAGCTGAACAAACAAAGGTTGGGCTCAGGGTTCTCTAAGGTGCCTTTCTAGTTTAGAATCTCACATCCCAAGGTTTTGTAAAACACACTTTTCCTCTTTCCCCTCAGGATTATTGACCTCACCATTAACAGTGATCAAAATTAGGCAGGACAAACTACTTAATAATACCCCTTTTGTGCGTGTGTGTGTGTGTGTGTGTGTGTGTGTGTGTGTGTGTGTGTAAGAGAGAGAGAGAGAGAGTGATTATTTTACCCAGATAAGTATTTTTGCAGAGAGAGTATTCTATTTAAATTTTACATTATTTTCAGTTTTTATTTAGATATTTTTATTTAACTTTGCATTGAATATTAGGGTAACCAAATTTAGTAGCTATTTACATTTAAATAAATTTAAATGCACAAAACTTTATAACATTTTGTAAATCTTTTTTATTTTAAACAGATATTTTCAATAAGTTTTCATTCTATAGGATCCTACCTTGCAGCTAAACTCTTTAAGGGCAAGGTTTGTTTTTTGCCTTTCTTTGTATTCCCTGTGCTTAGCATAGTGCCTGGTACATAATAGGTGCTCAGGCATTGCTTATGTTACTTTACTCAACAAACCATCCCACTGGCCAGATATGCAAGCACAAACAATTGCCTGCATCTGTAGTCTATCAGAAACATATTTCCCCATTGGTCTTGAAGAATCAGGATTGGTCATTATGATAGTCTGACTTCTGATGTCTTTTAGTGTCGTTTTCCTTAACATTATTGTGCATGTTGTTCTATTGGTTTTGTTTACTTCTCTCTGAAGCAGTTCATAGAAATCTTCCCTGACTTCCTCACATTTATTGATTCTCCTCTGTCTGTCTCTCTTTTATTTCATTAATGTATGGAATGTTGAATGTCTCTCTACCAAAGCAGATCAACAACTCATAGATAATGAATGGTTTTAGATCACTGCTTGCAGCACTGAAAAGTTAAGTAACCTGTTCAGAATCACACTAGCTTAAGGTTACCTGTAGAAACACCCCAGAATGACTCATGAGTCCATTCACAGAATGTTTTCCTTCTCAAATCTTATATGCTCCTAAGTTTTGCAAATATAGTAACACCATTGGATATACCACATTGAAAAGTAAAACAAAAAGTCATGTGTCATTGACTAGGGGGTCACATAAACAGTTGTCACATTTTTATAAAAAAGCAAAATGATTTTTTCACTTGACTTGGTTTCAGTCACATCGAAGCACATAATCAAATTAGACAATAGCATCCTGACTCCCACCTCTTGCCTGGAACCATTTGACTATAACCATTCTCCTCAAGAGAAGACTGAATGACCATTTTTGGAGTGTCTTCTCCTTCAAATTCAGATGGAACTAAATGATTGTTCACATTCCTTCTACCTCAAAGATTCTGTGATTCTCATGAGTGACCATGAATCTCTAAGCACGGAGGCTGTCATTAAATTGCTCATTTGTCCAGGCCACAGAGATTAGTTATCAACTGGTGACTAAACAGTAGACTTGTCACTGACAAATACAGAGAGTTTGAGATGAAGAAAATGAGTAAAAAGGAAACTAGAATGTTGGTCTTCCTCTTCCTTGCCAAAGAACAGTCCCTTCCCACTTCTTTTTCACTCGTCTTCCTACCCCGACCTTTCCTTCCACAACAACCAGTATGAGAGCATATCCTGGACCAAAACCAGAAGCTGAGCTAGCTTCTGCCTGTGCCCAACACAGTGAGCAGGGAGCCTGAATAGAAAAGTTGGTACATGATCTGAAGCCTCAGGATGTGTAAGCACAGAACCTTCATTCCCTTGCTTCTGCCGCTATCTCATCTCCTGTAACTATGACAGCTAATATAGACAATGAATGCTTCTGTTCTAATACTCAAGCTGAATCGCTTGTCTGACTTAAACATGTGGTTCGGGCACTTCCAATCACCTCCTCCTAGTAGGAGAGTTAATCATAGATATGGGACAAGAAAGTCATTTCTAGCACAGACACATTTCAAGTCATTTGCATTCAGCCTTAAACACTTGACAATAATTTCAAGAATACCTGTGACAGAGAAGCGGTAGGGTTTAATTTAAAACAGAGGGGACGAGACAATGATGAAAATGGAAGCAGTTTGATGAAGAGAAGGAGCTGTTTCGGCCCTTAGCAATAATATTGGATGAACAGCAGGCAGAAAAGAATCCCCACAATTTGAAAAGGTGTTTTAAATCTGCTCAGATGCACAGTTGAAAAGGTCTACTTTGCATACCTGATCTAGACTACTTTTCCTGCTGAATGGAAATCATACAATAATCTAGACGAACAGAGACTATGAGAATCCACTAACAAAGGATATGCCAGAGTGCATTCATATGTTAATGCCCTCTTCCCAGTCATTTCCAAACCATGCCATGTGCACTCTGTCAGTCATCTTCATCCCGTTCCCATTGGCTCATGGACTCTGTCTTTGGGATCCTGAGCTGTCCATCTTATCTGGCCCAGTATTAAGCCCCGACTCGCCTTCCATGTCATGTAGCTGCAGTTGCATATGTGTCTCCCCCACACCTCTTCTCTAGCTTCTTCTTGACTTCCCCTATTATACCACAAGCTCCTTGAGAATAGAAACCATCGTGTTTGCTTGTATTTCTATCCTCATTGCTTAGCACAGTGCCTGGAGTATAGTAACTGCTTAATAAATTGTTTTATACTCATAAGGAAATGACCAGAAAACTTTGAAGTCCTTATACACAAAGCAGGCTTACATAGCCATTTCTCAAATAACTATTGAACTCAAATAACTCCTTGAAATTCCTTTCATTGGCTAATGTAAAAGTGTTCTTTTGACATAGAGGGGCTCATTTGGTTCATGTAGAGAAGAACTTTGGCTTTCAAAAGAATATTATTGAGGGATGATGGCTCATAATGGGTATTGTGGGATGGAGGACCAGGAACGGTGGGAATCATAAATTCATCAAAGGATATGGTGAAGTAATTAAGGGAGTCAGTCCACCACTGGATAAGACTTTGAAAGTGTAATTAGTTGCAGTCAGTTAGTGGCTATATTTACTTGACGGGCCAGATACAATATAAAGGTGGGAAAATGATAGAATGAGTAATTTGGTGCTCATTGAAACAATAAAAACCTGCATCTCGTACTGAATGCTATGGTCTTGTTGTTAGAGGTGTGAAACTCTTTCAGCTCTGACCCCACTTTTTTCTTCACTAAATTTCTAAGCTCGGTACATTCCAAATCAATGAATCAATCAGCAAATATAGATCAAGTTAAAAAGACAAAGACAACAGAAGGATTCCTAAGTGATCAGAGTTGTGTCTCTTTTGCTTTTGGGAAGCCAGGGTCAATGAGTCTACTGATTTTTAGTGTTACCACATTAGGGTTAGGGTTCTCTACAAATGGGGGAGTCTCTGTATGCTTACTACATTTAAGCATTCCAGAAAATCTTTCTGATAGGCTGAAAAGAAGGGTCTGAGACCAAAAAAATTACATGTAACATATGTGCAATTCATGGAAATGAAAGTCAGCTTAAAAATCAATTCAATAAGTATAGGGGAGGACTGAAGAAAGTTTGTGGGAGAAAAGGTTGTTGGGATTGTAATGGACCACATACTCATGTGACATAGCTACTATACAATAGATATATTTAGGAATGCAATCTTTAATGAAATATGGAGTCCAGGAAAAAGGGCATCATAGTGTTCTTTCTTCTGGTCTTACCACATAAGACATTGTTTACATTTAGAATATCACCGTCTAATACTATAAATCTTTGGCAAGGCTCTGCATGAAGAATGGTTGAGGGAATTGAGTGAAATTTTAACCTGAAGAAGGGAAGACTCTGGGGTGACAGGCAAGCTGGAGGGAGTAAATGAATTCTGGGGAAATTGTGACTTCAGTTAGGAGTTTTCTAATAATTGAAATTATCAGTGTGCCTACTCAGCTAGTCCTAGGATTATGGGCTTCCATCATTGGAGGTCCTTTTCCTTTTTTTTAATCTTTTTGGTTTACAAACCTAGTAGCACTATTGCTAGGGCAAAGGGTATGCACAATTTTATAATCTTTCCCACATAATTCTAAATTGCTTGTCAGAATGGTTGGATCAGTTCACAACTCTACCAACAGTGCACTAGTGTCCCAATTTTCCCATATTCCATCTAACATTTATCATTTACCTTTTCTTTCATATTAACCAATATGATAGGTGTGAGGTGGTACCTCAGACTTGTTTTAATTTGCATTTTTGTAATCAATAGTGATTTAGAGCATTTTTTCATATGACTATAGATAGCTTTAATTTCTTTATCTGAAAATTGCCTATTTGTATTCTTTTGCCATTTATTACTTGAGTGGATGACTTATATTCTTATAAATTTAACTCAGGTCTCTAATATATTTGAGAAATGAGGCCTTTATCAGAGAAACTTTCAATAAAAAACATTTCCCTCCAGTTTCCTGCCTTCCTTATAATCTCGGCTATATTATTTTTGATTGTGCAAAACCTTTTTAATTTAATGTAATCAAAATTACTTATTTTACATCCCATAATTCTATCTCTTGTTTGGTCATAAATTCTTCCCTTCTCCATAGATCTGACAGATAAACTATTCTGTGCTCCCCTAATTTGCTTATGGTATCACTCTTTATGTCTAAATCCCTTACCCATTTTGACCATATCTTGCTATATGGTGTGAGATATTGGTCTATACCTAGTTTTTGTCACACTGCTTTTCGGTTTTCCCAGTTCTTTTTATCAAATAGTGAGTTCTTTTTTTTTTTTAAAGCAATTGGGGTTAAGTAACTTGCTCAAGGTTACATGGCTAGTTATTTTTATGTGTGGGTGCTAATTTTCTGAGGCTGGAACCGATCTCGGGTCCTCCCAACTCTGGGACCAATGCTCTTACTCACTGTGCCATCTAGCCTCCCCTCAGATAGTGAGTTCTTGTAACAAAGACTTAGATCTTTGCATTTATCAAACATTGGATTACTATGGCCCCTTACTACTGTGAATTATGCACCTGCTCTGATCCATCATGATATTTTGTAGTGAGTACCAAGTTGTTTTGATGATTACCATTGTTTGGGGTAAATGGAAGGATGCTAAAGGATGCTGGAAAGAAAGTGGAGTTTCTTGACTCTTATAGTGGTTTTTCATTCTTTCCCAAGGAGAACAAACTTAGACCTAAGAAGACTAAAAAAATGGAGCTGAACACCAAAATAAATAATAGGGCAGTTGTTTGTCCTTCATTTTTTTTATTTTTTTAAGCAATTGGGGTTAAGTAACTTGCTCAAGGTTACACGGCTAGTCATTATTTATGTGTGGGTGCTCATTTTCTGAGGCCGGATTTGATCTCGGGTCATCCCAACTCCGAGGCCGGCACTCTTACTCACTGCGCCACCTAGCCGCCCCGTCCTTCATTTTTGAAGAGGACAAATGAAATGGTAGCTTTGTGAGGAGAGAGGAGAGGACATATGAGATGTATTGTGGAAAGTTGCAATGAGAAGAGTTGTCAATGGATTGATTGACCATGTGGAGTAAGAGAGAATGAGGAGTCATGCCAAGGTTGTGAACCTCAGACACTGGAAGAATGATGATGCTTTGGATAAAAATGGGAAAGTTTGAAGGAAGAATTGGTTGTGATGATGATATTAAGGTTTGTTTTCTTTTGAACATGTTGATTTTGAGATGTCTCTGGGGCATCCAATTATAGTGTCTGGTAAGCAGTTGGTGATGTGGGCCTGAGGCTCAGGGGAGAGACTGGAGCTGGATATTTAGATCTGTGAGTCATTGGCATATAGATGATAATTCACCCATGGGAGTAATTGAGGCCACTAAGAGATAAGAGTGTATATAGAGAAGACTAGAAGGAACACAAAGCATTGCCATTTTAAAATCTCCAGCCAAGAACTAATTTAGTGCTTTTGGTATATTGTAGTCCCGGTTCCCACTGCCCTGCCCTAGTTATTACCCTTTTTGCCTACTATGTGCCAGAAACTGTTGTAGGTGTTAGAGATACAAATACAAAATTTCTAAAGGCACTAGAACTTCTATCCTAGTAGACAGCAGTTCATGTGTCAAATATTTGGAACTGTAAATAGACCAAAAGCTTTATACAAATCTATGGTGGGGACTGACAGCCAAAAAAGAGTAAACCCAGAGCCAAACCCAGAGTCCAGAGAAAGCAGGGTGATAGCCTGGCATTAACAGTACTCAACCTTGGCTAGACTATATATATGAAGTAATGTGGGCTCCACATTTGAGGAAGAATGTCTACAAGCTATGGTTCATCCATAGAAGGGCAACCAGACAACTGAAGAGCCTCAAGCTTATACCATGTGAAGATTAGGTGAAGGTAGTGGGGATGTCCATCCTGGAGGGGAAAAAAAAGATGAGGGTATGTGATAGGTATGGTCAAGTATTTGAATGGTCCTCATGTGGAAGAGAGAATAGATTTGTTCTCTTTTGACCCCAGAAGGAACAGCCTGGAGCAATAGATGGAAGACACCACAAGGCAAAGTCAGGCTTGACATGAATAAAACTCCCTGCCAATGAAAACTACAGAAATTATCATTATCATGTTGAAAATGGGCTTGTCACTCAGATTTAGGCCTTTGAGCCATCTTGACTCTGAATTTGTGGGATACCATTATTGTCGTTGTTTGATTGTTTCACTCATGTTTGAGACTTTGTAACACATCTGTAATCTATTTAGCAAAGATCTTGGTGTAGTTCTCTATTTCCTTCTCCAGCTTATTTTACAGATGAGCAAATTGAGGCAAATGGGGTTAAGTGACGTGCCTAGGTTCACACAACTAATAAGTATCCGAGGCCAGATTTAGACTAGGGTCTTTTTTACTCCAAGCCTGGCATTCTATCCCCTGTGCCATCCAGCTGCCCAGGATACCATTAGAATGGGCTGCTATTTCCTGAGTATTCCAAACCTTGTCTACCATGTAGTGTTGGTACTTTGGACTTGGATTTTCCCTTGGACCTGTGGACTAGTTGTGAGTCTGCCTGGGGAAGATGAATTCTTCAGTCCCTGAAACAATCCAGACCTAAATTGATGGCTCAAACCAAGCACACTGTCTTATAGGGCTAAGTCAACCAGTGGATTTGTTCATTTTTCCTCCTTCTCAACTCATTTTGCCTGTACTGTGCCAGGCACAGACCACTGTACTGCTGCACTTTGCATTGAAAGGCATTAAAAATGATTTCTCTAATAGGTCAAGGGAAAAGAAATTGAAGAATGATATTCTGAGTGATCGTGTAGGGGAAAGGGGATTTTTGGAAACGCAGAGATAGTTTATCAAAGAACTTTTAGTAGGAAAGCAAACAAAAAGAGATGTCAAAGCTAATAAAACCCATTCAGCTTGGAAAACCTCTCTGGTGCAGAAGGAAATTCAGAATGGCTATACCACTCCAAGAGCCATGACAAAGGAGAAAGCTCACAACTCCACCGTGTTATCTTTCAAGCTCCATGTCTCAATTTCCCATATCAATTAATCAGGCTTTCCTTAACTTCATTCAGGCAAATCTAGATTGAAAGCATGCTGCTCTGGCCTCCTTAACAATGAATCTGTCTCTAGAAAGTATAGGTAAGTAGAATCAATACAGCAAGTTTCCATTTGCACTGAATCATTGCAGTTTCAATAGAATAGACTTCTGAAATGGGCCTTTTCCTTCCTTCCCCTCCTTTCCTATTAAAAGAGGAATGAATCAATAGTTCTTTCTTTGCTCACAGAGGTTTTTGCTTGTACTAGCAAAGACTTTCAACATGGGAAGTGCCCAAGGATGAAACAGCCCACACATAACTCTTCCAGCATATAGAAATGAAGGCAGATATTGGAAGAAATGCCATTATTCTACGTTTTGAGTGCCTTTGTTTATGATCCAAAGGCCACAATTGGAAGGGTGAGTGGAAGGGGGGAAGGGACTTTCATAAATGAATTAGCACCAAGTTTTTCAGCTAAGGCAACATCATAATAACTGCTTCTGTGGGAAATAGGCCTGTTGGCTTTGAATGACAGTGGCAAAATGAGATTAATAGGAAGTGATTATGCAACCTCTGCTACTTAAGGTAGCCTTCACCATCATCACAAGACCTTCCACCAACAGAAAAAAAGATTATAACTTGCTGAAGGCTCAGATGATAATTAACAAATTTTTGCAATAAAGTATTTTTAATTACTATATATTATTCTTTAGACATAATACTATTGCATACTTCATAGATTATAGTATAGTATAAATATAACTTTTGAATGCATGAGGAAACCAAAAGATTTCTTTGACTTGCTTTATTGCAGTATTCACTTTATTGTGGTGTTTGGAACCAAACACAAAATATCTCTAAAGTATGCCCGTATTTTTTGTTGTTTGTCCAGTAATTTCTTAAAAGGTTATACCTGGTCCTTTATGACCACACTTGGGGCTTTCTTGGCAGAGATATTAGAGTGGTTTGCCATTTACTTTTCCAGCTCATCTTGCAAATGAGGAAACTGAGACAGACAGGGTTCAGTGACTTTCCCAGGATCACTGAGCTAGAGTCTGAAATTTGATTTGAACTCAGGAAGACTGAGTCCTGACTCCAAAGCTGGTGCTATAGCCACTTCGCCCCCTAGTGGCCTCTATGTAATCATGCAAAACAAATTTGTACATTACATGTTTCCCTTCCACTCCCACCTCTCTGCCAAACAAAGAAGCAAACAGAAAAGAAGATATTCTTTGATCTGCCATCTATGTCCATCATCTCTCTATTCAGGGATGAGTAACATGTTTCATTATGAGTCCTTTGGAATTTTAGTTGATCATTGTATTGATCAAAGTTACTAAGTCTTTGATTATCTTTGTAATATTGCTTTTGCTTTGTAAATTGTTCTCCTTGTTCTGCTCACTTCACTTTGCATCAGTTCATGCAAGTTTTCCCAGGTTTCTCTGAAAATATCCCTGTAATCATTTGTTAGAGCACAATAGCGTTCCATCACAGTCATATACTTGTTCAGCTATTCCTCAGTGGATGGGCATCCCCTCAATTTCCAGTTCTTTGCCACTACAATAAAAGCTACTACAAATATGTTTGTCTACATGGGTCCTTTTCCCCTTTCTCTGATCACTTTGGAGGCATAGTCCTAGTAACAATATTGCTGGATCAAAGGGTATTCAGAGTTTAATGTCTTTTGGGGCATAGTTAGGTTGTCAAAGCCTATTTCTGAAATGGACTTCATTCCCTCTGCTCCAGAATCAGTCCACTTTATGCCATTGGAGACAGGAGCTTAGTCTTCAGTAAGTGATATACAGAAACTCAGCAGGCTTTAGGCTAGTGTAATTTTAGAGACAAGTGGGACATCAGTGTCCAGTAGCTTCCTTCTTTGGCAGCCTTTTAGGCTAAAGCTTCCTACATGTTGAGCCTTTGATGAACTTCCTCCACTCCCCGGTAATCATTGAACCTTTGCTGAACCCCAACCAGAAGCTGTGCAGTGCTGGATTGGATTGTGAGGAGGGGGAAAGAGAAGCAGAAGGAGCTGATCCAGATCCTGCCTTTGGGGAGTTTCCAGTCTAGTAGACAAGAAGAGGATATGTAGTTTATATTTTTATGACTTGTTATAGAGTCTTAATGAATCTTGTTATGAGTCTTTTGACAAGTAAGTCTTGTCAAATATTCACAATACATTTGGTTACATATAATGTATATGTATAACGGATCTCATATATACATAGTGTCTTGTTGCAGTTACATAATGTCTTGTTATGTATAATGCATCTAGTTACAGATACACAGTCTACTGACACAGCTATGTGACTCTGTGAAAAGAGCCCTGGGTCTGGATTCAGGAAAAACTGAATTCAAATTAGGTTTCAGACGCTTACTACTTGTATGACCCTGGACAAGTCACTTAACCTGTCTGCCCCAGTTGCTTCACCTGTAAAATGGGGTTAATAACAACACATAGTTCCCAGGATTACTTTGAGAGTAAAACGAAATGGTATTCGTAAAGCACTTAGCATAGTGCTTGGTGCATGGTGAGCAATAAATAAATGCTCATTATCTTATTCTTTATATTTCATCTTGTTACATGTACAAAAAATAAATAAAATGTAAATATGTTACCTGGGAGGGCTAGTGCATTAAACCACTCAAATACTGGCTTCAATTAGTTTATCAGGAGAGATAAAGAGTTCTACAGCAAGGGACAAAGGAGAGACAGACTCATAATATGAAGGGAGTAGAAATGACCTCCAGTTGGAGGTGGGGGAGGGGCAAGTAGGAGACTCTCTAAGAGAAGATAGTGGCCAGAAAGGGCTGAAGAACAATTTGTGTTTGTTTGTTTGTTTGTTTGTTTTGTTTTTTGGAGGGCAATTGGGGTTTAAGTAACTTGCCCAAGGTCACACATCTAGGTTTTTGTTTGTGTGTGTTAAGTGTCTGAGGCCCGATCCGAACTGAGGTCCTTCTGACTCCAGGGCCGACGCTCTACACACTGCGCCACCTACCCGCCCCCCCAAGAACAATTTGACTTTGGCACAGTGGTGGCAACAAAAGCACTGCCCTGGGAATCAGAAAAAATGTATTGATGTCCAGGCCATAACATGTAATGAGCGAATCAGATAATCCTTATGAGTGTCATTTGTGAAAGGGAGATCTTGTCATACTTGTACTGCTGCCTCACAAGGTCTCCAAGGATCCACAGTTCCACATCTTTGTGGAAGGCTGGGCCCAACTTGGTGGAATCCTAAAGCCCAATTCAGTGGTGGGAGGGGGAGGACTCTCAGCACTTAGCTAGGCTAGTCCTTGGGCAACAATCACATGGCTTATAACAGGCCTTTCCAGTGTGAGTTCTACTGACCCAACTTTCAAGAATCCAGTGTCCATCTCCACACCTCAGTTAGGCACCAAAGGAGCAGTGTTTTATGAAATGTACTGTTAATCCTTCAAAGTCTCTGAAGCAAATGAAGGCCATCTTCTTTGTCAAGAGGTGCCTTCTGTGCATGTCCAACACCAGGGCATCTTGAGATTCGGGGAACATTTATTGAATCACTGATATAGATGTACATCCTTCTTGTCTTCTTTTGGACTTCCATTATAAGCCTGTGGATGGTACTGATCTTTGGCCCTTTTTTCCCTCTATCTTCCTTAGACCATTGGACAACCCTTCTGTACAATCACTACTAGTAAAAAAACCAATAATTACTAAAAGAAAATATTCCTTCAGTGATAAGCCATCCCAACATTGGAAATCTAATCCAAGAAGTCTCTGTAAAAGCTAGCTCTATGCTCCTGTGTGTCCCTACCCCCCTGGACTTACAATTATACACTTAGAACTAAAAAGTGCCCTAGAAACCATCTTATCCAATCACCATATTTTGTAGATGAGAATATGGGTATTCAGATAGGAGGAGTGACTTGCAGAAAGTCACACATAAGATCACACATCTAAAGCTAGAAGTGGTATCAGAGTTTATCTAGTTCTGGGCCCCTCAACCCTTTTTGTCTCAGTACTTTACACTCTTAAAAAATATCGATGACCTCACTCCCCTTCCCCTGACAAGATCTTTTGTTCATGTGGGTTTTATCTACTGATATTTACTATATTAGAAATTAAAATATATTGACATCATTATGAAAATAGCTTGGACCCTGAAAGGGCCCTCTGGAGAACCACTGATCTAATCCAATTTGTTCATTGGATAGATCACAACACTGGGCTTTCCAGAGGTGAACACACCTCAGGTCCGACAGGAAAGGGAGTTCCTCCTGCACCTTCTCTTAACAAAGATACACCTATCCTGGCCTCCTGATTGATAGAAGTTTGAGAAGGAGCAGTGGGCAGGCTGAAGAGAAGAATAGCTTGAATTTGCAGTCAGAAGACCTGGATTTGAATCTCGGCTCTGATAGTACCTGTCTGACTCTGGGCATCTCCTTTTCCTTCTTTGGGTTTCAGTTTTTCTCCACTAAAATGACTGAATTGGGGTCACTGACCCCTAAGTTCCCATCTTGAACATTCATTCCACCCTCCAAAGGGGACCTCTGAAGCTCCCACCTAGAAGTACTTAAGCAGCTTTGCTTCGTATTTCCTGGGACCATGCAGCCTCCTTTTCTTCTTGCTATCTCTGTATACTTTCTGCCCTCCCATTGGATTTCCTTTCCTTCTCTTGCTACTGATCAGATCAACACTAGAATGGGCATGTCGATGGACTGCCATCTTGTTCCACCCACCATCTCTGAGACTCCCCACACCATAACTCTGTACCTAGGCCAGCACTCTGCTCTATACCTTCTCCTATTGGAATGTAAGCTCTTTGAATGCAGAAATTCGCTTTTGGAGCATTTTGTAGTATTACTATTTGTAATATTTGTATTGTCAGGATTTAGTATGGTGCATGATGCATAGTAAATGCTTTCTTATTTATCCATTCCCTTACTCATAGCTTTTAGAAGATTCTTGGGATTAGAGGATCCTCCAATGAGTTAGGAAGTTACCAATTATATGGAAATTTTGAAAAGCTCAGGATGGTGGAAGAAGTCTTGAACCCTTAGAAAAAGAATAAATAACATCTCTATGGATAATCCAGTGCTGGCTGAATCTTTAGAGAGTGATCAAGTTCATGTTCAGAAGAAGATTCCAAGGTATTTTCATGAAAGTCTGACACCCTTCTAGCATTAGGGTGATATAAGGGAATACTTGGTTGTTCAGGCCTTCCAGAGCCTCCTGAAAGTGGTATTGCACTTTCAGCACTCCAGCCAAACAAATCCATGAATTGTGAATGGACACATTGAGCCTTTTGCACTTTTGGCTCAGGCCTTGTAACCAAGAGCTAGTCACAGGTGATATAATCCATTAATTCCAGCTGAATGTTCCTGACACAGGCAGCAGCCTGACAATCAATCTGGGGCCAGTGGCTGCATGAAATCAAAGCTTTGGCACCTCTAAAGGTGACAGTTACTTCTGGGGCTCAGCCCAGGCCCCAGCCTGCTCAGACCACATAGAACATGTTGTTTCCAAGGCCGCACAATGTGATGGAAACAAGCTCCACCCCTGGTTTGGAGCTCCAGCCCAGCCACTTAGTACCAGTAGCCTTGGCCATGTCACTTTCCCATTATGAGATATAGGTGCAGCCTCTGAAATATGAGGTTAATCATACTTGCTCTACCAGTCTCTCTGGACCCACTATGAGCAAAGGGCTTATGAAAAATATAGAAATGAGTATTGTTATTATTATCATTGATATTGTCCCTATTGAAGGTTTGCAAAGCTCTTTCTACTGTCTAAACAGTAACTTACAGCCTCCTCACTATATGCAGAAGTCCCTGTATAAATGTATATGAGTTGGAATAATAGTCATTAGAATTACTTTGCCAAAAGGTTAGTACAAACATATCTCATTTTATTGTTCTTTGGTTTATTGTACTTCAAAGATATTGGGGGGGGAGTCATGTTGTTGTTGTTGTTTTTAACCAAATGAAAGTTTGTAGCAACCCTCTGTTAAGCAAGTTGATCAGTACCATTTTTCTAACAGCATGTGCACACATCGTGTCTATGTGTCACATTTTGATAATTCTCACAGTATTCCAAGCTTTTTCATTATTATTATATCTATTATAGTGATCTGTGATCAGTGATCCTTGATGTTACTTTTGTAATTGTTTTGAGGCATCACAAACCACACCCAAATGTATAAATGTGTGTGTTCTGATTGCTCCACCAGCTATTTCCCATCTTTTCCCCTCTCTTTGGGCCTCTTCCCTGAGACACAACACTATAGAAATCAGGCCAGTTAATAACCCTACAATGGCCTCTAAGTGTTCAAGTGAAAGAAAGAGTCGATTGATGAGACAAATTTGTCTTATTTCAAGACTTTGCCAGGGCCACCCCTGCCTTCAGTGACCACCACTCTGATTAGTTATCAGCCATCAACACTGAGTCAAGATCCTTCATCGGCAAAAAGATTATAACATGCTGGAGGCTCAGGTGATGATTAGCATTTTTAGCAATAAAATGTTTTAATTAAGGTATGTACATGTTTTTTAGACATAATATTATTGCACACATAATAGATTGCAGTATAGTATAAATGGGACTTTTATGTTCACTGGGAAACCAAAAAATTCATGTAACTCAATTTATTGTGAGATTTGCTTTATAGCAGTGTTCTGGAATCGAACTTGAAATATCTCTGAGGTATGCCTGTAAGTACTGTATTAACCATTTCGGTGCTTGCCAAAAATTGAGCATTTGGTAGAAATCAGTTACTCAGCAAACATTTATTATGTGCCTACTATGTGCCAGGCACTATGTTTTTTGTTTGTTTGCTTTTTGGAGGGCAATTGGGGTTAAGTGACTTGCCCAAGGTCACACAGCTTTTTATGTGTGTGTGTGTGTGTGTGTAGTGTCTGAGGCCGGATCTGAACCCAGGTCCTCCTGACTCCAGGGCTGGTGCTCTATTCACTGCTCTACCTAGCTACCCCAGCCAGGTGCTATGATAAACTATAATGGGAGGGGGGGAGGGAGGCAGAGGGCAGAGGGAGTGGATAGTATAATTAGGAAAGATAACATATGCATATTTATGTAGCTCTAAAATAGATTCCAGATAGGAGGGGAGAGGGGAGAACCAGAATGTCTAGAAAGGCTTCATATAGAAAGTATCATTTCAGTAAGCTGAAACTTGGAGGAAACTAAGTACTCCATGAGAGATGAGAAGGGAGTACGTTCTAGGCCCGGGGAATGAGAAATACAAAGTAACTGAGAAAGGTGACAGATTGTGCTGGGAGAGCATTAATAAGGCCTCCATAACTGGACTGCAGCATTCATTAAAGGAAGTAACGTGCACTTAGTCTGGAAAGGCAGAAAGGGGGAAGGGGCAGGCTATGAATGGCTTTAAATGTCAAACAGGATTTTGCCATTGATCCTTAAAGAAATATTTAGCTATTGAAGCTTCTTGAGCAGGGGAGTCAAAGGGACTGATGTATTGTTTAAAAGTATACCTTTGCCACAGTGTAGAAGATAGATTGAAGTAGGGAGAGACTTGAGGCAGAGAAATGAATTTGGCATCATGGCACAGTGGCTAGAAGGTTGGCCTTGCAGTTAGGAAGTTCTGCCTATGCCCCAGACTAGCTAGATTGTGGGTAAGTCCCTTAACTTATCTCCTCCCCAGGCATAGAGAAGTTACCGATGATTGGCATCACTGAAGTGACTTTTACACTTCAAGTTTGTTAGACCAAGAATCACAGGTGCAGACCAAAGCCACAAAGCCATCTCCTAGGAACACTCTTTAATTCTGCTTGCTTTATATATATTTCTAACTTTGCTAGTTGATCTGGGCTCTCCCTTTTCAGGGAGCTCTGGTATGTTCCATAGCCTGTTTTCCCATACGAGTAGAGAAAACACTGAACGAACTTGATTTCTCTGAATGTAGATATAGTCCTGCTTGACCTGAAATTCTTTATGGATACCTAAAAATTTTTAGCAATTCAGTTCAGTACACCTGAGCTGAGTGGGGTGCAAGGGAGTCAATTCCTGGACCTATTTCTCCCAAGCTGAGTGTCTAAATTGAATGGGACTTCAAACTCTACCCGTGGTCCTGGGTAGCTAGCCAGGGAGCCAGGGAGCCATTCTATTCTTTTATCAACAAGTGACCATCAAGACTCCACTTGTAGTGTTCCCAAACGCTCCATGTTCCATTTGTGGATGATGCTAATTGTTGACAAGTGTTTCCTACTACTGAGTGGCCTCTTTGCATTCTGTTTCCTGGTTTAACCCCGTAGAAGCAAGCAGATAAGTCTGGTCTCCGATCAGTCTCAGTATACTCAGAGAGAGACACTTGGCTCGCACTCTCCTGTCTCTAACTCCTAAGCCTTCTCTTCTCCAGGCAAGCTAGTCCCAGGTTCTCAGTCACATGCTACCTTCCTCGCAGCATGCCATTCAGTTCTCTGTGTCTCATTTTCTGTAGTCATAAAGTAGGAATGGCGGCTTCTACTTTAACTAGCAGTGGGATAGGATACAGGCTGTTGGGCACATAGCTTCTGGTGTTGCCATAGGGTTGTGGTCCTGGGAGAGCCAGAGGGGATTCTTAGTACTTTCACATGACAGTTGGGCCCCCATGAGGGTTTAAAATGGGAAGTATAGCAAACAAGGCAATAATTAAGCAGGGTACATGAATTATCTTCCATCTGGTATTTTGCAGAGGAATTTGGGGTTTAAATTGGTGCCTGGGTCACGGATGGATCACAGCAGCAAGTGATACAAGATACTTACCTGAGGGGATTGAATAGGTCCCTAGACAGACAAAGTGGAGGGTATTCTATGACTCCCTCACTGGGATAGAGACAGATTGGTAAATTGGGCTGAACCAAATGCTGTCTGAATGGATTGTTAAAGTTTCTCTGAGTCATTGAGGAGTCAGCTCCAGGAGGTAGGGAATGGGCAAGGGAAAGAGATCTAAGCACATAACTCCATGGGTTGCATTAATGGTCAAATAGAGACATTTTGAAAAGGGTAGAATTTCATGCTAATGTTAGGTATAATTTTTATTCCAGTGTATAAATTTAGCTAAGTCATCTCAACAAGTATGTATCACATGCCTACAACATGTAAGATACCTCACTAAGTAGACAGTATTACAGTCAGCAAACATTTATTGAGCATCCTCTGTATGCCATGCGCAGGCTAAGCCTTAGCGATATAAAGGCAAAATCTTGATTACCACACTCAACTCACACTCAAAAGACAACATACAAACAACTATATATGTGCTACACACACACACACACACACACACACACACACACACACACAGATACCCACTTTTAAATGGGAGATATTCTCTTGGGGAAGGCAATTGTTGTAGGGGCAACTAACCCTGTGAAGCAAGTAGCCTTTGAGCCGAGCCTTACAGGGAGGGTGGGTTCCAAGAGGTAAACAGAGAGCACTGGAGGCCTGGTGGTCAATTTGTGTGAAATCAGGGAGTCTGGAGGTAGAACCTCATTTATGGGGAACAGCTAAAAGGCCAGTCTGGCAGGATTTAACATGCAGGAGGGGGAATAATATAAGAGAATCCTAGAAATATGGTTCAAAGTCACATTGAGAAGAGCTTGAAATGCCAAGGCTAGGCATTTGTATTTTATCATACAGGTAATCTGAAGCCAGAAGGTAGACCATCAACCTGAAGAGGGCAACTTTCAACATCACTGGGGACGGTTGGATCTGGTTTTGATTAAGCTTGTTAAAACCCTTGTTCAATTTTGGCTCTGTTAGAAATTTCCGTTTTGTCTCCTTACAAATCCTTCTGGCTATAAGTGAAGGCAGCTCTGAAAGTAAGCAGGGCTCCTAATTAACCAACAAGTATTGTACATAGAATAAACACCACATGGGAGGGGTTAGGAGTGTCTCTGCAGAAAGAAGGGGAAAAAAAAGAAAAGTGAGTTATAGAGCCAGGAAATCACAGCCATGACAGCTAAGATAGGCGTAGGGGCAGGCAGGGATGGGCCAGGGTGAACTTTTCCCTGGATTTGATGAAGTCAGGCATTGCTAACACAGTTACTTTCCTCTTGGTGCTTTTATTCTCCCATAAAAGGGCTAGAGAAAACCAATTGCAAGAGTTGGGATGGTGGAGAGGAAAGAAACAAGAGACCTGAGTCCTCATTCCTGCTTGCTGTATGACTTTTAAGAGAGATGTTTAGCCTCTCCGGGCCTCAGTTTCCTCATATGTAAAATGAGGGTAGCTTAGACTAGAATATGTTGATAGTTTCTTCCTACTTAATAATTCTCTGAATCATTAGCCCAACAGAGAAGGTGAAGATGGATTACATCGCAGCTGCAAAGAAGACTTCTTAAGAGGCACTGGAGACGTCACCTGTATAATTTTTAGTCCTTTCTTTCTTCAGCTCACTTTTCTCTGGACAGAAAAGTCAAACAAATGCTGGGTTTGAGTATAAATTCCAAATTTTTTTTTGATACTGCAATGCACAGTGAATTATAAAGCTTAGGAAAAGCTGATTAGAACAAGAAAGATTGAGTTTTCTTTCAATTTGTAAAGACTTCTTTTAAAAAAATTAAGTGGGAATTGCTGAAATACCCTATACTCAAATGGGTTTATGAGTTCATCAATTTGGATGCTCCATCTAAAGACCCAGATTATAGCCTGTCCATGTCAGCCCTTCCAGTGCAGCTCTCGTCCACTAAGTTCAAGAACTTTGCCACAGAGGAATGTCTTATCATACTGGAGTCTATTCTCACTTTCTCTTGGCATCTCAAGGATACCACTAGACCACTTTGCCAAGTGCCTGTCACCTGGTATCTTTGCCATGGGAGTAGCCTCCCTTCTCATCGTAGCTTTCCATTCCCTGATTGCTTTTTACTCCTGTTCTTTGAAAATCCCCCACAGGCTAGATTTTGTAGCCAGCTCATACCCACCATTGCCTTTCCATTGCTTTTAGTGTGGTATTCCTTTTCAAATCTTTACTATCTCTTGTGTTCCATTTTTGCATGCATACAAATAATATTGGCATTAAAAAAGATAGGCCTTTATTTCTATGAAATACTTAAGGTTCTTAAAGGAGCTCTGTAATTTCCTGAAGGCAATCCATGTCATTCTCCTCATCTTGTTTAATTTTAGGCCCAATTATTGTCCAAGAGTACTGTCTGTTCCACATATATTTATTAATAGACAGGTTCTACAGGTTGTCCATTCAACTTCATGTTATAATATGGGGAATAGAAATTCTTCATCCATTTGGTCATTCTTGTATGGATGGTCAGGCCAAGCCCTTTTGAGTAGTTAGGGATCTCTTCAGGAGGCTTTGAAATATTCTGAGATGTGATGAAACTTACACAATCTCATCTAAAAATAGAAGCATCTAGAGATCCTCACCATTCAAAGGAATTCTGTACTGGATCGCTTCTATCACAGTGACAAAAACCTTTGACTAGCATTTATGCTTTATGGCTTGTCTGATGTTTCTGATTGGAGGGTTATTGAACAAGAATATTTCTGTTGTACCTTTGAGCTCCTTGAAGGCATGGACTTTCTTTTACTAGTGCTTAGCACAGTGGTATAGAATAAGCACTTAATAAATGTTTGTAGTTTGACTATTACAAGCAATCTTGCATAATTTTTACCTAGAGAATGGAAATGCTTTGTTAGGGTGTGGTACTATTATATTTTATATGACTTTAGGGCTTGGGAAATAAAGTTAAATTATTATCTCACTTTGACATGCTTACCCCTTGCAGCTTAGTTCATGGGAAATGATGACACTATGACATTTACTGGCACCAGCCAATGGAAACTACAAATCTCTGTCATAATGGCACTGGTTTTAGTATCACTTCCAAAAAAAATTATTCCGCCTCCCTTCAATAACTAAAAGAACTGGAATTCCCCAGTGAATTCATTCATTTTATATAAGCATTGCAACTGAATTAATGGAGCATTTTTAAATAAACTATTTGAGCTGCAAAGAGAAAGATGAAGACTTGATAGAAGAAGAAAACTTCTAACAAACAAAGCTTAGGCACTAGTGGATTTTTTCTCAAGAGGTTTAATGTGAAGGCTTAATACTCATCGAGTTTCTTGACAGAAGAATTTTCATCCAAATGTACCAAATTGTTGGTGCCATGTCCTCCAAATGTCAATGTCAATCTCTCTCTGTCTCTCTTTCTCTCTCTCCCTCCATATAAATTATATATATATATATATATATATATATATATATATATATATATATACACACACACACACACACATACATACACACAAACACACACACATATATACAGACATATAGATGTGTTTGTATATAAATAACATTATTACAACACATATACATAAGTAAACATCAATATATATAAAGTAAACAGATATAGATAAACGTATTCCTTTCCTGTGCTCCTTCTCCTCTGTAGAATGTTACAAATAATCATCCCCTTGAGGGTGGGGACATTTTGGTTTCTGTTTTTGTAGACCAGCCCCAAGCACAATGTCTGTAACCTAGTATGTGTTAGAATTAAATTGGGCATGGGTTGGCCTGAGGGTATCTGATGCTTCTTGTAACTCTGGTGCTCTGAGTCCCTTTTCAAGGAGTGTCTGTAAGGGCCACCTATTGTACTCCATCCCTGCAGTGTTCCTTGTGCGAAAATGTGGGGGCGTGTATTTAAGGCTCAAATATTCATTCCTACTGGGATGTCTAATTTAGCTGAAATATATTAGAAATGTGTCAAAGTCATAATCCAAAAGTTTGTCAGTTACTAGAATCACTGTGTTGAATTAGGAGCGGTCCAGATTGGAAAATCACACCAGCCTGTGTTTCTGGCATAAACATGCTTGAAACTTTGAATTCAATTCATCCTTGTGTTGTTAGTCTTGAAGGTTTGGGGTCTACTGTTCCCTTAAAAAGCCATGAGAAGTTGAACTAATCACATTTTTTTCAGACCCAGTAGTCCTGCAATTAATGGACTTGATCATTATAAAAATTATATGCAAGCCAGTCAATCGCCAAGTCATTTTAAAGGGCCAGTGGGGACAAAACAGTGGGCTAGACAAAACAGCACATCCTATCCTGACTTAGCCATAATTTAGGAGATTTCATGCGTCTTAAATGGAAACTTTAATGTTCACCTCTAATTCGGTTATTATCATTAGAGGAGTATATAAATTCCCAGCCTGGGCAATGTAAATATGTATGACTGTTTCTCTTGTACATAGGATGAGTATCATTTCAGGAGAGGGAACGAATAAATAACACAACAGCACGAAAATGTACCAAGCAATTCATTTACGGTAAGTTGTAGTGAGCAGATCAGTTATACACCCCTGGTTGGCCTCTACCCACCTGTGAGTGGTACCATTCCTGTCAGGTATCACTTTCTTGCTAGTCTAACCCTTGGTTCCAGGGCTATGGGAATCGTTTTTCCTTTCAAACTTGCCTCAGAAGAAACAATTAGAAAGGGAAAGTATCTGAGGCAATCACCTGAGAAAGCATAACTAACTACCAGCTTACTTATACACCTTCTCCCACCAATACTGCTCACTGCTTTTGTGTTTGAGTTTGGATTCACTTGTTCTTTATCTGCATTGAAGATGCCATAAAAATATGAATTGATAATTCTTGTTTTGTTCAGCCGGGAAGGCCCTGTCAGTTAGACAATACATTTTTCTCTCTCTGCCAAAGGTATATCCCTGCTTAAGATCTATTCCCTCTCTTTCCTGTGTATTTTTCCCTGTGTGTCCTCTCTTAGCTTCATTTGAATAATAAAACATACCACTTAGCAAGGCAATGGTTAACCACCTTTTACTTTAAAAGCAAACCCAACCAATTGTTGGCCTTTGAAGACTGAATGAATGGGAAGTGTAAAATCAACTTTAAAGAAATAAAACTGAGCTTTGGATGGAATATGAGCCCTCCTGGGGAGGGAGTGGGGAAAGGTAAAGGACAATGACCATTTTGGGTCTGCTGCTGGATAGAAGTTTAAGGAAGGCAGGATATTTCCACACATGTCCCTTGACCTTGGAGTCTGGTGCTGGTGGCCTCATTTCTGAGGCTGTGCTCCTGCTTCCTTGATTCTGCCCCTTGAGTCTCTTGCTTCTCTTCTTAGTCTCTATCCAGGCTGTTGCCAGGGCCCCAGCACCTCTCCTCTTCTCAACCTGGTTCATGTGTAGATAGGCAGCAGCAGTGGAGTGACCTTTTGGTGTCTTTGGTATCTTTATGGTGGCAGCAGGTCAAGGTGTGGTATTGGCAGCAGTAACAGCAAACCTTTGCCTGTTTCAGCCCTTGTTCCTGCTCTCTCTGAGGTCTCTCTTCTTTCTTGGGGAATTCATGTGTACCGGCAGACCTGCATCTCAATGTCCTGCTACAAGTAAATAGAAAGGAGAAATTGCACTAAATTTGGAGACAGGGGCCACATGTGGTTGTGAATTAGAGTTCTGATTAAGGAAGTTGCTGCTGCAGTGGATGGAGTGTTCAACCTGGAATCAGGAAGATCTGGGGTGAAATTTTGCCTTGGACACCTGGGCAGGTCACTTAAGTTCTAGCAGCCTCCGTTTTCCCAACTGTAAAACAGCGATAATAATAGCATTTAGTTCTCGGGGTCATTGTGAGGATTAGTCCTTAACACAGTGCCTGGCACATACTAGTCACTACAGAAATGTTTCTTCCCTTCTGTTTCCCAGCTACATGCTCTTGGAATGACCATGAGCAAGTTGCTTCCTCTTCCTAGGACCTTGCTTTCTTCATATGCAAAATCAGAGGACGAATACAGGGTAGGAAAAGGAACCTCAAGTCCCATCCAACTTGAACCCTGTGATAAATGATTTGTGAGCAGTTCCTGATCTAGCTAGAAATTCACAGACCCAGGAAGCTTGCCATTTGTTGCTCCAAAATATGTCTCAATATCCTATTAACTGTCCTTATGGCATATCAGCCAACCTTTCAAAACCTATCATTCACAGCAGCCATTCTGGAAAGTGAAATAATTTCCAAAGCAGTCTGTACACCACATGACTCACAAAGTCATGTGGATTAATTTCATTTCATATAACATCTTTCTCAAGGTTATTTCAATAGGGTAAAATTGCTTATTTTTTCTTTTCCAAATGCTTTATTAACTTCTAGTTTACATCATTCATTTCCATCAGACTTTGAGTTACAATTTTTCCCCATTTTCCCCTACCCAGCACCCCAGAATAAGAGTCCCACAGGATATCCCCTTCTCCAGTCTGCTCTCTCCCATCTCTTTTCCCATACCCCTTTCGAGTTTTCCAGTAGGGCAAGGTGAATCCTCATGCCCCAATGCCTGTACATCTTATCTCCCAATTATATACACAACAGTATTAATCATAGTATTTATATATATTTTTAAATTTGGTTTTAAAAGGAATATAAGCAACTCAGTATATACTGTACATGTGTAGCTATGCTAAACATTAACATAGGAGATATATTGTAAAAGACTAACTATATTTCCCTCCCTCCCATCCCACCTCCCACCTGGTCCACTCCCCACTTTGATCCTTTCCCTTTTCAAAAGTGGGTGCTTCCAACTCCCTCCCCTAGCCTGCCCTTCCTTCCATTGAAGCCCCTCTCATCCCCTACCCCCCCTATTCTCCTGTAGGGTGAGAAACCCTATTTAGTATGTATATCATTCTCTCCCTGATACAAATTCAATGAAAATAAGGTTTTGCCTTTTTGCCTTCCTGTTCTTCCCCTCCCTTGTAACCATTTTTCCCTTGCTTCTTCTATGTGAGATAGTTCACCCCATTCTGTCTCTCCCTATATCCTCTCAATATGTTCCTCTCTCACCTCTTAACTTCACCTTTTAAGTATCATCCCTTCCTATTAAATTCAACCTGTGCCCTCTATCTATGTATACCTGAAAAAAATTATACACACACACACACACACACACACACACACACATTCACATATGTATTCATATGGCCATATACCCTTCTTCAACTATTTTCATACTCAGAAAAGTTTCATCAGTTAGAGTTACCATTTTCCCTGTAGGAATGTAAATAGTTTAACTTTGATAAGTTCCTTATGATTAATTTTCCCTGTTTACTTTCTCAAGCATCTCTTGCTTCTTGTGTCTGAATGTCAAATTTTCTATTCAACTCTGGTTTTTTCCTCAAAAATGCTTGAAAGTCCTCTATTCTACTGAATGACCGTATTTTCCCCTGAAACATGATACTCAGTTTTGCTGGGTAGGTGATTCTTGGTTTTAATCCCAGGCCCTTTGCCCTGTGGAATATCATATTCCATGCCCTTTAATCACTCAGGGTAGAAGCTGCCAGATCCTGTGTTATCCTGATTGTGTTTCCACAGTATTGAAATTGTTTCTTCTTGGCTGCTTGTAATATTCTCTCCTTGATCTGGGAATTCTGGAACCTGGCTACAATATTCCTAGAAGTTTTCTTTTTGGGATCTTTTTCAGGAGGTGTTTGGTGGAATCTTTCAACCTCTATTTTGTCCTTTGGTTCTAAAATATCAGGGCAATTTTCCTTAAGAGTTTCTTTTTTATGTTTTTTTTTAATGAAACAAATGCTTTATTAACTTCTGGTTTACATCATTCATTTCCTCCAGATTATGAATTACATTTTTCCCCCATTTTTCCCTACCTACCACCCCAGAATAGCAGCCCCACTAGATATCCCCTCATTCAATCTGCTCTCTCCCATATCTTCTCCCATACCCCCTTCGACTTTGCCATTAGGGCAAGGTGAATCTCTGAGCCCCACTGCCTGGACATCTTAGGAAACATTTGATTTTAAAACTTCGATTTTCAGATCCATTCCCTTTCTCCCTTGTCACCCACTCCCTCTGACAAGATAAGCAATTCAGTATGTGTTGTACATGTATATCTATGCAAAACATTACCATAGTAGATATATTGTAAAAGACTGCTTATATTTCCCTCCCACCTCTCTCACCTCCCACCTGGTCCATTCCCTACTTTGATCCTGTCCCTCATTGATAGTGCATGCTTCTAACCTCCCCTCTCCCCAGAATGCCCTCCCGTCCATCCTCCCCCCTCTCATCCCCCTTTCCCCTACTCAGGAGAGTGAGTGAGGGTAAGATATTCCATTTAGTATGTATGTGATTCTCTCCTTGAGCCAACTTCAATGAGAATATGCTTTTGCCTTTTTGCCTTCCTGTTCTTCCCCTCCCCTGCAACTACTTCCCCTTGCTTCTTCTACATGAGATAGTTTGCCCTACCCTGTCTCTCTCCCTCTCCTCTTGCCACTTTCCTCTCTCACCTCTTGACTTCGCCCCTTAAGAACCATCCCTACCTTGGGGCGGCTAGGTGGCGCAGCAAGCAGAGAGCCAGCCCCAGAGCCAGAAGGACCTGAACTCGGATCCGGCCCCAGACACCCAACACACAAACAAAAACCCAGCCACGTGAACCTGGGAAAGTCACCCAACCCCAATTGCCCTCCAAAAAAAAAATAATAATCATCCCTTCCCATCAAATTCAACCTGTGCCCTCTATCCATGTATACCTGTGAACATATGCCATGTACCCTTCTTCAATTATTTTCATAATGAGAAAGGTTTCATCAAACACAGTTATTGTTTTTCCATGTAGGGCTGTAAATAGTCCAACTTTGATAAGTTCCTTTTGATTTCTTTTCCTTGATTTCCTTCTCAAGCATCTCTTGCTTCTTGTGTCTGAATGTCAAATTTTCTATTCAACTCTGGTTTTTTCCTCAAGAATGCTTGAAAGTCCTCTATTCCACTGAATGACCATATTTTCCCCCGAAACAAGATACTCAGTTTTGCTGGGTAGGTGACCCTTGGGTTCATTCCCAGCTCTTTTGCCCTCTGGAATATCATATTCCATGCCCTTCTATCCCTCATTGTAGAAGCTGCCAGGTCCTGGGCTATTCTGATTGTGTTTCTACAATATTGAAATTGTTTCTTCCTGGCTGCTTGTAGCATTTTTCTCCTTGATCTGGGGATTCTGGAACCTGGCTATAATATTCCTGGGAGTTTTCTTTTTGGGATCTTTTTCAGGAGGTGATCTCTGGATTCTTTCAACCTCTATTTTGCCCTCTAGGTCTAAAACATCAGGGCAATTTTCCTTGAGAATTTCTTTAAGGATGATTTCTAGGTTCTTTCTTTGATCATGGCTTTCAGGTAGTCCAATAATTTTTAAATTATCTCTCCTGGATCTATTTTCAGGTCAGTGGTTTTTCCCATGAGATATTTCACATTGCCTTCTATTCTTTCATTTGTTTGGATCTGTTTAATAGTATCTCGATTTCTCATAAAGTCACTAGCTTCCATTTGCTCCAGTCTAACTCTGAAGGAATGAATCTCCTCAGTGAGCTTTTGAGATTCTTTTCCATCTGGCAAATTCGACTTTTTAAGGCATTCTTCTCCTCATTGCCTTTCTGAGCCTCTTTTGCCATTTGAGTTAGTCTATTTTTTAAGGTGTTATTTTCCTCAGTCAGGCTGTTGACTGTCATTTCATACTTTTCTTGCATCTTTTTCATTTCTCTTCCCAAATTTTTCCCCACTTCTCTTATCTGCTTCTTAAGGTCCTCTATGGCCTGTAGCCAGCTTGTATTTTCATTTGGGGCTTTTGGTGCAGGAGTTCTGATCTCACAGTCCTCCTCCATTCTTTGAGCCTCTTTGCCCCTAAAATAGGAGTCCAATGTTGAACTTTTCTGTTTATTTTGTTTTGTTTGCCTAGGCATATTGTCACTTAATTACTTGATTTTTGGGCTTGTTGCCACAGTAGGACTCTGCCACCAGACAGGGGAGCTTCCGCCCAAACGTGGGGTCTTCACAACTTCTGCCAGTTGGGTGGCCTCTGTAAAGCCTCCACCCACTCTGGCAAGTTAGATACCCACCCCAAACTTCCCCCCCAGACCACAATCCAGATCCAGGCAGTTTAAAGCAAGAGCGATTAACCCCCAGACTGATTGCTGGATCTTCCTACAGTTCACAGACCAGGAGCTAGAGCTGCCACTGATGCTGGAAAATGGCTTCTGTGCAGCTGTTTCTTCAGCAGCTTTTTGCCCCCAGGGGAGGAAGCCACATGTTCTCCAACTACTGGTCCCAAAGTCCATAGGGCACTAACCTCTCGTTTGTCCTAGACATATCTGTGCTGATAATTCTGGAATCGCCACAATTGCTGGTGTTCTGGGGTTCCACCAGCCTGCTGAAGGCCCGGCCGCCCTGGGGCTAAAACCACGGACCTGGGCTGGGCTGAGGGCTGCTCTGTTGTTTCCCAGCGCCCTGTGCTGCCTGCTCTCAGAGCGCCGTGCTGGCCGCTCCCTGCAGGGCTGCTGGGCTGTCCTCAGCAGGAGGTTAGCTTCTCTGTGCCGTTCTGTGGGTGCTGTGGCTCCAGAAGTTGTTCGGAGCTCCCTTTCACATTGTTTGAAATTTGTGTGGGGCAGAGCACATTGGAAATGCTGTTTCTACTCCACCATCTTGGCTCCGCCCCCCAAGAGTTTCTTGAAGAATGATTTCTAGATTCTTTCTTTGATCATGTCTTTCAGGTAGTTCAATAATTTTTAGATTGTCTCTCCTTGGTCTATTTTCCAGGTCAGTGGTTTTTCCCATGAGATATTTCACATTGCCTTCTATTCTTTCATTTGTTTGGATCTGCTTAATAGCATCTTGATTTCTCATAAAGTCACTAGCTTCCATGTGCTCCAGTCTAATTCTGAAGGAATGATTCTCCTCAGTGAGCTTCTATGTGTTGATAATTCTGGAAACATCACAGCTGATGGTGTTCTGGGGTCCTTCCAGCCAGCTGCTGGTCTGGCCACTCTGGGACTAAAACCTCCAACTCACGAGGACCTGGGCTTTGCACCCAGAGCGCTGTGCTGTCCACTCCCTGCTGGGCTGCCAAGCTGTCTTCGGCAGGGGGTTAACTTCTTTGTGTCATTTTGTGGGTTCTGGAGCTCCAGAGGTCCTTCAGAGTCCCCCTTTTACATAATTTTGAAGTGGTATGGGCGAGAGCTCTGTTGAAGTGCTGTTTCTACTCTGCCATCTTGACTCCACCCCAAAATTGGTTATTCATAGTGAGTTTTTGCAGGGTCAATTTGCTAAGATTCGCCTCCTATTGGTCTTATCATTGGTCAAGACATGCTTTCGTCAATGTAGGAAACCCTTCTGACCTGAGAAACTTGTTAAATTCTTTGTAACTTCAGAGTCTTAGAAAATTGTTGTGGGCATTGGATGGTTAAATCACTTGTCCTCGGACCCCCAACTAATATATTTCAAAAGTAGGCCTGAAATGTAGCAAGAGTAATTGAGCCTATTTATATGATGCTTAAAAGTTTGCCAAGCACTTGATATATGTTATTGCATTTGATACCTGGAAGGTAGGTACAATTATTATGTAAGTTTTCTGGATGAGAAAATTCAGGGTGAGAGAGGGTAAGTGACTTGGCCTGTGGTCATTACTGAGGCAAGATCAGAACTCTGATCTTTCAGACTCCAAGACCCATCCTTTAGCTGCTATATCATGCTGGCACACTGCTAGCTATGCACTCCAATACAATTAGACATGCTTACTCAATGTCTCTATCTTGATATCACATGAATCCACTCTCTGCAAACTAATCACATCCAACAGTTCGGATACATTCCCATGCAATCTCAGCACATGGCCAACTTAGGACTCTATTCTAGTGGCCTTGGTCTATACCCATTTAGCGCTTTACTAAGTGATCATATTCTGACTTCTCTGGTAATTCTATTTTACTTTATAAAGTAGCACATGAAAAGTATAATCAAATGAGCTTCCTTGGCCAAATAATGTTGCTACTAGAGCAACACATACTGTCTTTCAGATCATTCAGGTGGGATGACAGTTGGCATGCACACCATCATCAGAAAGGAAGGTACTTTACTCTACCAAAGCATTTACTGAGTGCCTACCTACCTAGTCACTGTGGAACATAACCAAGAAAGAAGAACAAAATCCCTGTTCTCAGGCAGCACATCATGATCTTTTGCTCTCATACTAAGGACCATAAATGTCATGTAAGTTTCTATTCTATCTTATGTATTGGTGTAGTACAAGGATTGTGTTATTCGTGACACCAAGTATGGGATTTTGCACTGATTCAGAGAAGAGAGAACTATGAAGGGATTCATTTTTGATTTTCCCATTGCCTGTTCTTTTGGAATAGGCGTGAAGAATCTCTTCATCTTTCACATGTAATTTGGAAAGGACAGGATGAGAATGAGGGAAAAGTTAGCAATCCATTTTGATTAAAACATAGGATATGTAAAGAGAAATAATATAAGTAAGGTTAGGCAAGACTGCTGGAAGCAAATGATGGAAAGCCTTAAATAACATTTAAGGTGAAAGAAATTGTATTTTTTTCTTACAGGCAGTGGGGAACACTAAAGGGTTTTAAGACCGGCAGTATCTCTAGAAGATTATTTTGGTAGCTCTGTAGAGGATAAGTTGGAAACAGGAAATCATTTAGGAGGATATTCTAGTAATCTGTGCCAGAAGTAATGGAGAGCTATGTAGCAGAGAGAAGTGGTCAGATCTGAGAAATGTTATGACCCTAGAAATGACTGTTCTTAGAAAATGAGGGAGAGAGAACCTACCAGGACTTGGAAACTAAGATCATGGTCATGCCATAAAAAGTGCCACCTAAAGAAATGGAGTGAAACTGTCCATCTCTGGATAGAGAACTAATGGATTCTGAGTGCTGGTGGAAGAACGTTTTCTTCCATTTCTTTCTTTTCTATGCTCTCTTCTTTTGGAATATGGCTAGTGCAAAAATGTGTTTTGCCTGACTCTTTTTTTTTGTCTTTTTAATGTTTCTTTTTAGTTTACATCTTTCATTTCCACAAGATTTTGAGTTACAAATTTTCTCTCCATCTTTCCTCTATCCCCCCATCCCAAAACAATGATGCCACTGTATACCCCCTCCCCCAATCTGCTCTCTACTATATACTCCTCCACATGCCCTCTGACTTTCCAGTAGGGCAAGATGGATCTCTATACCCCAGTGCCTGTATATCTTATTTCCCAGTTGCATGTAAGAAATTAATATATATTGATATATTTTAAACATTTGATTTTAAAATTTTGAATTCCAGATTCTTTCCTGTCCTCCCTCATCATCAATCCTTACTGGGAAAATAGGCAATTAAACATAGGTTGTACATGTGTAGCTATGCAAAACATTTCCATACTGGATATATTGTTCAAAAGAATGATTATATTTCCTTCCATCCTATCCTACCCCCCATTTGTTCTATTCTTTATTTTGACCTTGTCCTTTTTCAAAAGTGTGTGCTTCCAACTTCCCTACCCCCTCTCATCCCCTTCTCCCCTACTGTAGTGGAGGGTGAGATTGAGATACCCTATTTATTGTGTAAGTCATCCCCTCCCTATGCCAAATTCAATGAGAGTAAGGTTGACCCATTTCCTTTTTCATTCCTGTTCTTCCCCTCCATTTGTAATAGTTTTCCCTTACCTCTTCTATATGAGATAATTTACCCTATTCTGTCTCTCTCCATCTCCTCTCATATTCATCTCTCACATCTCAGTTTCACCTTTTAAGTATCATCCCTTCCTATTCAATTGGTCCTGTGCCCTTTGCATATGTATACTTGTACACATATATACACACACTCACATATGTATTCATATGCACATATACCCTCCTATCTAGACATATATATGTATTTATACATTTATATTCCCTTCAACTATTCTCATAATAAGAAAAGTTTCATAAGTTACAATTATAGTTTTTCCATGTAAGAATGTAAATAGTTCCAATTTGATAAGTTCCTTATGATTTCTTTTCCCTGCTTACCTTCTCAAGCATCTCTTGCTTATTTTGTCTGAATGTCAAATTTTCTATTCAACTCTGGTTTTTCCATCAAGAATGCTTCAAAATCCTCTATTTCATTGAAGGACCATATTTTCCGCTGAAACATGATACTCAGTTTTCCTGGGGAGGTGATTCTTGGTTTTAATCCCAGCTCCTTTGACCTCCAGAATATCATATTCCAAGCCCTCTGATCCTGCAGTGTAGAAGCTGCCAGGTCCTGTGTTATCCTGATTGTGTTTCCACAATATTCAAATTGCTTCTTCCTGGTTCCTTATAATATTTTCTACTTGATCTGAGAACTCTGGAACCTGGCTATAATATTCCTAGGAGTTTTCTTTTGGGACATTTTTCAAGAGGTGATCAGTGGACTCTTTCAACTTCTATTTTGCCCTCTGATTCTAAAACATCAGGGCAATTTTCCTTGAGAATTTCTGAAGGATGATATTTTTTTGATCATGGCTTTCAGATAGTGCAATAATTTTTAAATGATCTCTCCTGGATCTATTTTATAGGTCAGTGGCTTTCCCAATGAGATATTTCACATTGCCTTCTATTTTTTCATTTGTTTGGATCTGTTCAATAGTTTCTTGATTCCTCATAAAATCACTAGCTTCCATTTGCTCCAGTCTAATTCTAAAGGAATGATTCTCTTCAGTGAGCTTTTGAGACTCTTTTTCCATCTGGAAAATTCAGATTTTTAAGGCATTCTTCTCCTCATTGGCTTTTTGAGCCTCTTTTTCCATTTGAGTTAGTCTACTTTTTAAGGTGTTATTTTCTTCATTCAGGTTGTTGACTCTCTTTTCATGATTTTCTTGCATTGTTCTCATTCCTTTTCCCAATTTTCCTCTACTTCTCTTATTTGGTTTTCAAAATCCTTTTTAAGCTTCTCTGTGGCCTGTAATCAGTTCATATTTTTCTTGGAAGCTCTTGGTACAGGAGTTCTGAGTTCATTGTCTTCCTCCCGTTCCAGGCTTTGTCCCCCAAAAGGAATCCAAAGTTGGATTGCTGTGATTGCTTTGCTTCCTTTGCTTGCTCATGTTGCCACTCAATTGCTTGACTTTTGATCTTTTTGCCATACTAGAATTCTGCTTCCAGAGATTAGAGCTTTGTTCGAAATGGCTGGGGTTTTCACAGCTGCCAGATCTATTAGTTTGCTGCCCTATCTGTAGCCTCCACATGCTCTGGTTCGCTGGTCACACACCCCAGGACCTCCACCATAGACAGATATCCAGATCCAAGCAGGTTAAAGCAAGAATGATTAACCCTCAGAATGTGTGCTTGGTCCCCCTGCAATCTGCAGGCCAGTTGCTCTGTAGCAGCCACATGGTGGCAATTGCATGTCTGTAGTAGTGACTCAGATACTTCTTCCTCCAGGGGGTCAGAGGCTGGACCACACTCCCGGACTCTCTGTTCCCAAAGTTTACACTGCCCTCCCACTTTGTCTTTGGCATTCATGGGTTCATAATTCTGGAAACCACCATAGCTGCTGGTGATCCACTCTCCAGATGTCTGCTCCAGCCACAGCTGGTCAGTATGCCCTGAGGCTAAAACTGCATATTCACACAGGGCTGGGCTCTGCTCCCAGCATGCTGTGATAAACCCTTCCTGTCTGCCTGATGGGCTGTCTTCTGTGGGAGATTTGTTTCTCCCTGTCTCTTTGTGGGTTCTGTAGCCCTAAAGTTTGTTTAGAGTCATTTTTATAGGTATTTGAGGTGGTTATGGGGGGAGTGCAGGGAGTTTTCCTGCTTCTATGCCGACATCTTGGCTCTGCCCCCATGTGACTCTTTATGTAATATGTTTGGGAGGCATAGGGAGAGAAATTGAAAGAGAAAATAAAATTGCTCTGAATTAAAAATAAACCAAAGAAACCGAGAACCTAGGTGATGGTACAGTCTTTGCAAGCAAGAGGAATTTGGTTTTGGGCATGCTGAGTGCTTATGGAAAATAGACAGTTATTGCACTGTGGTTCAGGTGAGAGGTTAAGGGAAAGGTTCCAGGCTTGGAAATGATTTTGACAGAATTGCTAAGCTTGTGGTGTCCCCAAGGGATGGAGAAGAGAAGAGCACCTAGGGCAGAGTTTGGGTGATACCCACTTTTAGGGGGTGAGAACGCAATAGTAAGTTGAGAAATCCCTAAAGGAGATGGTGGCCCGGTAAATTTGAGATAGAGCAGTGTCTTAGAAACCAAGAGAGAATAGTGAATCCTAGAGGGAAGGGTAGTCACTAGTATCAAATGTTGTATAAAGGTCAAGGGAAATGAAAAGTGTGAAAAGGCCAAGAAGTCAAGTAACTAAAAGCTGAGAGGTGGAGGTATATAATAAGACTCTGCTGTGTCTAGTGTTTATGATTTAAGACACATACACACTTGGCATTTTAGAGTAAAATGCTACTTTCAACAAGGTGTCACCTATGCATTTTAAAAAAATCCTATAAAGTTCCAGCTAGATTACTTCAGGAGCCTACTGCATAGCATAAAAAGAGGCAGTCTTACCTCAAGTGTTTGCCAGTACCACTATGAACATGCTGGCCCAAGTCCTACTGGCTAGGGATTCCCTAATGAAAGCAAGGCTCTCCCCATATGCCTATTTGCAAATGACATTATGCTTACCACTCAAGACTTCTTTTGTGAGTTCTGTGGTCTCTTGAAAGAAATTGCCTAACCATCCACCTAGGAAAGACAAAATGGATGAACATATTTCCTAGGTTGTAACCTGCAGTGCAGTGGGCAGCCCATTGAGTAAGTCTGTCATCATGTATCTTTGGGGCAATCATTTCAGGTGAGATGATGAGCAGGGTCCATATTGTAGGAAAAGGAAGAAAGAAGGCTGTTTTACGTTTGGAGGACTTTTAGTGACCTCAAGTACTTACTGCCACTGTGTTCCATCTTTTTTTTTAACAATAGCATTTTCCAAATGATGTTATCTGACTAAAATTAGGAGACATGGATAGGCTAAATACCCTAAGACCTTCAATTTGTGGTGGGAACATAATGGGGCTCTTTGACCCTGATGGACTTTTTATTTCTGTACAAGTTGTTTTTATTGATTTTGGTATATTTCCAAGTCAGGGAACATATAGAACCATGACTGGCCCTACATATACATACATATATACATACATGTATGGGTAGAGCATTGGCCTGGAGTCAGGAGGGCTTGAGTTCAGATGTGCCCTCAGCCATTTACTAGCTGTGTGACCCTGGCCAAGTCACTTCACTCTGTTTGCCTCAGCTTCCTCATCTGTAAAATGATCTGGAAAAGGAAATGGCAAACCACTTAAGTATCTTTGCCAAGAAAACCCTGTGGATGGTTTTGGCATGCTGTGCTCCATGGAGTCATGCAAAGTTAAACACAACTGAATCACTGAATAGCAGTAATATATATATGTGTACGTAAATATATATATATATGTATATATATATATATATATACACACATACATATATATGCACACACAATACATATATATGTATAAACACATACATAATGTCTTGCTGAATGTTTTTATTTTGTAAAAAAGTTGTTTAAAACCATCTGCCTCATTTACTCTACCTCTCTAGATCCTGAGCTTGCACCTGGGACTAACATGTGCCTGGTCTAAAATTGATATCATCCTTCACATTGATGATCGGAAAAGGAGGTTCTCCACACGTTGGTTGGTGGTGGTAGCGAGGAGGCAGGTCTTTGGATGGACCTTGAGGATGAATGAGCATTCCTGTTATGCCTTATGTTGAGTAGACATTATTATTATTCCTGTGAAGTCAAAGTTTTGAGAGTTCTTGCGTTTGTCTTCATGTTCGGTGAATATTTCGTGTTCAAGAATCAAAAAAGAAAACAAAAGAGAGAAAGTGCCTCTGGGCACCCTAGGTACATGAAGTGGGGTGTGGAGAGGGCCCTCTGTAGGGTTGGTGAAAAGGCATGCTCAGGACTTGCAGGGTCAGTGCCTATATGGTTTGCTCTTTGCATTAGTGGAGGGAGGGAGAACTTTCAATGTATACAGATTTTTTTTTAATGCTTGGCTATAATATGCTATCATTAGGGGTGGGGTACAGTCAGAAGATATATATGGATAAACAGACTGATAGATAAGTTATGCTTTGCTTACTGTGCACCAGATGATATAGTCTGTGCCGATAATATAGTCAGTAGGAACTTACATTTGTGTACATCAAGATGGTATGTTAAGAGGAGCTCAGAATGGGAAGGGAAGTGTGGCTGCAGGGTAGTACAGTACAGAGACAGATGTCTGCGCAGTGCCATGGAGGCCCAGAGGTAGTCCTGGCTCTGTCACTCTTCAGCTGTGAAGCTTGAAGAAAGTTGCTTCTCCTCTCTGGGCCTCCATTTCTGACCCGATTGTACACAGTGATCTCAAAGTTCCCTTCTAGCGCTTAGTCCAGTGATCTGGTGCCTTGTCGGTGACTGACCACATAAACAGCAGAGTAGGCCTCTCTGTCGCACCCTCAGCTGTTTTGCTCATCAGACAGCTGGAGTACAGCACTTCTGGGTCTTTCTCCAGCTCACAAACCACATGTTTGCAGCAGATAGGAGCCCTGAGCAGGGAAGGTAGGATCGGTTCTCTGCAAATGCTATAAATCTTTAAGTGACGGAGCACATTTGCAAATTCCACTTGCCTGGTTTTATGATCATTATGCCTTCAGGAATAATGGACTTTCAAATCCTGTACTTTCAGAGAGCTATGTGACTTTTTTTAATCAACTCCAAAAAAAAAAAAAAGAAGAAAGACAAGAATAAATGGTCGTTTGAATGGAAGGCTTGTAATAGGCCTTCATTGATGCTTCAGAAGTGCTCTGTCCAGGAGGCCCTTCCCATTGTTTTCTGATCTTACATTCTCAGCACCTGCAGTTATGGCTTACCTGGAAAAATGGCATGAGGCGAGTGACATTTTAGAAGAAGCCTCCATGGTGATGTGGGCCTGTATTTTTCTGCCATTAACCCCCTACTTGATCCCCCCCCCCATTTTTTTGCTCCTTCCAGAAGAATGACAGATATGAAAAGTAAATTGCACTTGATGCGTGTTTCTGAGCTGACTTCTCCCTGTGTGATCAACAACACTCAGGCTCACGGCAGGAAGACTTTGGGATGGGAGGGGAGACCAGGCAGGCAGCTGGGGAGAAAGCTGAGAAAGGCTTTAAATAAAAATTATGCTTCAGCAGGCAGAGGGGCTAAATGATTTCAAATAAGCAGAATGGGCAGAGAAAAGAGAATATAACCTTATTGCTGAGTTTGGCTTGTTTGTTTATTCAATGATTAGAAAAATCTACAATTTCCTGTTGGTATGCACGTTGACTTGTAGATTGGCTTTTTATCTTGGAGAATTTTTGAAAGAGTATAGTAGAAATAATGTAGATTGGAGGCTTATTTCCCTGTGAATCAAGGGAGAAGGGCAAGAGACAGGGCTTGGAAATAATTCTGCTTCCTGAAATTAGCAATGTCATTCAACAATCAACAACAAAAGGATAAAACATGGAAACACTGGAAATCTTTTGTTATTTTTTTTTGTTAACCTGCATAAAGTGTTAAAAACTATGGGCGATACAAAGTAAAGGACCTCCATTCTGTTTTTTTTTTTCTTATTCTTTTCACCTTTATCCTTCTTTATTCCAATCATGAAGCCTGATTTCCTTAGAATTTTTGTTTGGATTGAACCATTGTAACTTTAAAACAAAGTGTACCAAAGCCCTTCTTTGCAACTTTGGGGAGTCTATGTGTAATTCTGTAGGGTTAGGGTGAGGTGGGAAGAGACTAAGAAAGATAAGGCCCCAGAATTTCACAAAAACAAAAGCCTTTATGCTCCTGGGGTCTGAGGCTCTCTCTCCCTCCCACTTCTGGTCCTATGCAATGTTAATTTAATTTCTTTTATTTTTTCAAGGGATTCACCAACTTCTTGTTGTCTGTCAGCTACGTGATAGTCTTAGAACCTGTCCCCCTGTCCACCCCCACCCCTTCTCTCCCTCCAAATCACCATTAGAGGTTTGTAGGCTAGCAGGTGGGGAGGATGCTGTTTGGTAGTGGTAGCTGGTATGCTTGACTTCAACACCAGTAGTCAATATTTACCTGAGTGCCTGTTTCAACTCCCATTTCTGGGCCAGATTCAGTTGGGGATAAGAGGGAAGTAGAGACTACTCTTTGTCCAGGATGCCTAGCTAGTGGCCTTTCCCCCATAATTCTGCCCTGCCCTCCTACAAAAGTGTGATGCTCTTTTTTATTTTCTAAACATGATGCATTCAACTACTGATCCCCTAAAGCTGTGGATTTGTTGGAATTTCCAAATTTGATTTGATCCACTTTTGTCTATCTCTTTGCTCAGGCCAGTTTACAGAGCAATGGATGTATCACATGGGTCTGTCCACAGTCCCCGGCAACTTTGCTAGTACATCTCAATTTATTTTCCATTGTTGAGCTGTCCTCTTAAGATCTCATCTTCTAATAAGCCCAGCATCTCTTGTCACCTCCATTTACCTTAAGATGTGCTGAGACTAGTCACCAGCCTTGCTGTTCTTTGCATTGAACAGCTCTTCATATAGGATTTCCACTTCTTCTTTTCACCTGCTTATCCACAGTTATTTGTCTGTACTTGTCCTTTCCTGCAAACATCTTCAGCTCTCAAGTTCCATTTAGTTCTCTAGACAACCTGTTTCATTTCTCTTCACAAATTCTTCCTTTACTTTATGTGGTATTCTCTCCTAGTTGGATTTTACCCTTTTCATTTTATTTTTAACTCTTAATTTTTCATTAAGCAATAGTAGATAGAGATCTGGCTTCAGATTTAAGAAGGCCTGGGTTCAGGTCCAGCTCTGTGTGACCCTGGGCAAGTGACTTTTCTCCTTAGTATCCAAGACACCCCTCTGAGACTCTAAGGGGGAGCAGAGGGGATGATGTACATTTTGTGTTCTAGGAGGTCCTCGTCCAGTGCAATCACACGTCTCATCCACATCTCTTAATTAGGCATTAACACATATTTTGGCCAGAATCCCATTTGTAAAGAATTGGCTTATGAGTCATCTTTATTAGTCAGTGCTTTTAAAGAAAAGTGGGCTCCTGTTTATCTCACTGAGAGTGTGGTATTAATGAGGAAAAGGTCATGGATCCAAGCCTAAGGTGAATCAGTTAATGTCACATCTACAAAAGCTGTTCTGTGGCAATCCAGTCTTGTCTCTCATATGCTTGAAACTTGTCAGGGGTTGGAGACCGTGTGGGGCTTAGCAGCTTACTGGCCCCTTACTGTAGCACACAGTGACAAGTTTCAGCTTAATAAAGGAAGTGGAGAAAAAGAAATCAGTCAGACCTAGCCAAGGCTGCCCAGTTTTCTCATTAGTGCTGGGCAGAAGATTACTTATTACAGAAGAACATTTAAAAAAAAAAACTTTGGATAATATGTGTGAGGCATGTAGTTAATTCACTAAAGAATCCATTAAGAACTGAGCTGTTATACGGAGCTGCTAATTACCCATTCATTAAATGGAATCATAAATGACATTTCCAACATATTATAATCTTTCTATCAAGTCATTTTCCCCAGCTTACATCTATCTTGACATTTATAGTCTATATCTATTTAACATGTATTTGAAATAATCTGGCATATCGCAGAGATGATAACTGAAGGAAGAATTAGAGTAAAACCTCACTGATTTGAAATAAAGGACAGTCTGGAATCAAAAGGGGGAAAGTCCAAATTATCTAGTCAACCCCAGACATTTGGGAAGAAACTAAAGGAATCCTGAGAAGATGAGAGAGAAGCTTCTTCCCTCTCCTAAACTCAGATCATTGAGAAGAGTGTCCCCAAATGGAGCAAATGCAAAGATGAGGCAAAGAGCATGTCAGAAAGCTGAAGAACTGGAGGAGCAGAAAGCATGATGTGAAGAACTGCGAAAGGCTGAGGAAGGAGACGGGAATGTCTATTTCAGAGGTGGAGTAGATCCCATTCCTTTATTTGTAAATATATGCAGGCTATCCCTAAAGTCTTAGTGCAGTTTTAATCCATTCAAGTTTACAAAACTGCACTTTTGGGACACGGGGTGTGTGTGTGTGTGTGTGTGTGTGTGTGTGTGTGTGTGTGTGTGTGTCACACAGGATAATATTGAGGAACTGTTTTCTGGGGAGGGGAGGAAAAACTAGGATAGAGGGGGCCAGGACAAGAAAGATAGGTTGCTGACTAGCTTTTCTTTTCTCCCTGTGCCTTTGGGTGGTGGGCGAGTGGGCCAGAGCATTGTGGGGCAGATCACAGCAGGGGAAGAAGAAATTGGGTTCTGCTGAGAAAAAGAGTGAGTGCTCTAAGACAATGGGAAGTGACCTTTACAGTGGCACTTGCTGCAGAGACGTCAAGGTGTGGGAGGCGTGGGAAGTGACCCGGAAAGGTAGCAATTAAGAGGTCATCGATGGCTTTGGAAAGAGCAGCTTCAGTGAGAGCTGAGGTCAGAAGCTATTTCAGAGGAGGAAGAGGTGGATGGTTAGAAAGTGGAGGGAGCAGTTACAGAGTCTGCTTTCTGGAAGTTCAGCAGGAAAGGTAAAGCACCATAAAAAATGGTAAATCAAGAGATGATTTAGAATTGGATCCTTTTTTTTAAATTTTGTTTTTAGGACAGGGGAAAGAAGCATGAATGAATGAATGAATGAATGAATGAATGAATGAATGAATGAATGAATAAAAAAAGTATTTCATGGCCAATATGGAGATATGTTTTGCATGACTTCACATGTATAATTTCTTTTGTATTACTTACATTCTAATGGATAGGGTAGTGGTGGGAGGGAAAGGGAGAGTTAAGAACTGAAATTTTTTTAAATGAATGTTAAAAATAAAGGAATAAGACAAATGAAAAACATTTAATAAGCCTTTGCTCTGCACAAAACCCTGTCCTAAGTACCAGGAATACAAAGAGGAAAGGAAGGTCAGCCCTGTTCTCCAGGAGCTCACATGCTAACAGGGTGAGAGAACACATATATGGGAGGTTTCAGCTGCAAGTCACGTGGAGAGATCTCCTGGCCCTCAAGATAGGGCAGCGAAACAGACACTAATGCACCTTCTTTAATGCCAGATCTGTTTCTGCTCCTGACCCACTTGCCACTGCCAAGGCCTTGAGTCGTGAGAGTTTTCTTTCCTGGGCCTGCCTTCCTGCAGTATCTCTGCCTGTAGCAAGCACAGATGTGGTTGCTAGGTAGCATCTCCACAGAAATTGCTTCCTGCAGTGATAACTTCAGGATATGGGTGAGATGCAGGCCTGGTGGCCTGGGGGATATTGTTAACCCTGGGCTTTTGGTCTTACTTATTTGTGGCGGGTGGTGTAGGTGGTGGCAGTGGAAGTTGGGCCCCTTCCTCCTCTCTCAGTGATAGCTGCAGGACCTGGGTTAGAAGTAGGGTCAGTGGTCGGGGCAGGGTTGGGGAAGAACTTGTGCTCCGGATTCTGGGCTTTCTTCATTGGGGTCAAAGAGGAAGAGATAGTCAGAGTGGTGATTTGACCTGCCTTGTGGACAAAGGAACTAGTAATAGTGATGATGATGGTGGAATGAATGCTAGACTGGAACTTTGGGAAGGCTTGGCTTCAAATCACCCCTCTTAAACTTACTAGCTATTTACTACTATTGCCCATGGGCAAATCACTGAACCTCTCTGTGCCTCTTTTCTCATCTGTAAAATTGGCAGTATGTACCTACTTCACAGGGTTCTAAGGATCCAGTGAGATAATGTGTACCAAATAATGGGAAAAGCTCTAGATGCAAATGGAAAAGATTAAAAGAAAACATGCCCAGTCCCCAAGTGTCCTTTAAAGAATATGCCATATGACAAATACAGTTCCCATTAGATGAGAACGGATAGTGGATCAGAGAGAAAACTGGAACCCAAAAGGGGTTCCCTCACTCCAGTATGAAGTACCTGCTCTATGCATTTCCTGCATCTGTATCTCTTGATGCAAATCAAGGCAGACAGAGAATGGGCTTTGTCTCCATGTGTCAACTGACCTTGGAGAGAACCAGTGCGGTGAGCATGCCTGTGTTTCAGTCTTAGAGTTGCTTGGGCTCGTTGTATATGGCAGATGCGAAGCCAGGGCTATATATGACATCTTAGATATCAGTTACTCTGATAAACTTAATGGGCAGCTTTGCCTAGCCAGGAACACTCAAAGAGAAACTATCTGATCTTTAACAAAATTCTTATACACACATGTATGTCTCTGTGTGTAGACAGACAGATAGATAAATGCCTCCTGCTTTTTGACTCTTCATTATATATCCCTCCCACTCAACAAAGAAAAATTCCCAATAAAAGCTATGTGACAGAGCAGCCTTGTCTAACAGCATACACACCGTTCTGCACCCATAGTTCCCCACCTCTCTGCCAAGAGGAATGAAGCATGTTTTATCAGTCCTTGCAACCAAAACTGGTCATTCCATTTTGCCTTAGCTGCTTTTTTATGCATTCATTTACATTATTATAATCATTATGTATCCTGTTTTCCCAATTCTGCTTATGTTACTCTCCATCATTTCATACATCTTCCCAAATTCCTCTTAGTTATCATTTCTTATGGCATGTATGCCATCATATAGGGGAAATGATAAGGACTGAACCTGTAATGTCATTAATCTAGGGACCTCCCAGCCAAGGAAATACCCCCACCAGTGCATTTTGGCACCTTCTATACAACTTATAGTTTTAGTAAGTGGTCTAGAGAACTAAGAAGGGAAATGACTTGGCCAAGGTCACAAATCAGTTATGTGAAAGAGGAAGAACTTGAAGTCTTTTTGCCTTCAAGGCTGGAGCTCTATCAATTATATCCCACTTTCCCTCCATACATTTCTGTGGCACAGTTTGTTCAGTCATTTCTCAATAGATGGGTCCCCATCTTGTTTCTCATTTTCTTTTGCAGCCCCACAAAGTACTGCTCTGAATAGTTTGATATAAAGTGGACATTTTCTCCGTCTTAACTTTGGGATGGTTGGGGTGAGACCAAGGCCTCAAACTTCATAGTGACTTTAATCAATTAGTTCCCAAATCCAGACAACTAGGTTAAAATGAGGTGGAACATATGAACACAGTCATCCAGTAAGCATTTATTAAGTACCTGCTATGGACCAGGCATTGTGCTAAATCCTGGCATTATAAAGAAAGGCAAAAACCAGTCACTACTCTCAAAGTTCACAGTTTAATGAGGGAGACAACATCCAAAAAACATACAGACAAGCTGTAGCCAGCATAAATTAGAGATGGTCAATAGGGGGAAGGCACTAAGATTATGAAGGACTGGGAAAAACTTCCTGTAGAAGGGGGGCTGGGACTCGAAGGAAGCCAGTATATGTCAAAAACTAGATCTGCATTCTGGCAAAACAGCTAGTTGACAGAGATTACTTCAACCATTCTCCCATTTTGGGGAGGCAGAAATGGAGTCACTTTGTGTAACTGACATTAATCCAGTCAAAAGCAATGGAGTCTAGATAGATGTCTCAGTTCCTTTCTTCCCTTGACAAACAGACAGACAAGCAGAAAGACAGACATATAGCTAGTTAACTGTTTTGTTTCTCATGAATGACTTTAAATCAGTCAGTAAATATTTTTTTTCAGTGCTACCATGTACTATGCATTGTGCTAAGCATAAACTTCCCAGGTAAACAACGTATATTGACTAGTTGGGTTTAGAAATCTCAGAGTGCATTACCCTGAAGGGAAATACATAAATTATCTTTCAAGAACCAAAGAAGATTTTGATAAATTGTTTGTGCAATTTTGATACAAAGAAGAATTACTGTCAAGATTATCATTGACAAGGGCAGCTAGGTGGCGCCGTGAGTAGAGCGTCGGCCCTGGAGTCAGAAGGACTTGAGTTTGGATCCGGCCTCAGACACTTAACGCACACACAAACAGAAACCTAGCCGTGTGACCATGGGCAAGTTACTTAACCCCAATTGCCCTCCAAAAAGCAAAAAAGAAAAAAAGATTATCATTGACATAAGCTCAAATTCACTTAGGACTTTTCGGTTCATAAAGTGCTTTCTTGCTCTGTGAGGCCGGATACTTGAAATTGCTTCTATCTCCATTATACATAGGAGCTTTGTAGTATAGTGAACAGTGTTGGATGTGGAGTCAGGAAAACTTGAGTTCAAATCAAGCCTCAGATGCATACTGGCCATGTGAGCCTGGGAAAGTTACTTAGCTCCCCTCAGCCTCAGTTTCTTCAACTGTAAAATAAAGGTAATGACAGTACTTACTTTCCTGGGTTGTTGCAGTGATCAAGGGGGATAAAATCTGGAAGGTGTTTTATAATACTTAAAGCAATGTATAAATGCTTTTGTTATTTTTATTATTATTATGAAAACTAAGGATCAGAGTAGTCAAATGATGTGTCTAAAAGTAACACAGTAGGTAAGAATCAGTCCTGAAATTTGAACCCTGGTCTTCTGACTCTAGGTTCTTATTTCCACTCTTCCACACTTTGTCTTCAACAAAAGAAATTGTCCTCATTATGCAAAATGGGCACTGCAGTGAATGGAGTGGCAGGCCAGAATTCAGGATTATTTGAGTTCAAATCTGACCTCAGACACTTACTAGCTGTGTGACCCTGGGCAAGTTACTTTACTCTGCCACATTTTCCTCATCTGCAAAATGAGCTGGAGAAGGAAATGGCAAACCATTCCACTATCTTTGCCAAGAAAATACCATAAAGGGGTCATGAAGAGTCAGACACAACTGAACAACAAGAATACTTCCTGTTCAGCATTAGAAATTGTCCTTATTAAATGCAGCTCATGCCACTTGTATTTAGATGGAGAGTGCCCATACAAAGGTAAATGATTTGCTCCATATTTTATGAGTTTGTCTTGCTACAGTCTCATTCAAAATGTTTCATGTTCTTCATATTGTTACCCTTCACTTTTGAATTTGATTCTGTTGCCCAAAGCAGCAAATTTTTTAATGTACATGTGTATATGTTTGTGTGTGTGTGTACTTTGCACAAGACATATAGATAAATATGGCCCACCTACCCAAATCTGCAAGTCTCTTATTGTCCAAAGGAATATTACTGTCATGAAAATATGTCCTGTTAGATTAGAAGATAATCAAGTATGTGCTACATTTCTTTTGGACTAGCAGGTTGTTTCCAGTGCTTAACACAGTGTATTTCATTTAGAAAGGATGTTTAATAGGTGTTTGTTAAATTAAATTGATACGTCATCAATTAGCCCATCCTCTTCCTCAAAGCTGTAGCTAGTTCAGGACCAATGGAGGCTTTGCTATCTTGATTGCTAAGTCACTGATAACAAACTCATTTTGCCCCTTTGCCAGTTCAGCCAGCTTTAAACTATATACTTCCCATCCTATCAAACCATCTACTCTGGCCATCTTGTGCTTGCTAAATGCTTTTTCATTCATCCATTCATTGATTCATTCATTCATTCATGCTAAGATGCCAGCTTCTAGAGTGGGGGGTGTTTTTTCTCATCAATTGACAGCTGGTCTGAGAGTGGCCTTTTGATCTTGTTTAGGATTAAGCCACTATACAATACAGCGATTGCACATGTTCCCTCCTTGGACCTACCTTCCATCCAGAACCTTAGAGGAACAAAAGTGGGACTACTCCTTCTCCTAAAAATGTTAAATTCTGATGTATATTGTCACTATTCCCCTCCCCCAAAATGTCTTGCCCCAGCTGAAAAAATTCATGGTGATATCCCCTCCCTTTTATTCCTTGTTCTTTCCCCTCCCTTCCATATATCTACAGGTAACATGCAGGATATGTTTTCATGACAGTAAATGATTATTTATGGAATGCCTCTTAATACCATGACCAATCCTTCCCTACCAGTAAGAACTGTTGAATGAATGAATAAGTGAAGGAAGGAAGGAAGGAAGGAAGGAAGGAAGGAAGGAAGGAAGGAAGGAAGGAAGGAAGGAATTTTATCAGAACCTTGGCCTCTGTTCTTTTAATAATGGACCATTTGCTTTCTCCGGACAGCTTCCCCTCTTCCCTGCTCCCCACCCCCGCCCTGGTTCAAAGTCTTTGATTCTTACAGAGCAACGTGAAACTCCAGCCTGGTGTGGACACTTTAATCACTAGCTAATGCTGTCATGGCAGAAGCATTTCTCTGAAAAGGTCTATCAACAATGGTAGGCATGGATGAGTGGACCATTATAGGATTTCTTAGAAAGGGGTGGGGGATTTTTTTTTGTTAATTTCTAATCAAAGTAACTGTCAGCATTGAAAATGTAACTTGATTGCAGTCTGAGAAACTAGCTAAAGACCCAGCACTTACTTCTACTCTTGAGGAGAAAAAGGAAGTTTTGAGCAGTCATGTAGAATATCCCAAATGTGTAGAAACTCATCCAAGGAATGTGGAGTGAGTGAAATAGGAACAAGCCCAAATCAAACTAAGACTTAGAAAGGCTGCTATAGCTTTTAGAAAATGGCCATCTTAAGATATTTTGAATTCATGACCCACAGGCTGAGAGAGGGTATCATAAGGATGAAATAAGCTGAACAGTCTGATTCAGGGGTAAGAGCCCTGCCTCTGGAGTCAGTCAAATTATTGTTATTGTTTTTGTTGTTCAGTCATTTCAGTCAGGTTCAACTCTTCGTGAACCCATTTGAGGTTTTCTTGGCAAAGACTTTGGAATGGTTTGCCGTTTCCTTCTCCAGTTTATATTACAGATGAGGAAAGTGAGGCAAACTGGAGTCAGAGAACCTGGATTCAAATCCTGCCCCAGACAGTTATGACATATATGATTTTGGACAAGTCACTTTACTTCCCTGGTCCTCAATTTACCCTGCTATAAAATAAGGGTTTTTGACTAGATTGCCTCTGCTGTCCCTTTCTCCTAGAAATCTAGGATTTTCTGGCTTCAGACTCTTTCTATTGGAGTCTGCTGCTTTATCAGGTCACCTAGAATAGAACTTCACTTTGTTCTTTTAATCTCCCAGTGTGCTGCAGTGAATTGGTGGGTACTATCTTCAGGTACTGTAATTATAATGGAGCAACTAGAACTCTACTGTCCTGGTCTTAGTCTCCTTCACCCCTATCCTGTCACCCCCAGAGCTTTCCCCAGAGCTGGTTCATAAAACTTGCTCAGGGTATAAAAATCCTAGTTATTACTCTGCTAACTACTCAGACACAGGAGGGCACATCCCATCAAGCAAGTGATTGGGAGAAAGCAGGGCTCATGGGCAATTTCCATCAGTCAAGATGGAGAAAGCAAGCCACAGCAGATTCCATGACAGCAGGAATCAGAAAGGAAACCCTAGCTCTGATGATGGCTGGCTAGGTGTGCATGGTTGGGGGTCTGTAACCAAGAGGGAGCTTAGCTGTCTACATAGTGTTGTGGCTGCTGGGAGCTCCATTCATCCTCTTGATTTATGCTGTTGTGGGGAAAAGCAGCTATAATCAAAATGTAAGCTCAATTACCACTCCCATCCTTTATGTGCCCGTTCATATTGGTTTCCTTTCAAAGGATGGCATTTGCTGACCACATCCCCAGATTCCATGACATGTCTTTTTCTATTTGCTTTACTACAGATTTTCAACCCAGAAAGGCAATATTTTATATCTCTGTTCTCCAAGCCAAGCAAAAGAGATGGTTGTCTTTCCTACCCTCTCTTTCTTAGCAGACCTCTGCCTTTTCTGGGTATCTCTTCGGTCTTACTTACTTAACCATATATACCTTTCATTCACTGTTGAAAGTGTCCCAACATGAAAAATAAATGCCTATTTTCAGTGGGCAAGTAATATGGCCTTTCCATTCCAGATTCTGTACCTTGGTCATTGAAACTCTGAATTTCATGGCCAACTAAGAAGCCTGCGACAAAAAGTCATTCCTAATGGGCATGCTCTTAACATGAGGCAGTCTTTTAGGCATGTGAATGCCAACTAACACTCCCTGAAGCCTTATATAATAAAACAGTAAGTTTAGCCTGCAGGCTGCAATTGTTAATCATTTAGGGGACCTGCAAGGCTTATTGTGAGTTCCATTACTATGAAAGCTAAAATGTTCCTTGGTTTGGCTTATATTTTGTATCTCCCTCTCCCATGTCGGTTATTTTCTTTAGTGGAAAGCTAACCCCCTCATTTCTGACCCATGTTCAGAGTGATCATCTGGATTGGTATGGGATACAAGAGGAGATCAACAGAAAGGCCAATAGGGAGGTCAGTCTTTAGGTTCCTTTCTCCCAACCTCTTTTGTGTTTAAATGCTATTTTAGAAAGTTATAGGTGACAGTGGGAAAAAAAATGTCTGACCCATTCCTTGGGTAGAAGGACCCATTCCAGAAGGAGCAGAGGGGGAGTAAAACCCTAGGGCAAGCTTGTTGAAGAACTTCATAAAGTTCTGAGAGGCCAGGTTGCTGGAGAGGAAGTCAGTGTGTATGGTGAAGTCCCCAAATATGAGAGCAAAAGATGGGTCATAGTTGAATATTGTGAGTCAGGTGCTGTACTCCTTGAGAAAGGGGGGAAAGCATCCTTAAGGGTGATTGATAAGGATCAGATTGGGCAGTATAGATGCATAAAGTAAACATGAAAGTAAGAGAAATTCCTAAGGAATAGTGGCACAGGGAAGGCATGAGACTGGTAGGGAGGGAGGAGCAAGGAACATTCCACCTCCTGTTTCTGGTCACTTGTGTCCCTGGAGGCATGAGAGAACCCATTAACACTGGAGAGGGTGGCCAGGGCTTGTAATAACAACAGAAGATCACTAGGGTCATTTGCCAGAACTATATATGTACTTTATTGTTGACTCCTTAACTAAAATTGAGGCAATAAATTCTAGATATACTTGTATTCACTGGCATAATATTCAAGAAGAATCTATTATTTTCTTTTAACAGTTACTAATAGGATAATGGCTGAACACAAGGGGCACTCAAGAAATTTGCTTCTTGTATTTTCGACTAGGCTCCTTTAACAGAAAAGTAAGCTGAAAAAGAGACTTTTCTCAACAAAAGATGCAGCAAGCTCAGGGATTGTTACAAATGTCTGAGTTCTATCATGGAAGAGTTTTTCCTTAGGAGCAGTTTTGTTTTGTCTTGTTTTGTTTTTCCCAAGAGATTACTTTAAAAGGAAGAAACTGGTCTAGTGCTGGGTGGTGTTAGAATGCAAAAATAAAGTAAAATTGAAAGATAGATGAGTGTAAAATCAGGAAGGTACAGGGAGGTTTTATTTTTCTTCTTCACTGAAAATATACACCCTTCACTGTAACCTTAGGTGCATATCCCCTCAGGCCTGTTGGCTTCCAACTTAAAGCCATGTGGGAAAGCAACATTAACAATTGACACAGGTCTAGTTCAACACTGCTATGGGGGTTTTCAACACTGGAAATCTCACCTCCCTGAAATAGATTGGTGGGCAATTTCAGAGGCCAGGAAAAGAGGCCTCCTTATTCCCTCTTGGTTATGCCTGCTTCATAAGTAAGGTGAAATTCATACTTGTTTTTTACAAATCACAATGTTTCAGTGGCATCACTGTGCATTCACATCAGTCTCTTTGGGCGAGCCTCCTTTTTCCTTTTCATCTAAATCATTTTTACTTGTGACTTTAGAATTTCGTTCTTGGGCTCTACTTGAATTCCTCTTTTTTATTTTATTTTTTTTATAGAGGACTATTGGGGTAAAGTGACTTTCCCAAAGTCACATGGCTAGTAGTGTGTCAAGTGTCTGAGGTCAGATTTGAACTCAGGTCCTCCTGACTCCAGGGGCTAGCCACCCCTGAATTCCTCTTCTGATGTGAAATGGTGAATCCTTTCTCTGAATCCTCTGAAAGTCCCCAGATCTATAGTGCATGTCCAACTTTGCATGGCTTCCCTCTCTTCCAGCTATCATTCATTTCATAATAAAGTAGTCTCTTGCCCTTAGGCTTCCTTTGGCATCATATTTGGTATCTGTTTTGCAACTTCCTCTTCTATTTCTAATAAGATGGTTTTCATAATTCATCCATACATTTTAAAGTATCTACCATGTACAGGATGCTATGCTTCATGGCATCACAGAATTGCAAATGTCTTCAGCTACCCTCTGGTCCAGTTCGTACCTTAATAAGAATCTCATCTACAGCATAGCTAGCAAAGTGTTCAGATGGCCTTTGCTTAAGGAAATTCCAGGGGTACACTACTACCTGTGAGGCAGCTATTCTACTTCCAGGCAGCATTAACAGTAATACTTAATTATGCCTATTTGCTACGTAGGGCTTGTCACCCTAAATTCTGCCCAAGAAAAAGGAGTGTAATCCCTCTTTTTTCTACACAGAAGATAAATAGAAACCTTGATTTCAAGGGATGTTCAATCCTCCTGGGAGATTATCATGTACACAAATAATTGTCATTCAGTGGAAAGATGGCCACATCTGGGATTAGGAGACCTGAGTTTAACTGCTAGTCTTTCTACCTTTTGGGGCCTCTATTTTTCCATCTGTAAAATGCTGGAGTTCAGCTCTGTGACCTCTAAAGTTCCTTCCATCTCTAGACTTATGATCCTTTGATCTTTGATATGGGGTGTGAGGTAAGGGCAAAGGGGAGGCCTAGGCCAAGGATTATAAGACCACACGGTCATAAAATTCTAGGTTAGAATTGAAGGAAAACCCTAGTTGAAATCAGTATAACTCTGAGAAGAGGAAGTATTACATTTTTTTTTCTTACAATTCAAGCATAGTGTCTTACTAGGGCTCATATGGTGCCTTAAAAGGAGCATTGTTAAACAGAAATGAATTATAAATATTTGATGACAGAGAAATAGTTTGAAGAATAAAGAAGAGAACAAGATATTATATATCCATTTGTAGCCCCTTTGCTCTGACTTTGTCAAGCAACGTTTTAATGTTGAAAAATGGGAAATGGATAAATGTAAAGACATTACCTTTATCACCATTTCCTTCAGAAGTTTTAAACAGTGTAAAGCAGTTGGCACATGGAGGAGATCAGAAGATCTCAAAAACTGACTCAGAAGTGGTAAGATATGGTGGCATCCCTGGGGTATTACACCAACTCAGTTGCAAACCCTTATGAAGGATGGAGATAGAACATTATAAATAGCATCTACTCATAAAACTATGGAGAATAATGGAAGGTAGAAAGAGCTTCCGAAAAGGTTGATGAGGCCCAACTAAGCCAGATCTTCCCAAGAACATTTATGGGTAAAAGAAGTAAAACAGTGAAGAGGTGGAAAATACAGCCAGTTTGTCACAGTTTTCATTACCTGTCCTCATTATCATTGACAGTGTAAGTTCAACACTTGGTCTCTGATGCCTCAATCTCTAACGTGCAGTCTGAGGAACCAGAGATAGCACCAGAACCGATGATATCAGGGAGAGCAGCCTCTGTACTTGAGCAAGGACATAGGGTCATGCTAGAAGCAACTTAATCATGGAAGGACTGAGGGATCTTTCCCTGACCCCAGGTCTCTAAAAATGGGAGGATATAAAAGGATTGGGAAATATCATGGGCAATATTGTCTATCAGACAAGGAAGGGACTAAGAGGATATCAACAACTACTGGCCCATAGATCTAATCTGTCATTTCTGTACAATCTTTATGATAATATCATCCATGTATTAAAGGTGTCTTTAATGGAAATGTGGGAAGGAAACGAGTAGTCTTTAGCTGACAGTTGTCTATAGCAGAAAACAAAATAACAGCATCTAAGACCTGGAAGAGGACTCAAAGCCATCCCCCTACAGATGCCCAACAGAAGGTTATCCAGCCTTTGCTGGAAGATCCCACAATTTGCCAAAATGCCCCATGCTACTTTGGGATAGGTCTAATAGCACTAATTATTAGGACGTTTTCTCTTTCATCAAGCTTAAGGCTAGGGTGGTTTTGCAACCTGTACTCATTGCTCATAGTTTTACCCTTTGAGTTCAAGCAGAACAGGCCTTAGCTTTTTCTGTAAGACATTTGTCATTGTTGGAGGCTGGTATCATGTTGAGTCTCTTCCAAGTCTTCTTTTTTCCAGGCTAAATATCCCGCTTCTTCTACCTCTGTTTGTTATGATAGGATGGCATTCAATCTTCTCGTTGCCATATCACTAGTTTATTTTTATTAAACTTGCATTTCAGTGTGCTAAAACACGCCATTCTCTTTCCCTGGTACTTCTATTTTTTCTATTCTCTCATATCTTTGCCTTTTTCAACCTTAGCATGTATTTTACATTTATCCGTATTAAATTTCATCTTAGCTCATCCTCATTGGCCCAGTAGGACAGGTTGGAATTGTTTTAATACGGTTTTTTTTGTTTATATTTCATAGCTTTATATTAATTTTTATTGATTCTAATAAATAATCTCACTATAAGTTATAGCTGATTCAAGAATATAGGCACCAGCAAGGGTCCTATGCACATTTAAATTTGAAAAATTCTCTGTTTTCTCTAATTTTAAAATTTTTAAACAAATCTAATTTTAATTAGTGTTTAACTGAGTTCTGTAAGCCCTTTCAGGGATATACACATATATGGAACATTGGTTCCATAGATTTTTAGTTGAAAGGAACCTTATTGACCAGTGAAATTTCCTGCCCCCTCATTTATATGACTTGGCTGAGGTCACATAGACATTTGACAAAGTGACAAATATGCTCAACATCTTTTAAAAGCCAGTGTTTCTGTATTAGGTGGCCATGTTTAAAAGGATGATAAATCTAGAAGGCGAATACTATCACACCAGGGTCACCTGCATGCCCAGGGTCCTTGGAGAAGAAGAATCGTTGAGAATAAAGAGGATTATCATAGTATCATCTGGGGTGAGCCCTGGTTCAACCAAGTAAAGATTTCAAGTCACGACAGCTTTAAATCCTAATAGAAATCTGTAATATGTTGATCTTCTTTGTTCATGTCATTAAACGATTATGTGAAAAAAGATGAGAAACTCCAAGTGTCTTTGTCAGACTCTATGGATAAACTTAATGCTTGAGTAAGAAAATTATTCCATGTACTGATGATGCCTAAGTACCCATCCTTAAATAAGTCTCCTCCCAAATGCCATTTTTAAAGTTGTCTCACAAGTTTAAGTTTTGCCATAATGTAGATGTTCAGCTAATCTGCTGAAATGTGGGAAGTCATTATGTAAAACTCGATAGGATACATCAAGGGAACCTGAAGTGGTCATAACTAAGAGCAATGTGTTACCCAGTGTCCATTAAGAATAAAAAAAGAGTATTGTTAAAGAGGAAAGAAAATAAAGTGTATATATAGACACAATAAATATATACACTTATAGAATAAACATATATATCTGAATAATATATATCAGAATATATAATATAATGCCAGAATAAAACATCAGAAATGTGTGTATGTTTGTATGTATGAATAAAATATATAGAAAGACTTTCTTGATCAGGCTGGACAAAGAAGGTATGTATGCCAAACAGGTGTGGCATATCTACCAACCCCACTTTGTTCATTATAGTCCTGCAAAGGTCCCAGAAAAGATTGCCTCTAAGAAGTCCTTAGAAAACAATGAACAAGAACAAATAGAAGACTGGAATAGAAATTTAGATAAAAATCCAGTACTCTGGTGCAGCATTTATTGAATTGAAATGGAAAAGAGTACACATGGCATTCTACTGACTTTGGGACCTTCAGAAAGTTTCTCCATATAATAAATATTAACAAAGGGAGTCACACCTTTCAGATTCCAGTCAAAACCTGAATTTCTTACCAGGTTAAATAAATGATCAAAAAGCCCAGTAAACTGCTAGGTTAAGTGATTTCCACCCCAAACCACACAAAAAGTCAGCAAGAAATGTGCCCATTAAAAGAACAAAGAGCCACTAGCAAAGCCAGTACACAACAGATATTACACAACCGCCGTCTCATCATGAAAGGCCAGAGACATGTGTAACTTGCATGTCAAATCTCTATGTTGATGAAGGCAGCACAAGAGCAGGGCCACTGAAAAAGATCCAAAGAGATTTAGAAAGGCACACATGGGGAGTGGGGTGGGAGAGGTAGTCAAACCCAAAGTGGAAACCTTGAAAGCCCCCTGGGAACAGCAAAAATCCCTGAGGGAAAAGAATTGTAAAAAGAAAGCTTTAGAAAGTTGAAATGGTAGTTTAGAAGACTGAAATGGTAAACTTAATAATGGGAGGAGAAAATATGTTCATTGGCAGCAAACAATCCAGCTGGTCTCCCAGTATAACAGACCAAGAAGATATGTGGAGCCTGCTCCCCTGTGTTTAGAGGCATAAGCAGAAGGACAGTGGAAAAAGAGAGAAGAGAGTTTAGAAAAGGCACTGTGGTCAATGCTGCCCTGAAAGGGAAAATTTAAGTCCTAAGGGAAGTAGCCCCAACAAACAAGCAGAGCATTGAAGAAAGAAAAAAAAATAAAATTCGCTCAAACTCACCAGAAATTAGAAATAGCCTGAGCATTAGAACAAATTAGAACAAAACCAAGATTAAAAAAATAAGAAGAATTTAAAGGATATTTAAAAAAAAAAAACAAAAACAACTGACCTTATGTCAAGGGAATTGGATACCTGAAAAACATGATAAATTTAGATCTAGATATAACATTTCAAGAAATAATAAACTAAAATGGGCCCAGATCTATTATAGCTTTTCTCCTGCAAAGTGAAAGAAGAGAGAATCTGGCTTTAAAAAGGAGAGTCTCAGGTATCATCATAGCCAAAATACAGAGCCTCCCACATCAAAGAGAAAATACTGCAAGCATTGAGAAAGTAGCACTGGAAACTACCAAGGAACCACAACAGATCACAAGACCTAGAAGCTCTTACAACAAACAAGGGAAGATCATGGAAAAAACATTATTTCAAAGAGCCAAAAAAAATACAATTAACTATGAAAACTTAAGCATATGGGAAAAAAACTGCATTGTATATGGAAGGTCTTTTTTGTATACTTTAGTGTTTAGGATTGGAAAAAAATTAATGGAAAAATAGAAAAATTAAATGGAATTTTATTTTCATTACATGACTAATTTTTGCAGATCTCAAGATCAGGACAGAACAAAATGGTCCTTTCTGCTAATTAGTACTTTAGCCTAAAATCTCTTCAAAACAACCTCTGTTTGAGAAAAATGGATTTTTAATGGAACAAGACTTGCAAGTATTTCAGTTAAAATGTTTTAAAATGGATTTTCTAATGGAATAGGACTTTTAGACCAAGGCTAAGTGGAACTTTTAAATGACATCAGCCAATTTACAAAGAAAGGTAAATTATTTGAGTAAAAGTAGTTTATGACAGGAGAAGAAGAAGAAAATATGGAGAGAAGAAACAAGTGTTCCTTCAGAACCATCAAAGAGTATTAAGGGAGGTCATGGGGTAGGGACAGGCAGTGATGGTGTTCTGTTCTGAGAGTTTTTAAAGGAGGAGAAAGAGGATGGGGGGGAGCAATTAAAATAAAATACACTAGTGTACAAAGACTTGGTATTTTCATAATTGGGAGGGGTTTTATGAGAAGAAGAAAGTATACTTGTAAAATAGAGGAAGGACTGACATGGAGGGATGAAACTTCACTCCTTTACCTCTTCCCCTCAGACTTGGTATCAAGTAATGTCAAAGTTGAAAGGACAAAGTTAGAAACACTATACTCTCACCCCAGCCCCCAAATAGTACACAGAGTTTGATGTAAATTAATCTATACTAATAATGTAGAAAGGAAGCTATTATTTCTCATACTTTGAGGTGGCTGGAGTGTGGAGTAAGGGATGAGTTCAAATAGTACTCGTTCTTATCTGAAACAGACAAAAGAGGGCCATTGAACATATCTACCACACTTGAGAACCTTAATTTCTTCTCATGAAGAACATCCCTGCCTGGCTATTTTGTAAGTTAACTCTCCCTTCCACGACTTAACTCTTTGAAGAAAGCTCTATATACAGTTTTGGTGCCTAAAATTCCCTTTCTTCTTGGTTCTCTTCTAATCCCTTAATTCTGGCTTCATGACTCATAGGAGTCTTAGGATATTGTATAGAACTTTGTAGGAAAAAGGGATTTCCCAGAATGTCAAAAAGCTATTCCAGTAGTTACCACATGTTCATTCTCTTCTTGGGAGAGTAGGGCAAGATGATGTGATATCTGAATGCTTTATACATGGGTTTGACTTTTTGTTTGTTTATGTGACTATTTTATATCTTCTCCGCTTTCTATGTAGTAAAATAAAGGTTGCCCTGTACCCTCCAATATGCATTTAGTGCCTTGAGGTATTCTGGGAACTTGGGACTCCATTACCCACAAAATCTAGACTGAAGCTATGAGTACTTGTAAATTTCGTAAAGGAGAAGAGATAAGTTGTTAGTAGATTTTCCCCATCATTCAAATGAAACTGCTCTCCGCACGGTTATATGATCTGTTTCTTAATTACCAAATCTCAGACTTTCTCACCACCCACTTGCCCTCCAATTCCCCACCATCCTTCTTGACCTCTCTACGGCCTGTGAACACTCTTCATTACCCTTTTTGGGATACTTCCTCTCCTCTAGGTTTTTGTGGCATTGCTCTCTCATGACTCTACTAGGTGGGCCTGCACCTTGTCAGTGTCCTTTGCTGTTTCTTTCCCCCCACCCAGGTCATGCCCCTATAACCAGGGTGGATAGCCCAAGACTTTCTATCCATTCTGCTTTTCTTCTCTCTCTCTATTTATATCTATCTCGGTAATATTTTGTCACCTTCTATGGATTCATTTATCATCTCTATGTAGATGCTTTTTGAATTGATCTGTTTGACAGAATTGTCTGACTGACAATATTGACCTATTGACAATCTCAAATAAGATGTCCCATTTGGACTTCTCAGACTCAACATGTCCAAAAAATATACCTGTCATCATTCACAATTAACTTCCTCTTTCCAATTTCCAGATAACTATTTAGGACACCCCCATTCTCACAGGCATCTAGGTGTCATCTTACACTCTTTTCACTTACACTCAACCCACACACACATCATCCAATCTTTCACCAAGTCTTGTCATCTCTGTCTTCACAACATCACTCACATATGCCATTTCTATTCACACATCTACCACCTTGGTAGAGGGACCCATGCCTGTTGCAACCTTCTGGTTGGTCTCCTGGCCTCAAGAATTCCCACTGTGGTTCCTGCTCTACTGAGCTGCAGATGTGATCTTCCTAAAGTGCAGGGCTCACCATGTCACCCCCCTTCCAATAGTCTCTAATGACTCCATGTAACATCCATTAGGAAATATCTAAATGGCCTATAAAATGCCTTCTTCACAACTCAACTTCATTCTTACCTACTTGTACTGCCTCTGAGTCATTCTATATGATCCAGAGACACACTATCTTCTTGTTCTTCTTCTCACATGAAACTTTATTCTTCACCTTCATGCCTTTTCCCTGGCTGCTAAGACTGGTCTGCTTTCTCCCTTTGTCTCTGTCTTTCAGCTCTCCTGGGGTTCCTTTGAGACTCAGCTCAAATGCCATTTTGCCAAGGCATCTTCCAGCACTTGGCCACTAATACCTCCTCCTGAGAATATTTATGATATTATGTACATCTTGTAGGTAGTGGTATATATTGTTTCTTCCATTAAATGTAAGCTTCTGGAGGGCAGGGACTGTTTTTGTCCCTCTTCGTATCTCCAGAGTTTACTTAGCTGTGCCTGGCATACAGTAAGCGTTTAATAATTATTTGATGAGACGATGAACAAGAAAAGGAGGCATCAACAAGCAGGACAGTGTTGAAAGTGATATGGATTGGGGGCGGAGCCAAGATGGCGGAGTAGAAACGGCTCCTCCAAGCCTCTCTGCCCCCAGATTCTCCACAAACTATGTAAAAAAGGACTCTGAACAACTTCTGGAGCCCCAGCACCCACAGAACGACACAGAGAAGCTAACCTCCCGCTGAGGACAGCCCAGCAGCCCTGCAGGAAGGACCAGAGCAGCGGTCTGGGAGCCGGCAGCACGCAGAGCACAGAGCGCAGGAGCGGAGCCGAGCCGAGCCCAGGTCCGCTAGAGCCGAGGTTTTAGCCCCAGGGCGGCAGGGCCAGCAGCCAGCTGGAGGAACCCCAGAACACCAGGAGCAGTGGCGACTCCAGAATTATCAACATAGACATGCCTAGGACAAAGTAAGAGGTTAGTGTCCTATGGACTTTGGGACCTGTATTTGGGGAATGCGTCAGCTCCCTCCCCTGGGGGCTAGAAGCCGCTGAGGAGACACGCCATTTTGTAGTTTTCATAGGCATTTCCGGCTCCCAGCCTACAAATCGTGGGGAGATCCAGCGATCAGTCTTGGGGGGTAATCGCTCTTGCTTTAATCTCCCTGGATCTGGATTGTGATCTAGGGTGGAAGTTGTGGGTGGGTTTACAGCTTGCCAGAAACGGAAGTTGCCCCCCACACGTTCGGGACGAAAATTCCTCTAGCTGGCCTTAAAGCCATAGTGTGGCAACAAGCCCAAAAGTCAAGCAATCAAGTGGCAACATGCCAAGGCAAAGGGAACAGAAAAATGCAACCCTAGACTCCTATTTTGGGGGCATAGAGCGGGAAAAGGACTGTGAGGTCAGAAGTCCTGCTCCAAAAGCCCCAGGGGAAAACATGAGCGGGTTGCAGGCCATAGAGGACCTTAAGAAGGACTTTAAAAATCAAATAAGAGAAGTGGAGGAAAAATTAGAAAGAGAAATGAGAAGGATGCAGGAAAAGTATGAAATGAGGGTCAACAGCCTGACTGAGGAAAACAACACCTTAAAAAATAGACTAACTCAAATGGCAAAGGAGGCCCAAAAGGGCAATGAGGAGAAGAATGCCTTAAAAAGTCAAATTTGCCAGATGGAAAAAGAATCTCAAAAGCTCACTGAGGAGATTCATTCCTTCAGAGTTAGACTGGAGCAAATGGAAGCTAGTGACTTTATGAGAAATCAAGATGCTGTTAAGCAGATCCAAACAAACGAAAGATTAGAAGGCAATGTGAAATATCTCATGGGAAAAACCATGACCTGGAGAATAGATCCAGGAGAGACAATTTAAAAATTATTGGACTACCTGAAAGCCATGATCAAGGAAAGAACCTAGAAATCACCCTTCAAGAAATTCTCAAGGAAAACTGCCCTGATGTTTTAGATCCAGAGGGCAAAATAGAGGTTGAAAGAATACACCGATCACCTCCTGAAAAAGATCCCAAAAAGAAAACTCCCAGAAATATTATAGCCAGGTTCCAGAATCCCCAGATCAAGGAGAAAATACTACAAGCAGCCAGGAAGAAACAATTTCAATATTGTGGAAACACAATCAGAATAGCCAGGACCTGGCAGCTTCTACACTGAGGGATCGAAGGGCATGGAATATGATATTCCAGAGGGCAAAAGAACTGGGAATGAACCCAAGGGTCACCTACCCAGCAAAACTGAGTATTTTGTTTCAGGGGAAAATATGGTCATTCAGTGGAATAGAGGACTTTCAAGCATTCTTGAGGAAAAAACCAGAGTTGAATAGAAAATTTGACATCCAGACGCAAGAAGTAAGAGATGCCTGAGAAGGTAATCAGGGAAAAGAAATCAAAAGGAACTTATCAAAGTTGAACTATTGACATTCCTATATGGAAAAGCAATATCTGTGACTGATGATATCTTTCTCACTATGAAAATAATGGAAGAAGGGGTGTGGTCATATGAATACATATGTGAATGTGTGTGTATATGGTTACAGTTATATATGGATAGAGGGCATAGGTTGATTTTGTTGGGAAGGGAGAGTACTCAAGGGATGAAATTATGAGGTGAGAGAGGAAAGTGGCAAGAGGAGATGGGGAGAGACATGGTAGGGTAAACTATCTCATGTAGGGAAGTGGGTGCAAAGGAGGGGGAGAATAAGGAAGGCTAAAAAGGCAAAACCACATTCACATTGAATTTGGTTCAGGGAGAAAATGACATACATACTAAATGGGATATCTCAACCTGCAGCAGGATAGGGGGAAGGGGGATGACAGGAGGGATGATGGATGGGAGGGCATCCTTGGGGTGAGGGGAGGTTGGAAGTACCCACTATAAAAGAGGGACAGGATCATGTAGGGAATCGACCAGGTGGGGGGTGGGATGAGTGGGAGGGAATTATAACCAGCCTTGTACAATATATCTACCATGATAATGTTTTGCATAGCTAGACATGTACAACATATACTGAATTACTTATATCCCAAGAAGGAATGGGTGACAAGGGAGGAAGAAAATGGATCTGAAATTCGAGGTCGTAACATTAAATGTTTCAAATATATATATAAATACTATTATTAATACTCTTTTGCCTATAATTGGGAGATAAGATGTGCAGGCATTGGGACACAAAGATTCATCTTCCTCTAATGGAAAAGTCGATGGGGGTATGGGAGAAGGTATGGGAGAGAGCAGATTGGAGGAAGTGATATCTTGTGGGACTGCTATTCTGGTAGGTTGGGTAGGGGAATAATGGGGGGAAAATGATTGTAACTCAAAATCTGGCGGAAATGAATGATGTAAAACAGAAGTTAATAAATAATTTTTACTGCATACAAAAAAAAAGAAAAAAAAAGAAAGTGATATGGATTTTTGTACCTGCATAGATTGTTAAGAAGCAAGCAGCAACAGAGATTCATGATTTTATACTAAATTTTCCCTTTTCATGTTTTGCTCTGTTTATAATATGGATGTGTTCTTTTTAGTATTTAAATTCAGAATAAAATGTTAAATCAAAACCATTTAAGTTAATGAAAGTAGACCCAAGTTTGTCTTTCCATGGGACAAGTTTTTGGAGACATCACAACTAACTAAAATGACCATTTCTGATAATTAGCTCTTGAATCTTAGAAAACCTTTTCAAAGAATGTTTGTTTCACTTTCCATGAACGTGCTTTGTTTCATTATTGGAATAAAAATATAAAAATCATATGACCTAAAAAATTGCATTTCTGACTAAAAATATAATATACCTAGTTATGTTCCCAGCATGAATGATTGGTACATATTGATTGAAACAGTCTACATTTTCTCCTGAATATTAGTATAAATATAATGAATCCTCTGAAGACGTGGCCATTCAGATTTCGCACTATTCAAAGTTGTAATTATTTATGGTAATTGGTGCCAATGGAAATTTATGGCACAATTTGAAATAATGGACTTCAGGGGATATATTGTTCACACTCATCAGGGTCCATGTAAAACTCATTACATGAAATATCTTTTGAAAAATACTCATCCAGTAAGTACCTTACCTGTTGTGTGCATGGATACTAAAACTTTCAACCATAAATACTTATTAGGGTCTCATGGTTGACTTTTGATACATAGACTAGGGTCTTATGACTGATTTCTAAACATGGGAGAGAATGGATGTAAAGAAAGTGCAACTTGGTATAGAATTTTTTCAAATTCTCATCACTTCAAAACTTTAAGAGTAATGTCCTGTCAGTGAAGAAATGAAATTAAAACACCTTCAGTCAAGGGTTGACGTAAAGTGAACTTGCAGCTCCAAACCCATCTCTGAAACCCTGTGGGCCCAGGAGTCAGTATGTTAGGTATCAGAGGAAAGGGAAATATGGCATATGGTGTGTGAGAATTACACCGTTATCCTTAGAACTCAGTTTCTCTCACAGAGAGTGTCCAATACCTCTGAACGTTCCCCACATCTGGCATTATTTTGATAAACTATCCAGATGATGAACTGAATCTTTCCTTTCTTTCCAACTGTTTCTTTAGGCCAGCCTTTGGCAAATTGGTAGACCATCTGGGCCCTCCAGATCCACAGAAGGGACCTGCTTCATTAATTGACCTGTTCTGCTTTCAAACCAGTCCTGGCCAGCCCATGAAAATTTTCATGTAAGTTCTAAGAAAACCCTCTGCATTTCTCTTTGTCTCAATATCAAAATGGCACATATATTTCAGGTTACATGCACCTTTCTGCTACTTCACAGACAATAGATTAGTAGACACATACGTGATGAAAGAGATCAGCAGTATCAAAGCCCAGTCACACACTCCAGCCAGCCAGACTTCAATTAAATTTGAGAAAGGGTGTTTACTAATTTGTTGTATAGTTATGACAAAATATCACTCCAAATATGTAGAGTGCAATGCTCTCCCCCGATATATGTGAAAGCCAAAGTAGGAAATGAGATTGAACTTTAGAGATGGTGGATGGAGGTGAATCAGATGCATAGAGGGAAGACTGACTCCCTTCTGGAGTCCACCACTGACATTTGTCTCTTGTGGTGGCTTTCTTCTTGAGTTTGTCTGTACTTGGCCTTGATGTGTCTTCTGGTCCTCTAGATATATTCATTGCTTTTGATTGATGTTGGAGGTGGGGAGGATGAGAAGGGAATCTCCTCCAAGATCAAGTGAATGCTCTCTGTGCTTGCCTGAAACAGTTATTAAAAGTTCCCAGCTGTTTAAAGCCCCCAGCTTTAGTGGTTACTTTATTTGGTTAGCCAATCAACCCTTACATTCTTGGCCCAAGTAAAAGATGAGTTGACTAAAGGAAAAAGATTACAGAATACATACCTATTTTTCAGAAGCTAATCATGTTTATCGATGATTGATTGCTAAGTGACGGTCTTGGAACTCGAGCTCTCCTCTCTTTATTTGAATAGATATTTTAGTTTTATGAACTGAGAATGCATGTAATTGCTTATTTAGTTTTTAGCAATTTGAATGGACATCCATCTAGGTTTCTCCCACTGGTTTGTCTCACCCTCTGGGATTCGCTTTCACTTTTACTATAGATAGCTACATATAGAAATAGATAGACATGTTAGAGCTAACTATAGCTATAGAGATAGAGACAGACATATATTTATAGAGAGAGAGAAAATATATAGAGATAATATATATTATATATTTATTATAACATATACATATGTGCTTATGATAAAAAGAACCTTGAAGCTCTATAGAAACTTCTTTTTAAAGATGGCATTCAGAAGGAGGCTCAGCCTCTTTCATGACTGGGAATCTGACCATTCCCACATATCATAGATGGTGCCTCACTTAGGCACCTTGGCTGCTCATCTGATACTACAAGTGACAGGAAGCCACTGTTATATAATATTCCATAAAGCAGGTGTCTTTGTGTGTGTTTAGACCTATCTAAACATGAAATTTAGGTGTGTTTAATATTTGGGTGTAAAGGGAAGGGGGTTTGGAGGGTATATATAAAAAGGGTATAGAAAACACCATCATTTTTCAGTATATTTCAATATATTATAAAGTATAGGTTTTTATCTGTCTTGTCAAGGATGTGTATGGAAAAGAGTGGTATTTATAAATTTGTAAAAATGTTTTAATCCACGAATTGCATGTCATCACCCTGACCTTGATTCCTGCCTCTGGTACTTTCCAGGTCCATAACCATGGATAGTTCCCTTAAGCTCTCTGAGCTAAATAGTAGTCCATGTGCTTTTAAATTCCCCTTTCCCTTTAGCAGAATGACATGTTGAAGAGTACCAAAGGAATTGTAAGGGTTCAGTTGGCACCATCAGTTCTCCCTTATTGGATGATGGGTCCTATATAGTTACTTATTCTTGACCTTATATCCAGGTGTCTTTGGTTGTAGAATGGTAGCATAAAGAGGAAGCAGTCTTTCTGTACTGGTGTACCTGGTATAAAGAGCTATTAATTAGTTAATTTAAGGTCATAAAATTTAGACCACACTGTAGCTTCCAAAAGCAGTTGACACCCTTGGTCCATATCTATGGCAGCCAGCTTTGGAAACCAGCTGAGGTGACTAAGTGTTGAGCTTAAAAGTGACTTTGAGTTGGGGCGGCTAGGTGGCACAGTGAGTAAGAGTGTTGGGAGGACCCGGGATCAGTTCCGGCCTCAGTACTTAGCACCCACACATAAATAACTAGCCATGTAACCTTGAGCAAGTTACTTAACCCCAATTGCTTGAAAAAAAGTGACTTTGGGGAGAATTAGACATATATAGTCTGGGCCATCTGAGGGTTAGAGGAGTGGGGAAAGGAATGCCAAAATAGGGCTGAGAGAATAAAGGTACAAAAGATGGAGTGCAAGATCTCGGAGGGGCCTATCAAGGCTCAGGCCTGGCCCTTAATTCTTTAATGATCCTTTTAGGATCTCTATGATCCTAAGGCCTTTCTCCTTTTGGGGCCTTAGTTGCTCTCTATGTAATATGTTTGGACTTGATGATATCTCTCAGACCATTGCATTATTCTTCCCCATTTGGTTAGCCTTCTGTGATGTCTACTTCTGGAAGGAAGGTAACTGAGAGGAATAAAGGCAATACTCTGTCTTCTCACCAAGCCTGTCAGGCCAAGTTGGTGCTTTTTCTTCCCTTTCTCCATCTCTTTTGTGGTTAGTTTAAGCTGGAGACTTCCAGTTGGAGCTAATCTTAGAGACGAGGTGGCCAAGGAGTCAATGGGAAACAAGAGTACTTCCTTTCTGCCCCCACCCTGCATCTCCAGAAGTTTGATTTCTCACCTAGACTTTGCAGCCAGGATATTTTTAGCAGTGTTCAGTGTTCATTCCCCTGGGATGTGAGGAAGAGATGGAAAACAGGTCATTTGGTAGCAGTGTCACTTACAATTAGATGTAATGGCCTGGAGCAGGGGGATCTGGGACTGGGGGTTCAATTAACTCCTTGTCTCAAGTTTTTTGTGTCTCCATCACAGAACCAGTGGAAAATCCCTTTAGCCTTATATCTGATTCCTATCGAGAGTCTTCCCAAAAGGGAAAGTAAGTTACTTAGCACACTATACATCATATTTATTTCCTCCACACCAAAGAAATGTTTGAAACACAAAAGTCTTCGAAGCACATAATAGTTCAAACAAGATATGGAAATTGATGATCCTCTCCAAGGGAGCTGATTCATTAAAACTTAAGTCCTTCTAAATGGGCCTGTTACATTCTGTTTCACCACCTCACTGTGCCCTGTGCAAATAACTCCCTCAAGATTCATGTCTTTTGGCAAGCCAGGCCAAGACTTGGGCCAAACCTCCCATCGGGCAGTCATCAGTTCCTTGGAATCACATTTGTAGGAGATAATGGGGGCAGCCTCCCATCTAAGTATACTTGGAGCTACCTAAGGAATTCAAGGTCTTCTGTGTTTCCTAAGAATACTAAAAAAAAACCACATTTTCAATGATCACCTAATCTCAGGGAAAGAAAAACCAAGCAGATGAGGCATGCAGGGAACCAAGGCTCAGCCCCATCTCACCAAAGAAGCACATGCTGTCATTTCCATGTGTGAGCACCCAGCACTTGTAGGTTTGTTGGGGAGAGGCACCCCTTCCCCCCAAATCCAGGAGAGTCTCACAGAGTGTCATATGCTTAGCAGACGTAGGGAGAAGGAGAAGAAAGTGGGAGAAGTTGTCTTCCTTTAAAGTGTACCAACTCGGTGGCTGATGGAAGGGGTTTTGCTCCATTATTCCAAAGCACAAGTACTTCAGTGTGCAGGCCCCAACCATCATGAGACATAACCAGGGGAGCTTAGCTAAGGCCCATGGATGCTCCATTGGGGATATACCAGGGAACATCAAGGGATTCCTCATCACCTCCGTTGTATGGCTAGTCCCTTAAAAATCTAGCCACATCAATTCCAATCCATAAACCAATAGAAAGGGAATGGTAATTGTCCACCATATTGCTTAGAGTATTAAAGAAGATGGCTCAGGACAGTCTTGGGAGACACTTCTGAGTTTATTTATTTATTTTTGCTTTTTTTGGAGGTCAATTGGGGTTAAGTGACTTGTTCAAGGTCACACAGCTTGTTTTTGTGTTAAGTGTCTGTGGCCAGTTTTGAACTCAGGTCCTTCTGACTCCAGGGCCTGTGCTCTACCTAGTCGCCCCTTGGGAGACACTTCTGGTAAGGAGGCATGACATAAATGAGAAGCCAGCAAAAGAGACAGAAAAAGAGTAGTCAGATAGGTAGGATGAGAACCAAGAAAGAAAATAAAGTTACAGAAACCCAGAGAAGAAAGGGGATATGGGAAGAGATGATGTTCAGCTGTGTCAGAGGATGCAGAGAGGTCAAGAAAGGTAAGAATAACTAAGAGACCATTTGATTTGGCAGTTCATAGAACACTGGTAACCCACTTCAGAGAGAGAAGGTTCAGTTAAATGATGAGGTCAAGAGAGTGAGAGGAAAGGTTAAAGAGACATTAATTGTTGACCCCTTTTTTGCAAGTTTAATTGAGAAAGGAGGGAAAGAAAGAAGGAAATAAGCATTTATTAATCACCTACTATGTGTTAAGCACTGTGTGTGTTAAGTGTTTTACAAATTTTATCTTATTTGACTTTCACAACAACTCTAGGAGATAGGTGCCTTATTATCCTTATTTATAGTTGAAGAAACTAAGGCAGACAGAGGTTAAAGCTACTTGCTCAGACTCACAGAGCTAGTAAATGTCAGAGGTCAGAATTGAACTAATGTCTTCCTGACTCCAGGTCCAGTGTTGTATCCAATGTGTCACCTACCTGCCTTTAGGACGCAAAGAAGAGAGAGAGGATAATTACTAGTGGTCATGGTAGGATCTAGCAAAGGGATTTTTTTTTGAAAGGATGGGGGTGGGACGTAAACATTTATAAACAGCAAAGAAAGAGTCAGTAGATGGGGAAAAATTGAGAGAAAATATGGTAGTGGGGGTAATCTGCTACAGAAGACAAGAGAAGATGGCATGGAGAGAAGGACTGGCATCTTAGAGCACAAAGGCTACCTTGTCATTAGTGTGAAGATGAAGGTAGATGGAGACAGTATCAGATGGATGTGAAAGCAAGAGGAAATTCTTAGTGAATGACCTCCATTTTTTGGGTGATATATGAGGCAAAGTTCCCAGTAGAGAGAATCGGGAGAAGCGTGTTGTAGGAGGCCTGAGGAGACAATAAAAGGTTTGCAATAGTTGCTCTGGAGAGAGTGGGAAAGGGAATTAATTAAAAAGAGTGATAGGACTGCTTTGCCATTGAGGGACTAGCTGGGATTAGCAAGCATCAACTTTTGGCAGACCCAGTCAGCAGGGTTCCTTGATTTCTTCCATATCTGTTCAGTAGCAGCATGTGGGAAGGCACTGAGGAGGCAAACGGAGGGAATAATCCGGGGCTAGGGTTTGCCAAAGTGACAGGACAAAGGGACAGGGGATTCAAGAGCAGGGTGTAAGTGTGGAATTGAGCTGTTTCACCAGCAGGTCACAATTGAAAATCACATAGTAGGTGATTAATAATTTCTTATAAATATAAATCAGTTCAGGGCAGATAACCTGGGAAAGTAGTGAGAGATGGAGGAAGAGAAGGAAATTGTGAGACTGAAGAATAGTTTTAGGGGGTCTAAGATATAATGGAAAGATAAATCCTAGCTAGTATTATTAATAACAGTGCTTAGTACAATGAATAGCACATAACAGGGGTTATAAATGCTAGCTAGTATTAGGATTAATATAAATAAAGCACTATGCACATTGCCTGGCACAGGGGAGGCATTTTGTAAATGCTAGGTATTATTATTAATAAAAGAGATTAGCCCTGACTGGCACATAGTAGGAGTTATAAATGTTAGAATGCATTATGGTCAATATAAATAAAGCACTGTGCACATTCATATAGCACAGAGTAGGCAGTATGTAAATGCTAGCTTGTATTATGAATAAAACTGCTTAGCAGTGACTGGCAAATATAAATGCTAGCTAGTATTATGTTTAATATACATAAAATACTTAGTTTGTCTAGCAAAGATTTGGCAGTATGTAATTGCTAGGTAACATTATTAATAAAAGCATTTGGCAGTGACTGGCACATAGTAAGGGTTATAAATGCTAGCTAGTATTATGGTTAATATACATAAAGAACTTAACAGATTGTCTAGCAAAAATTTGGCAGTATGTAATTGTTGGTAAAATTATTCATAAAAGTGCTTAGCAGTGACTGGCACATAATAGGGGTTATAAATGCTAGCTAGTATTATGGTTAATATACATAAAGCATTTAACAGATTGCCCAGCACAGAGTAGGCAGCATGTAAATACTAGCTTATTATTATTAATAAAAATTCATAGCACAATGCCTGATGCATAGTAGGGGTTATAAATGCTAGCTAGTGTTATGGATAATAAGCAGCACATTGCCCAGTACAGTGTAGGTAGTGTGTAAATTCTAGCTAGTATTATTAATACAAGTGCTTAGCATAGTGACTAGCACATAGTAGGGGTTATAAATGCTAGCTTATATTAGGGCTAATATGCATAAGGTACTATAAACATTGCCTAGTACATAGTAGGCGATTTAAATGCTAGCTTGTATTATGGTTAATATACATAAAGCTCTTAGCACGTTTCCCAGTACTGAGTAGGCAGTATGGAAATTCTAGTTAGTAGTATTAATAAAAGTGCTTAGCAGAGACTGACACAGAGTAGGCAGTATGTTATTGCTAGCTAATATTATTAATAAAAGTGCTTAGCAGTGACTGACACATATAATGTGCTATAAATGCTAGTTAGTATCATGGTTAATATACATAAAACACAATTCACATTGCCTAGAACAGAGTAGGCAGTATGTAAATGCTATCTAGAATTATTAATAAAAAATCTTAGCACAATGATTGGCAAACAGAAGGGGTAATAAATGCTAACTAGTATTATTGTTAATATACATAAAGTATTTAGAACTTTGCCTAGCAGAGAGTGGGCAGTATGTAAATGCTAACTAGTATTATTTTTAAAAAGTGCTTAGTTAAGTGAGTGACACATAGTAGGAGTTATAAATGCTAGCTAGTATTATGGTTAATATACATTAAGCACTTAACAGATTGTCTAGTAGAGAATGGGCAGTAGGTAATTGCTAGGTAACATTATTAATAAAAGTACTTAGCAGTGAGTGGCACATAGTAGGGGTTATAAATGCTAGCTAGTATTATGGATAATGTACATAAAGCACTATACTCATTGCCTAGAGTAGACAGTATTTGACTTTCAGAGTCATACTTTCTACAGAGTAGACAGTATGCAAATGCTAGGTCTTATTAATAAAAGTGCTTACTAGGGGCGGCTAGGTGGTGCAGTGAGTAAGAGCCTGGCCCCAGAGTCGGGAGGACCCGGGATCAGTTCCGGCCTCAGAAAATGAGCACCCACACATAAATAATGATTGGCCGTGTAACATTGAGCAAATTACTTAACCCCAATTTCTTTTTTTTTAAATGCTTAGCACAGTGATTGGCACATAGTAAGGGTTATACATGCTAGCTAGTATTATGGTTAATACACATAAAACACTTAAGACATTTCCTAGCACAGAGTAGGCAGTATGTAAATGCCAACTAATGTTACTTATTAAAGTGCTAAGGACAATGATTGTCACATAGTAGGGGATATAAATTCAAGCTAGTATTATGGTATATGTACATAATATATACCAATATACACAATATACATATTATAGCATATATACATAATATATACCAATACACAATATACATAAAGCACTTAGCACATTGCCCAGCTCAGAGTAGGCAGTAGGTAAATGCTAACTAGTATTATTAGTAAAATTACTTAGTACAGTGACTGATACATAGTAGCAATTATAAATGCTAGCTAGTATTATGGTTAATATACATAAAGCAATATGCAAATAAGCTAGCACAGACTATGAAACATGTAAATGCTAGTTCTTATTATTAATAACACTGCTTAGCCCAGTGACTGGCACATAGTAGGCATTATAAATGCCAGCTAGTATTATGGTTAATATGTAAAAGTACTATGCACATTGCATAGCACAGAGTAGGCAGTATATAAATGCTAGCTAGTATTAATGATAATAGTACTTAGCAGTGACTAGCACAAAGTAGGGGGTATAAAAGCCAGCTTGAATTATGGTTAATATACATAAAGCACTTACCACATTGCCTAGCACAGAGTAGTCAGTATGTAAATACTAGCTCATATTATTAATAAAAATTCGTAGCACAATGACTAGCACATAACAGGGGTTATAAATGCTAGCTAGTATTATGTTTAATATACATAAACACTATTCTCATTGCCTATCACAGAATAGCTAGCTATTATTATTAATAAAAGTGCTTAGCACAGTGACTGGCACATAGTAGGGGTTATAAATGATAGCTTATATTAGGGTTAATATACATAAGGTACTATAAACATTTCCTAGCACAGAATAGGCAGTATGTAAATGCTAGCTAATATTATTAATAAAAGTGCTTAGCAGTGACTAGCACATAGTAGGCGATTTAAATGCTAACTTGTATTATGGTTAATATACATAAAGTACTTATCACATTGCTTAGCGGAGAGTAGGCAGTATGTAAATTCTAGCTAATATTTTTAATAAAAATTCTTAGCACAATGACTGGCACAAAGTAGCAGTTATAAATGCTAGCTACTATTATGGCTTTCTATGTATAGCTGATTAAGCAGTGGGGGAGTAAAGATAGTGGTCAAATAGATTGAGGATTTGGAAGGGAATATCGCTATGTATATTGAAATTCACTAGAATAAAGGCAGCATGTCTTTGACATGTTGCGTGTTCATACAAGGAAAGGCAGATGTTATGGGAGTGCGGGGAGGGGCAGCATGGGCCACTCAGTCTCCCAGGTAATTGCATTCAGCATAATTTCAGGAAGCCCTTAGCAGTGGGCAATGTCTTTGGTGATTTCATCCATCACCTTGTTGGTTATGTCCTCCACCCTCAAATGACTTGGAGGGTTTGGGACTGGCTTATTTTCTGCTCCTGTTGGTTTGCCTCTACTAAGATGGAAGGTCTTTTTGGGTGGGAACTGTTTGGTTTTTGCTTTTGTCTCCCTAGTCCATTCTGGCATATAGTAGACACTGCTAAATGTGTGTTGGGTAGAACTGACTGATGCCAGGTGCTAGAAGGGCTAAGAATATACTAAATTGCTCTGAGGTAGGGGATGGGGTGGAGGCAGACAGACACAGTGGCTAACTTTTCATGAGCTGATTTGGGCTGCAAGTGGGACATGAAGTCTGTGGATCAAAATATATGAAGTGAGACCCTTCTGAGCTGGATCCACTGAGGCAGAAATTAGTTGGCATGGCCTGCTGGCTGAAAATGCCTGATTAGTTGACTGTTAAATGTCAAGATTCCACAAGAAACCTAAGGCACCAAGGTAAACTAGGAGTTGGTAATTTCTTATCAGAGGCCCAGGTTCCAATCCCAGCTTTTCTTCTTACTTTTGGGGTGCAGTAGACAAAGTATTGGCCTTGATGTTGTGTTTCTTGTAGATCTAAGTCCTTTGACTTCTCTGGGATTGTTTCCTCATTTGCCACAGGGGTTGGGCTAGCCCTCAGAGGGCCCTGAGCTGGCACTCTAGCTAGATTTTACCAGTAGGTTACAGCTCTCTCCAGACAAGGCTTTGGAGACACATGTGTTGGGCTCCTACCCTGGTCTCCTGGTTTCCTCTCCTAAGCCACAGATGTATCCAGTGGGGAACCATTGTTTCTGGTTGTTTGAGAGAGGCCTCCTTATGTAACTAGAAAGAGGACTCTGGGTTCCACCTAACAGCTGTGCACTGAGCTTTCCCTGGCATGATCTCAGTCGTTCCAGGCATGTAGTAGTGTAGGTTGACACCATTTCCCTCATTTACCAAGCCAGAGAACTGAAGGTCAAAGCTCACTGAACCCAGTCTAGAACTCAGGTTTGTTGACTAATCTTCAGGTCTTCTAGCTCCTAATCTAGAACAATATCCCTTACATCACACTCCCACTTTGGAGATCAGGCTCTTGGAGTCCACTAATCCAATATAGGTCCTTCCTCCATTAAAAATAATAAGGCAAAATAAAGATATCTGAGAAAAGCTTTGTGTGGAAACTTTCAAGATAGCCTATCTATAGGGCTCTTCAGAGCACCAAGAGACAACTCCCAAATGACTGTGTGACCCTGGACAAGTCACACCCTTTCTGTACTGCAGGCAACTCTAGGCTGAAAAGCACTTGCTAAACTTTATCAGCAGGAGGAACTTCCTCAGCTCAACCTCTGTACTGAGGACACCACGGATCTGGATTTCCTGCCCCCCCCACCCCAAGAAAAAAATCACTGCAAGAACCCATTTGGCAAAAGTACTTAGAAAGTATATCACCAGCTAAAAAGATGCAGATGAAAGCAGATTTAGAGAAAATAAACTGAAATAACAATATTCTATTTGGGTGGTGGGGAAGGAGTCTCATGGAGAGTTCTTGGCAGACACAGGAATTGGCCTGATCATTCTGGGGAGAAGTAAGTGCCCTGCCTTGGAGATATAGAACCAAGGGAGACCGTGTGCCCAAATAAGGAAACAGAAATGAAAATGGCAGTGAAAATCAAGTAATTGGAGGGTAGCAGTGAAGTTACTAATGATAGCAGGATGGGAGGAAAGACCTTTCAGGTAGCTCTCAGATAGCAGTTAAGCTGAGTTGGAAAGGGAACTAGGAGTTCCAACAGGCAAAGGTGAGGCGGGAGCATATTGCAGGCAACAGAAGTAAGAGCTATATGGGACAGACACCACGTAGCAAGTGGTAAGGTTTGGTTGGACCATAAAGAGCAAGAGTAGAATGTAATATAAAGTCAGTCTGGAAAGACAGGTTGGAATTTTTAGTTGCAGATAAGAGGGAGTTGAATTTTAGCCTAGAGCCAATAGGTTTAAGTTTCTTGAGCAGGGATGTAACATGATCAGATGCTTTAGGAACATCATTTAGGAAAAGAGCTTTAGGAAAATCATGGTGGCAAGTATGTGGAGGATAAATTGGAGTGGTGACAGACTTGAGGTAGGGAGGCTATTGAAATGACTATTGTAATAATCTATGCAAAAGTTTATACCAGACCATGGCATGAACTGGATCATCCCCTCCTTTTGATTGTAATTCCTTTATTGGAACTATACTCTCAGGAACCAAATAAAATACCATGTAAAGATGGCCATGCTATTTAATGACAGAAACTGGAAACAAGCTTGTTGGGACATGGCTGCATAGACTCTGGGGATAGCATTATAAGGGAGTTGTTGCATCACCATGAAGAATTACTAAAATGAGCAATGTAAGGAAAGAGAGAGGGGGCACGTATTATAGAATCCAACAGGTGGAAGGGACCCATGTGTGAGCCAAACTCTCTGGACCTGTAACATGCCTGCCAAGGGGTCGGTCACCTGGCTGAAGCCCTTCAAAGAGGGGGAACCCTCCAGGGGGTCTCTCCACAAGCATTTCTAAAGACATATGATTGCTGTGAGATGATAGAGGCAGAGAAAATGTTTAGAACTTCCCCAAACCTAGAATCGTAGTCTCAGAGCTGGAACGGACAGCAGCAGCCCAGACATGGAAGGAATCCCTACCAGAACCAGAACCCATGACAAGGGATTTGGAGAAGTCACAATGTAATACTGAAAACATTTTTAAAAAAAGCTAAACCTGGAGCAGTAGGTATGCATATGTATATATGCATATCTAGCTATATTGCAGTGGCTCCTGAACTCTTCCACATGGGTGTCCTCTCCAGTAGTATAGGTAGTAACTCCTTCTTGACCTATTCATCCTGTGTTATTTTGGCTAACATCTTTCCATAAATCCTCCATACTGAATCCTCTCAATGTCCTGGAGGCCTTCCTCTGGATCATATGCCATTCTCTGGGTACTGGGCCATGTGGATCACAAATGTTTACACACACACACACACACACACACACACACACACACACACACACACACAGATGGAAGGGGACTTAGAATGAGTTTCTCCTAAGTTGATAATATAGCATTTATATCTAGCCTATAAGCTTCATAAAAGAGAAACTTTGCCTCTTTTTTAATCTTATATGTTCTTTTTTATTAAATATCTTAGTATTTCCACAGTCTACATTCAGATGGTCAATATTATGTAGACATAGTAAGCTCCTTGCAGTTTATCTGAAACAGAAGAATCCAGATATATTCAAAAGACTTCTCATTTGTTTTTGAAACTTTGTGGTATGTATATCTGACATGAAATATATTTTCCAAAAGCAGATACTGAGTTTCATTCCTTGTAAATACATGTTTTTCATACTATAAGTAGGTTTTTTTGGCTCTTTTTTTAAAGTTTTCTTAGTAGGTTACTGAATTTAAATTCATAGGGAGATCCCTCAGCAGCCATTTATTCTGGTCAATGCCCCAAAAGAAGGAGAGAAGGGAAAAAGCATTTATTGAGTGCCTACTATGTGCCAGGCAGGGTGCTAAACACTCGACAAATACTAGGTTATCTGATCCTCGCAACAACCGCAGGGGGTCAGTGCTATTATTATCCCCATTTTACAGTTGAGGAAACTGAGACAAAGAGAAGTTAAAGAATTTGTCCAGGATCTCACAGCTAGTAAATGTCTGAGGTCACATTGGAACTCAGATCTGACTCCAAGCCCAGCACTCTGTCCATTTCAACGTCTATCTACTTTTTTTAACATTACACCCAATGCATGGCCATTCAGTCTCTGACAGAGGGTAGGCCTCTACCTTCCAAGACCACCCATTCCACTTTTGGGGGCTTGTAATGCAGGGAAGCTTTTCCTGGCCTCAAGCCCAAGACTATTTCTCTGCCATCCACACATCTCTCTCCTTGTTCTTTCCTCTCGAGCCAAACAGAGCAAGTGTAATCCCTCTCTTACATAACATCCTATAAGGTACTTGAAGGCGGCTTTCATGTTCTCTCTTGAGTCTTCTCTAGCCCAAACATGATTCAGGCAGCTTGGACTCGAGGCCTTCCCTGACCCAGTCGCCCCCCTCTGGATACTCTCTATATGATCAATAGCCTTTCTAAGCTGCTGTGGCCAGGATTACATGCACCACTGCACATGTCATCTGACCAGGATAGAATACACAGAGATTAGTGTGTCCTCTTTCCTGGAAGCGTGTCTCTCTTAATCCCATACCAAACTGCAGGAGCTTTTGCAGGTGCCTTATCACATTTACTCATATTGAGCTTACAGTCCATTAAAACTGTCAGACCTCCTCATGCTTTACCCATCTTTTATTTCTAAAGCTGATTTTTGAACCCAAGAATAAGACTTTATGTTTATCCCAATTGTGTTTCCTTATTTTATTCAGCTCAGTAATCTAGCCTGTCAAGATCTTTTGGCTCCTGATTTTGTCATCTTCTGTGCTGACTCTCCTCAGCTGTGTGTCATTTGAAAATGTGAAGAGCTCACCTTCTGTGCCTTTAACCCAAGTTTTGGAAGAATATGTTAAATGCCAGAAATGGCCTAGCACACATTCCTGGGACCCTCGTGGTAATCTCATCTAAACACGGAACCACTTATGGCAACTCTTTTCCCCTAGCCATCAAACTTCTTCCAAGTCTTTCCAATTATACTGTTGTCCTGCCTATTCCTCTTTCTATCTTTTCCCAAAGAATAGCATTAGATATTTGATGAAACACTATGCTAACAATGACATAAACTATATCAATAGCATTTCGTTGATCTACTAGTTTAATGTGGTGTGACCTGTTCTTGATGAAGTTGTGCAGACTCTATTACCACTGTTTCATTTTGCAATGTCTACCAACCATCCCTTTAATAATCCATTTTTAAATCTTTCCAGGGATCAAAATCAAGCTCTGCCTTTTAAAACAAAAAAATAAGACCATGGACCCTTATTTTTCTCCAATCCTGCAATACCTAAATAAATGACACAATAGTTGTAGGATGCTGTTGTTGTTTAGTCATTTTCAGTCATGTCTGACTCTTTGTGACCCCCTTTTCAGGGTTTCCTTAGTAGAGATACTGAAGTGGTTTGCCATTTCCTTCTCCAGGTCATTTTACAGATGAAGAAATTGAGGCAAACATGGTTAAGTCACTTGCCAGGGGAGGCATCTGAGAGTATCTGAGGCTGAATTTAAAGTCATCTTCCTGACTCTAAGCCCAGCACTCTATTCACTGTGCCACCTGGTTTCCCTTTATTCTTTTAGAAACAGAAAAACCTAACAGCTAAATAAGAAGGGAGATTATATCCTGCTGGAAAAGAGCCTTGGACAATTTTAACTTGAAAAAACCTGTAGCATGTTTTTAATGAGACTCCTCAAATACTCAAAATGGACAATCAATTTATAGGCATAATGGAATATTATATTTCCTATGTCTTCCACTCCTCCCCCTTCCTCCTCCTCCCTACTTTCCTTTTCTTTTTTCTTTTCTTCCTTCCTTTGTTTCTCTTTTTTCTTTTCTTTTCTTTCCTCCCTCTCTTCCTTTCTCTTTTTCACTAGCATCTATACACTTTGTTTACAAAATGCTTTATAAATATTATCTCATTTAGTTTTCACAATAATTCCTTCCAGTAGTGCAGAATGTGCACTGTCCGTCACATACAGTCTCAGGGAGTTGTGGCTTAGCTTTGCTGTTAGAGGCATGATTTGATTCCATATCAAGTACTTTATTCAACATGGTATGTTCTCTGTCCATGAAGGAGAGATGTACTAAAATTCGTAGGAAGCTGCTAAAGTAGTCATTAGAGGAAAAAATATTTTCTGAACATTTATATGAAAAGACTATGAAATCGAATATGGCACTTTACAAAATACAGCAGGTAGAAATAAAATGTAGAAAATCATCCAGTTCATAATACCAAAATAAGCACAGTAGACATTTTGAAAATCAAGAAAAAAAAACTGAAGCCAAGACTATTGAGCTGATGAATGAGATATTTAATTCAACAGTGATTTAGTAAGAACATACTATGAAAGAAAAATCAAATTCCCAAAATAAAAATTAATAAGGGGCATTCATAACCAGAAGAGAAAAAATAAAGTTCTTTTGATTTTCAGCATTTCTACTTAAGCTTATGAGGTTATTTGTTGAACTTTTAAGGTTTTTCAGTTGTATGCTCAATTAGTGTCTGTCTGTCTGTCTGTCTCTCTCTCTCTCTCTCTCTCTCTCTCTCTCTCTCTCCCTCTCCCTCTCCCTCTCTCCCTCTCTCCCTCTCTCCCTCTCCCTCTCCTCTCCTCTCCTTTCCTCTCCCTCTCTTTTATTAATATGACTCTTGGAAAATGTGAATTGTTCTGAAGAATCCCTTAGCTACATTCCACAAATTTTGCTAAGCAGACTTTGGTATTGTTAACACAAGAGGCTAGGTGATAGTGGCTATTAAAAGGAGCCAATGGATAAAAATTGAGGGCTTGATAGAGGGAACTATCTACAGGCAAAAGTGCTTGGTGAGAGAGCCTTGGAGTGAGGATGCCCTGGGTTCATAACATTCCTGTGACACATACTGGCCTGATCAGTAGTAATTTATAAAATTTTTTCATATGACTGTAGATAGCTTTGAGTTATTCTCCCGAAACTGGTCTATTCATATCCTTTGACCTTTTATCAGTTGGGGAATGACTTATATTCTTATGAATTGGACTCAATTCTGTATATATTTGAGAATGAGGCCTTTGTCAGAGAAACTTTGTAAAAAACAAAACAAAACCCGTTTTCTCTTTTCCTTCTAATCCTGGCTGCATTGGTTTTGTTTGCCCAAAACCTTTTAAATTTAATGTAATCAGAATTATTCATTTTACATCTCATAATGCTTTCTAGTCTTGTTTGGTCATACATTCTTCCTTTATCAATAGGTGTGAGAAGTAAACTATTCCATGTTCCCCTAACTTATTTATGGTATTACCATTAATTTCTAAATCATGTACCCATTTTGGCCTTTTCTTGCTATATGGTGTAAAGTGTTGGTTTGTACCTAGTTTCTGTCAAACTGCCTTCCAGCTTTCCCAGCAATTTTTGTTAAATAGTGAATTCTTGTCCCAAAGGCTTGGATCTTTGCATTTATCAAACACTAGATTACTATGGTCACTTAGTGCTGTTCATTGTATACCTGTTCTATTTTACTGATCTACCTCTCTATTTCTTAGCCAGTACCAGATTGTTTTGATGATTACCACTTTGTAATACAGTTTGAGACCTGATATAGCTAAGCCACATTCCTTCACATTTTTTTCAATAATTTATTTGATATTCTTGACCTTTTGTTCTTCCAGATGAATTTTATTATTTTTTCCCTAGGTCTGTAAAATAATTTTGGTGGTTTGATTGGTATGGCACTAAATTAATTTAGGTAGTATTATCATTTTGATTATATTAGCTCAGCCTACCCATGAACAATTAATATTTTCCTACTTGTTTACATATGATTTATTTGTGTGAAAAGCATTTCATAATCATGTTCATATAGTTCTGGGTTTGTCTTGGCAGGTAGCCTCCCAAGTATTTTATATTGTCTCTACTTATTTAAAGTGGTATGTCTCTATCTCTTGCTGCTAGATTTTGTTGGTAAATACATAAAAATGCTGATGACTTATGTAGGTTTATTTTATATCCTATAAATTTGCTAAGTTTGTTAAGTATTTCACTTAGTTTTTAGTTGATTCTCTAGGATTCTCTAAGTATGGCATCATATCATCTGCAAAGAGTGATAGTTTTGCTTCCTCACTGCATATTCTAATTTCTTCAATTTATTTTTCTTCTTTTGTTGTATAACTAGCATTTCTAGTATGATATTGAGTAATAGTGGTGATAATAGGTATCCTTGCTTCACCCTGATCTTATTGGGAATGTCTATTGTGCTAGAGCTTCACCTTGCCCTGTAACTGAAACCTGGAACCAAGTATGATCCAGTGCCAGCAAAGGGTCCTCTCTAACCACTTTCTGACCAATTGTCCAACCGTCTTACCATTTGTGGGCCAAGAGTTACTGCTACGATTTAGTCACCTCCAAGGTCTGTGGCTGGTCTGTTGGGTATCACCTGCACTGGATTGCATCCCACTCTTATCTCAGTGAGACAGGCCGCCAAACTTCCAAGCTGTTTTGGGCTGTAAAGCTGTTTCACTCCATCCTTTTGTTGGTTGTGCCACCAGCATTTGTTTTGAGACATTATTTTAATATTGTTAATAGGTGATTTGGGGAGAGTTTAAGCAAATCCTTTCATTAATTCTGTCATCTTAGCCCAACTCCTTCCCTCCTCATTTTAAGAAATAAGGTTGAGGCAGAAAAATTAGTAGTTGCCTAAGGTCATACAGGTAGTAAGTAGTAATGTCAGGAATCAAACCTAGGTTTTCAGCAGTCAAATCAACTACTCTTCCCAGTAGTTCAAACTGGCTCAATAATGTTTTGCTTCTCTTCCTCCTCAAAATAACCTGAGAAGACAACACATAAAGGGGTGTGTACACAAGGGTACATGGATGCAAAGTAGTACAGTAGTATTCTTCTGCTTGCCTATGAGAGTCCCAACAGAAGAGTCTGACTTCCAGTGGGAGAAGGGGAATAGCCAGAGTACAAACAGCATGGTTTGGATATAGCTGGAAAGGGGCATTTCATTTTGATTCTGGTGACATTATCAAGGAAGAGTATAGAGAGAGAATAGGGAAGAGGGACCAGGCAAGAGCCTTGAGCAAATGTCTGAACACTGAAGTGTTCTTATGTGACAGAGAATGAATAAGAAAAGAGGATACGAGAGGGGAAACTATCTACAGGAATAGGTCATGGAGGAGAAGATGGAAGGACTTGGGGTCAAGAGAACAAGTAGAGTGTTTGGTAAGGATGAAGGCCTTCATCATTGACTGGAGCAGAAGAAGAAGAGATTGCTCAAGAAAAAAATACATTTCAATGCAAGGAAGGCTCTTCTTGCTTTCTTTTAATATCTTATGGAAACAAATGGAACACACCAACCATGAGGTTATTCCCCACTTTTGCCACATGACCAACCCATCATCATGTTCAATCAGAAATTTATTTGATGAATTTTATTTCTTTTAAGTTCCTTACTGGTATGGAGGCTGATGTTGGGTATGATCAGGCAGCAAAGTATGAGAAACTTCAAGGATTAACAGAAGTATAGAATCAGGAAAATGTATGATAGAAAAGAGACGGAGTGAGGAATTACAGAGGGATGATATTAGTGCCCCCTTTGATGGCATTCCAATGGTAGTGAGAGAGAGGCAGGCTTCTAGCACAATTAAGTGAACTTCCTGAGCCAGACTTCTGGGAAGATGTGTACAAGAGCCCTATGGGATGAGAAGGCATGGCTGAGTTCAAAACTAACCCACTAATGTGGAATATCCATGTTGAGATCAGAGATTCATTTCAGCATTGCTTCATTGTGTCAAGTGATTTGTATTGCTTGTACTTCTGTAGGAGATTATAATAATCAGTGGTTTCCATAGCCCATTTTTCATCATCATAACTTGTTTTGTTCAGGTTGCAGTTGTTTATTTTTTTAAATTATTGATGTCTTTTATATTTGCATGGTATTCATTTCCAAATATGTCCCTTCCTCCTCTCTTGCCCAAATCATCCCTTGAATGAAGAATTAAAAAAAAGACCTAGGTGTGGAGATTAGGGAAGAAAATAGATCAGCAAAACTGACCCATCCACCAAATCTGACAGATAGTTGTTGTTCCATGTCTCCAATTCCCCATCTCAAGTTTGCAGTTTGAATTGTACTTCTATCTGCCTCAGTTTCCTCATCTGTAACATGGGAATAGTAGTAACATCTCCTTTCAAGATGTTGTGTAGGTCATGTGAAATAATCTTTTTAAAAGTACTTTTAAAACACAAATCATTATATAAATTTTGTAGTGGTGGTGGTGGTGGTGGTGGTAGTAGTGGTGGTAGTAGTAGTAGTAGTAGTAGCAGCAGTAGTAATAGTAGTTATCATTAATTATCATCATGCCTACTCAGCCTTGGAAGAGAATTCTTACATAATATTCTTGGTTAATAATAAATATAATAGAAAATATTACTAAATATAATGGGTAATATTTATAACAGAAGTAAGAAGATCCCATTGATATATCAAGGCTTAGAAGAAGGAAAAAAACTTTGACGAAATGTGGCATTTATGTTAAAAATACTAAAAATAATCATTGGAAGAAAATGACTTGTCCTTGTTTGACTGAAATTACTTAAAAAGCAAGAACTAAAATTATCAGTGAATTAGAGGCAATGGAAGTTTTCCCAGTTAGGTGAGGATGAAGCATCAAACCCATTTTCTTCTCTAGAAACTGAAATAGCATGAAAAATGCTACCAATAGAATCAGAAAAGAGAAACTGAAGGAATAAGCCTAGGCAAAGAGGAGCTCAAGTTTATCTTTATTTGTACTTGATATGATGGTTTACTTAGAGAACTTTACAGTATGAACAAAAAAGGAAATGCGATCATAGCTCCAGAAAAGTAGCAGTATACAAGATAAATGCAGGGGAAAATCACCTGCCTTTCTGTATATGATTAACAAAACCGAGGAGGGAGAGATAAGAAAGGAGTTCTGTTTAAAATAATGAAATGCACTCTCTAGGAATTAATTTTCCAAGACATGCATAGGAATTATCATTTTTAAAAATATTACTGAAGCCCAAAGTCCTAGATAATTGGAAATCTATCCAATGTGGATGGTTGGACCATTCCAATATAGAGAAAATAGCCATATTATTGAAATTACACTATAGATTGAATGCCACATTAGTTCAAGTATTACTTGAAGTTTTAGAATTTAGACAAATAATTTAATTAATCTAGAACAACAAAGAGTCAAGATTATCCAGGGAAAATAATGTATTTTTCCATGAAAGGAAAGGAGAATAGGACAGAGATGGAACTTGGTATAACCAAATCTCAAACTATTCTACAAAGCCACCATTATGAAACTTATCTGGTACTAGAAAACAATAGAGTCCTTCATTCTCGAAAAGTACCAATGACATCAGGGAGGTGATGTTTTGAATTGCAAGTGAAGTGAAGTAAGGGAGGGCTGTGCAGTCACCAGTGTCAATTTCTCCTCCAAAGGCATGTGGGCCCAGTGGCAAGATACAGATTAGGACAACTGAAGATGGCCCCAGATATAGTGGGACACCTTGTCCTTTTTCAGCTAAAGTGTTTCCCAGGTCTCAGTTTGTCTGAGGCAATGCTCATTGAGTGATTAAGGCCAGGTAAGAATTGAGGCCAAAAAAAATGGCTCTAAAAACCCAAAGCACAAGTTTCAAAGAAAGGGGGTCTCAATCTCACAAAAATCGCTGTGAAAAAATGAAAAGTTTCCTAGCTAAAAATTTATCTATATCAGCCTTTATCACATTATAGAACAGTTATCAGAGTTTAAAAATTAGAAAAGAAAAGGTCATGTCTTTCACAGGTATGGATAAGGGAAAAATCATAATTAGGCATGGGGTAGATGTAATCATGAAAGGCAACATAAACAATCTTGATTGTATCAAATTGGAATTTTTACACAAAGTAGTGCCTGTAGAACTAGAAGAAAAAATAGACTGGGTAAATTATTGGGATTAAAAACTTTTATTAAAGCTTAAAATCTATAGGGAATCAAGATAAATATGTAAGAGATCAATGAGATCATAGATGTAGGATACAGCTAGGGTCGGTGAATTTGGTTTTTTAAAAATATTAACATAGTTGGTTTTCTTTGTAATCATATGTATTTTGAGAGAATTCTGAGAAGGGGTCCATTGGTTTCCCCAAAGAGCCCAAAGGGGTCCAAGACCACCCCCCAAAATCTTAGAAGCCTTGATTTTGAGGAAGGGATCATAGATTTCATGTAATCCAATCTCTATATTTTATAGATTAAAAAAAACAAAACGGGTTCAGAGACATAACATGACTTACCCAAAGTGACAGATAATAGGTAGCATTTTTTCAAAAAGATGTATTTGTATCCATGATACATCATAACTCAACTTTTTGGATAGAGACTCTTTGAACTGAAATACAAATTAATTTTTACATCACTATTCTATATATGCATTCCATCATGTTTTGGCCATCAGGATCATATTCATATATCTAAGTAATTTGCAGATTGAATTATCAGGAATAATTTATGTAGCATTGGGGTTAATTGCTCTTTAAATATTGGATGGAAGTCACGTGAAGCTGTCTGGATCATAGTCTGGTTTGGTTTGAGTTTCTGGGGTGGTGGGGGGATTAGAGTTTATTAATGATGGCCCTGTAGTAAATACTCTCTGAGGTCTCTTCCCTTGTCCATGACCTTATTAATTACTTTGCTCTCTCTACTCCATCCCACATCTTGATTGAACAGTATTCTTCTATTAATTACCCTGAGACAAAGTAGAATTTGCACAGGGCATTCTTTTGACTCTTTCTTTGCTTGCTCTCCACCGAAAGTTTCTCCATCTTCCTCCTTGTTTGTTTGGATGTCCTTCTATGATTCCTCATTCAGAGAAACATGAGTTCATTCCTCTGCCATCCCATCACCCAACTTTTGGAAATTCTCCAGTGAATTCTTTTCTTTCCTCAATAGCCCTCAAAGTGATTAAAAAATAGATTTGTCTGCACCTAGAAGCATGAAAATACTGAATTAACTGCTGTGTCTTCTCTTGCTATTTGGATTTATTTACCTTAAGTTTCTTTCTTTTTTATATTAGATTTCTAGAACAATGTAGATTTTAAAGATTTTACTGGTATCTTTTGTTTTGACATCAACTGCATTTTCTAATATAGTTGCTATCTCAATACCTTCCCTCTCCCAGAGAGCCATCCCTTTTACGAATACAAAAGAGAAAAACAGTACAGCAAAATTAACACATTGAAAAGTCTAACATTATATGTGATACTCCACATCCATAATGTCACCGTTTTGCAAAGATGGGAAAGTGCTTTCTTATTTGTCTCTGGGGTCAGTCATCAGTCTTGATCATGATAATTTCATGGTATTCACCTTCAGTTGTTTTGTGATTTCTCTCTCTTTTGCATTGTTGTCATTGTGTCTGTTGTTTCCCTGGGTATGCTTAATTCACTTTGCATCAGTTTATACAAGTATTTCTTTGCTTCTTTATAGGAATCATATTCCTTGGTCCTTAAATTAACCATTCCTTAGACCACGGTTAATATTCTATTACATTTAGGTACTATAATTTTTATAGTCATCCCCCAAGCATTAGTTATCTATTTGTTGCCTGTTTATTACTACTAGAAACAAATGCTACTACAAATATTTTGGTGCACATGAAACCTTTCCTTTTATCAGTGGTGCCCTTGGAGCATATACCTCCTTGGGGAATTTAGTATTGGTATCACTGGGTTCAAGGCTATGGAAATTATAGTATGTTTCTCAGTATGATTTTTCGGAATGGTTGGACCAATTTCCACTTCGACCAAGAGTGTATTAGTGCACCTTTCTTTCCATAACCTCTCTAATATTGTTTATTCTCATCTTTTTCCCATCTTGGTCAATTCTCTGGGTGTGAGTTAAAACCCTGGAGCTGTTTGGATTTTTTTTCCTATTATTAATGAGTTGGGGCCTTTTCCAATTAGGTCTGTCTTTTACTTGCACTCCTGGTGATTTCTATTTTCATTGTGTTATAGTTTATAAAGTATGTATTGAGCATTTCTGCTCTTTTTAAAAATTTGTTTGTAACTTCTCCATGCCGTAAACATATGTTCTAGTTTTGTAAAGCCTTCACATGGTGTTAAAACTGTCTATTCTTTATGTTTGATTATTTATCATGTTTTTAATACGAGTTTTTCTTGTTGTACCTGATTTTAAATAGTCCCTAAACATGATAGAAACTTAGGCAAAACCATAACCAGGGCCTTGTCTTAATCACTTTATAATCATTTACACAGTGCCTTCTAGATGCTAAGTGCTCTGCTAAGAGGCAAAAGACAGTCCCTAACTCCAGGAGCTCACAAATGGAAAATGTTTCCTCTGTGTGTTTCAGTGCATTTATTTTCCCTCCCTACCACCTCAATGCCTTGCAACAAATATGCATAATTAATTAAAACACATTTCCACATTGGCCACGCTCAAAGTTGTTTAACTTGTTCTGCACTGTGAGTGTCTGTTGACTCTATACCAGGAGATGTGTGAGTAGGTTTCCTCAGTCTTCAAAAATCATGGTTAGTCCCTGCACTGAGATCTTAAGTCTTTCGAGGTTGTCAGTCTTTATGATGCTATCATAATTGTTTAAATTGTTTTCCTCATTCTGTTCAATTCACCATATGAGTTCAGACAAATCTTCCCAGGTCTCTCGAAAACCATCCCTTTATCATTGTTTAGGCACAATAATATTCCATCAAGTGCATGTACAATAATTTGTTTAAACATACCTCGATTAGGGGAGAGGAATGAGCATTTATTAAGTGCCTACTATGTGCAGGCAGGCATTGTGCTAAGCACTGTACAAATACTATCTCATTTGATCCTCGCAACAACCCTGGGAGGTGGGCTTTATTATCTTCATTTGATGATTGAGGAAACTAAGGCAAAGCAGAGGCCAGGGGGCTTGCCCAGGATCACACAACTAGTGAGCGTCTGAGGGGAACTTTGTTGTCTGCTCTTCCTGATTCCAGGACTAGCTCCTTTAGCCACTAGGCCATCCTAGCTGCCACTAGTTTCCAGGTCTTTACTACCATAAAACAAGTTGCTATAAATATTTTTATTTTTATAGATTATATTCTTTTTTTGATCCCTTTGGGGTATAGGTCCAGTGGTAGTCTTGATGGGTTAAAGGGCATGCAGTTTAGTGCAGTTGGTGCAACATAATTCCAAACTGCTTTCCATTATAGCTACACTTTTTTTATAGTTCTACCAATAATGCACCTATTGTCCTGTAGCTTAGTTAAAATTTATCATGTTGCTTTATTGACATCTTTGCCCATCTTATGAATATGAAGTGGAACCCCAGAGACATTTCAATTTACATTTTTCTAGTTATTAGTGATTTGGAGCATTTTTCCCTAAGGCAATAGACAGCTTGGTTTTTGTTTTTGTTTTTTTCCCTTGAGAACTACCTGTTCCATATCTTTTGACCAATTATCATTTAAGGGCCTGACTCTTATTCTCCTAAATTCAAATCAGTTCCTTTTATATATTAAATATAAAACCTTTATCAGAGAATCTTTATGCAAATATTTCCCTAGGAACCCGTTTTCCTTCTAATATTAGCTTAATTGGTTTTGTTTGTGCAAAAGAAATCATTTCATATAATCAAAATAATCTCTTTTGTCCTCTGTGACATACTGTAATCCCCTGACAAGAAGTTTCTTCTTTTTTCTTATTTTCTTATTAAGTGATGTATTTAATCTTGCATGGGGTGTGAGATATTGGCTTAAACCTAATTTCTGCTAGGCTTCCTTCCAGTTTCCCTAACAGTTTTTGGTGAATAGTGAATCCTTACTCCAATATTTGGGGTCTTTGGTTTACTTTAACACTAAGTGGGCTACTAGGTTCACTTACTACTGTATGCTGTATAGCTTATCTGTTACACTGATTAACATGTCTAATTTTTAACCAGCAGCTGATTATTTTGTTATATATTTTGAGGTCTGGTACTGCTAGGCTCCCTTCCTCCGCACTTTGATCATTATTCCCTCTGAGATTCTTGACCTTTTGTTCCTCAATGAAAACACATTTGTTAACTGTTTACTATGTGCAAAGTACTGTGCTACTTATTTGGGATACAAAAAGAAAAGGGATCCAGTCTCTGATCTCAAGCAGGGGACCACAGAGATGGGACGTTTTACCTGTAACTCAGAAGGAGCCAAAATCCTTAGGCTGAAGGTGAAGCAGCAAAGCAGATGGTAATGTCCTTTGTTAAATGTCATTTCCACTGATAAAATCATCCCAGTCTCTGAGGTTGAATCTGGACACTGCCAACACTGTGTGTAAGGACACGAGTCTTGTAAGGGGACAGATGTGTTCAGCCTTAGTTATGCCAAGTGTACTGTGGCATAATCCTGAGATACCAAAGAAAGAGAGCTCATAGCAGCTTGGTTAGTAATAGGTTTGATTATGGTTAGTTAGATTCATTGGGGGAGGTTACTCACAAGAGGCCCATTGTCCTGGGCAGCAAAAGGAAAAAGTAATGCTGGGGATCGCTGTACTAACCGCAGCTTATATAGAAACAGAACAACAATATGGTGTCAGGATGGCCAGGGGTCACATGCAAGTTTTGCCAAGGGAGAGTTGGAGCTTCTTTTTCTGTTTATGTTCACCTTGGTGACTGGGAACTTTGTTTTCCTGCACGTTTAGTAACTGTGGCTGACTAGCCTTGATAGGAGCAATTGCCAGGCTGTATCTCTACAAGGGTTTCTTCCCAGGGTGATGGCTGAGGGGGTTAGGCTGTCTCTCTAGCAGGATGTCTTCCTTGTTCTGTGGGAAGAATTTGGTTGGTCCCTTCTCCACAGGAGTTGCTCCCCCAGATGATGGCTGTGAATGTTGTGCTGAAAGCAGAAGGAATTTCAGTATTATTTTCTTCTAAGTTAAAAGTAATTCTTTGGTAGTTTGGTACAGCAGCGAATAAGTAAATTAACCTAGGTAGCGTTTCCTTTGTAAATGGGTTCTGCCGACCTGAGAGCAATTAACTAATATTTCAATTATTTAGATGTGTCTTAAATTCTGTAAATTGGGGCTTTTGTTGCATTTACATAGTCCGTGTATGTGTGTGTGTGTTGTAGGCAGATTCTCCATTATTTTGTAATTTTGTGGTTTTATCTCTTCCTGCTAAGCTTCATTGGTGATATACAAAATACTGGTGATTTATATGGATTTATTTCATATCCTACTTCTTTGTAGGTGTGAACTACAGGGAAGAGGAGACGAGAAGAGGGGCAGGGAAGAAAGGGGGGGGTCCCTGCTCTTGGGGTTAGAGGTTTCTGTCAGCTTCCCCTTCATCCCTCTCTCTTCTCTCCTTACCTCCTCTCCCCTCTTCTTCTAAAGAGTAGGGGAGGAGAGAGGGCAGAAGGGGCGAGAAGAGATGAGGTGCCAGGACAGAGTTTTGGGACCTACTTATGGTTGTGAATTACCAGGAAGAGGGGGATGAGAGAAAAGAGGCAAGGAGAGGGGAGGCAAGTGGTGGGGGAGAGAAGAGAAAGTCTCTCTTCTGAGGGGTTAGAGGGGGCTCTTCTCTTCTCCCCTTTTCTCTGTCTTAGGGTTTAGAGGGTCTCCACTCCTCGAAGAGAGGGGAGGGGGGAGGAAGAGAGAAAGACAGGAGGGGAAAGGGTCTCCTATCTTAAGGGTTAGAGTGTCTCATCTCTTCTATTAGGGGTTAGAGGTACTCCTCTCCTCCTGTCCTCTCTAGCTTCTCCTCCTTATGGGTTAGAGGCCTTCTCTCTCTCTCTCTCTCTCTCTCTCTCTCTCTCTCTCTCTCTCTCTCTCTCGGGTTGGAGGGTCTCCTTTCTTCTCTTCTGTCTTAGCAGTTAGAGGCCTTCCCTTACAGGTTACAGCCTCCTCTACTCTTTTCCTCTCTGTCTTCTCTCAGGGGTTGGAGGGTCTCCTCTCTCTCTCTTCTCTAAGAGAAGATCTCCTCTCCTTTCCCCTTTTCTCTGTCTTCTCTTACCCGTTAGAGGGGCTCTTCTCCTCTCTCTCTTCTCTTAGGGTTAGAAGGTCTCCTCTCCTCTGTTAGAGGGGAGAGGAAGGGAGGGGCAGAATCCTCTAATGTGTAAGAGAAGGCCTATAACCTCTAATAAAGACTTTTTTTTTTTGAGGGCAATTGGGGTTAAGTAACTTGCCCAAGGTTACATGGCTAGCTTTTTTTTTTGTTTGTTTGTGCGTGTTAAGTGTCTGAGGCCAGATCCGAACTCAGGTCCTTCTGACTCCAGGGCCGACGCTCTACTCACTGTGCCACCAAGCCGCCCCTAATAAAGACTTTTAAGATAAAAGAACAGACATATGGAATAATAAGCTATTGCCAAATAGATAAGTGGTCAAAGGAAGTTAATAAACAATTCTCAAAATATGAATTGCAAATCTTAAAAGCCATATGAAAGAATGTTCCAAATGACTAATAATAAGAGGGATTCAATTCAAAAGAACTCTGGGGTTTCACATAACACCCAGAAAGTTGGTCAATATGTCCAAAATGGGAGTATGATGTTTTTTTTTTTTTGGGGGGGGGTGCAATGTGGAAAGCTGGCACACTACAGACTGTTAGTGGAGCTAGGAATTGATACGATCATTCTGAAAAACAGTTGGGAATTATGCAAATAAAATTAGTTTTCAAAAGGTCTGTAATTTTGACCCAAAGATTTCCCTGCTGGGCATATACCCCAGGGAGGTCACTGACAAATATAAAACCTCTATACACACCAAAAATCCTTATAATAGAACTGTTTGTGGTAACACAGACCTGGAAACAAAGCAGATGCAGCTCACTGATTGCAGAAAAACGCACCAAATTGTGGTACATGCATATAGTGGAATATTACTGTATTGTAAAACACAGTGCTGGGCAAAGAGTTTCATTTAATCCTCACAACTCTGGGAGGTAGGTGCTATGATTATTCCCATTTCACAGAAGAGGAAACTTATGCAGACAGAGATTTATTGACTTACCTGGGATCACATGACCATTAAGAAGTGGCAAATATGACTAAAATACAGAAGTGTGAAAGACTTATATGAACCAATGGTGCAAAGAGAAGTAAACAGAGCCAGGAAAACAAAATAAACAATGATTAAAGAATAAAATGGAAAGACAAAATAAGAGAGAAATGAACCAAAGGAAAAGACTTAGTTAAATACAGTAAAGAGAAGTAAAGGGGCTAGTAAGGGAGGGTCTTAGAGGAGACCCTCCAAATATTTAGAGGAGGAAAGAGATAGAGACAAAGAGAGAAATGAAAACAGAGTTGCTTTGGAGGGCAGAAAATCTTTTATGCCATATAGATAAGAGTAACACCTTAATGAGGGAACAGAATAAAAAAATTTGGTGCCAAATGGAGAGGATAAACTAACTAGAGGCTAAGTAAACTTAAAGCCATCTCTACACTCATTCCAACTTACCCTTCCTGGCTTATCCCTTTTCCCTAAATGAACCATGACTTCTAGACAAAATGGCTCCTTTAAGGTACTTTCTCAGCTTTGGTTAGTGCCATAATACTCACTTTATCATCTCTACTTACTGCCTCCTTTAAGGCTCTGCTCAAATCTCACTTCCATAAGGCCTCATCTCCCCCAAAATGAAACGAGCCCATTCCTCTAAATTCCTATGGCAATATATTAAGATATAAATATTTTATCTTGGGATTCCTCTTCATCTGTTGTCAAACTGTCATTTAAAATATTTTTTTAACCTTGTTTACATTTTGTATCCTTCCAATGCCTCTCTCTGGCATTTAAAGCCATTTGCAGCCCAGCTCCTTCTGACCCTCTGTCTTCTTACACTTGACTTCCCTCAATGCACTCTTTAATCTAGCCCTGATGACCTCCCCTGCAGTTCCTCAAATATTACACTCCATCTCCCACCTTGGCAGCATCTCTCCTCTAGGCCTAGTATGCTCTGCCCACTCACATTCCACTTTTGGGTGCCCAGGTTCACTTCAATAGTTGCCTCAAATCCCACTCCCTGCACTACAGGTAGACTAAGAGATTTGAGCATAGGTGGGATGCTCCCTCAAATACCCAGGCCTCCCTATTCTTTAGTCTTCTCAAAGCTTATGCCCTGTATTTGTCCATGCTACCTCTGTCACACCCATACCCTGGATCTCACTATGACCCACAAGCATTCCGACTCTATGATCAAGCACTAAAATTCCTTTATCTGATCATAACCTATTATTCCATCTATCCCTATCTTTTTGTCCTCCTAAAACTTTTATTCCTTCTTACCATGACATCCAAGTCCCTCTTTTCTTCGTGCTCTGGCTTTGCTTTCCTCCATTCAGAATTATATGCTTCTCACTAAGCAGTCAGTACTACACACCTCTCTATTTGGAAGTCCCTTGCTTCCTTGTGCTTTAATGACTCCCCCTTTGCCAAAAACCAACCCTGGCCAATTCTCACCATCAACATCATCTTGCATGTTCACTGCTGAAAAGAGTTAGAATAAATCATAGAACCGTGAAGATTGGGTATACTCCAAATTCTATTATCTAACATCACCTGACTCCTTACTACAGACGCTAGCATTGGAGAAGGAGAGTAACTCGGCATGGGGGACAGCAAGGACAAAGGCACAGAGAAAGGAGATCTTGGGCCAGGAAGACATGCAGGGGAGCTGAATCACAGAAGGCAGAAAGGAGGTAAAGTGGACAAAAACTGGAAAAGAACGAAGAACCACTTTCTAAAGACATTAGAATTTCTGCTTCCTTCCAGGTGCTTCAGTGCCCTGCTGAACATGACTCTTCTTGAGCCCTCTCTTGGCTAAAGCATCTTTTCCCACAAAATTACTTTATCTTTTTTTCCCATAAGGCCTGTAATTTCATTGATTTGAAGACTCCTCATGAGGAATTTGCATTCCCAGTGTAAATCAGAATATTACATTCTTCTTGCATCTATGTTATGCACATTTACTTGTGTGCATGTGGCCTCCACAGTGTAGCAGAAGCTCCTGTGGGGAGGGATTGATTCTTTTCAGTTTTGTGTATCCAGAGCTTTGCATAGCACCTGGCACATGGGAAGCAGTTAGAAAATACTTGACCCATTGATTGGCAAGATGTGTAGACAGAGTCACCGCTCAGTTTGATCACCATTTCATATTCCCCATAGCACTAATGGCTTGTAACACTTGAGCTAGCTTTTCTACCTACTCTATTGAAAAAAGGTTGGAAACTGCCATTTTGAAAACTCAATGAAAATAAATGGATTCTACAAAGTTTAAGCACCTCTATTTTAAAATTTTAACTGCAAGGGTACTATACAAAGAAAGCTTCCACCTTATAGCTCATGGGGCTAATAAAGTCCTACGACACATCTGAGCTGCAAAAAGAAATAAAGGTAGAAATTCATAATTTGATTATTAACACCACTGTTAAAATAATGTGCTAAGTGACTGTGTAAATAATTGAGTTTATAAGAAAGAAATCTAATTGCCATAAACTAGATAGAAAATAGTAATTCTGAATAACGGGTGTTTAAAAAATAATTTCATTTAAGAAAAGTACATGCTGAGAGTTACAAATAGTGAAACTGAATCAGGAAGGAGGAGAAACTGATTAAATATTTAAAAACTGGGTTTTCTTTGCATTATCTTACAAATGAGATCTCAGGCTGTCATAACAATGTGACAGGATTCTTGTATGATCCACAGTCTTATAAATAACATTACATAATTTATGACTGTCGTTTTGCCCTTTGATCTGAAACAGTAAACAGCTATTGTATCCATCTGGTAAATCTCGTTAAAGAAAAATATCAGATCCTAACATTCATTTTGAAATATGTTCTGCACATCATTAGCACAACAACATCCCATTAGGAAGTCTTCATTTTTATCACTGATGACATTTGTTTTAGAACACTTATTCACAAGATTAAAAAAAAAGATGCACCAAGGCAAAAAAAAAGACAGAGAACATTCACCAGGGAGAGACTGGCATCATTGAATCTGAAAGCCTCAGGTGAAACTGCCTCCTCCCGGGTGAGGCGTATGGGCATCTACCAGCCACATATCACATAATGAAATTCAGGATCAAGAGGAAAAATTCAAATTTTCAACTTAGCCTATGTGACAAAGTATAATGTACTGACCCTGTCTTGTAAGGGTAACATCCCAGCATAAGCCAAGGCCTTAATTTTGATTCTCTATGATCATAAAGAATAATGAATAGTAATGAGTGCTGAAACAACCAGAAGAAGTTCCCAAGCTCCTAGAGTTAGAATGGACCTCAGAGGTGAGCTAGGCCATCTCTCTCCTTTTACAGAGGAGGACACTGAGGCTCAGAGAGGGGCAAGTGTGGAATGGCAGAGCTATGATGCAATTTGAACCAGTTTCTCTTGCCTTAAATCCCATTCTTTTACAATAGTCAAATATATTCCTAAAGAATTAGAAAATACTTGACAGGCCAAAACTGATTGTCTACAAAACAAGCATTTACTTTCTTACATGTCACATATTCAATTTTAGATTTTATAGTTTTCTTGAAAATAAGGGTTATGTGGTGCCCAGCCAGTCACCATGGTCAAATTCAGTCAAGAAGAAAGTCATCAGACTAATATCTTTTAGCCATATTGGTGTCCCAGTTCGTTAATTCTTACTTGGTTTTTTTTCATATAAAGAGCAATGAGCAGATTCCCTTCTGAATACAAAAAAAGCATTTTTAGGGACCAGAGAAGATATAGTTACATCTATATCTGTATATCAAGCTTTCCAGGAAAACACTAAGTGGACCAATTAAGTGGTGTCAAGAAGCTATCAGCTTCTGAATGATGATCCTATTTGGGATCCATATGATCCATTCTTATATTTATGTTATGCACATTTATTTATGTGCATGTGGCCTCCACAGTGTAGCAGAAACTCCTGAGGAAAGGGATTGATTCTTTTTGGTTTTGTGTAACCAGAGGATACACAAATAGAATCCATAACAAAAGAATCCAAGCCACCTTTGAGATCTCAGTCATCTCAGGAAGCCACAGATTCAAAGAGAATTTCAGTCAAATCAGTGTATGGTCTCTGTGGTATTGAAAAGAGATCTCTCTTGTAGCACTGTAAGGTAGATGCTGTTGAGGTCTCTTTCCTTCCCTCTTCCCTTTCTTTTTCCTTCTCTCTTCTCCCCCACCTCTCTCCCTCCCCCTTTTCCTTTGTCTTCTCCTTCTCTGCTCCACCTTTCCCTTTCCTCTCCTCCTTCCTTCTTCTCTTCCTCCTACCTCTTCCTACCTCTCTCAGTTCTTAACGATGTGCACACAAACATTGCTGACTCCATGTCAGGGGCTGTCTCTGAAGATGACTTAGGTTTGGTTGCCTGGGGATTTATATCTAGAAATCACATAGGCCATGGGTAGAGGGGTATGAAAAGCTCCTCTAGGTAGCTGGGGAGAATTTTCCTGGAAGCTGCTGTCAAGCCCCTTGATCCTCTCAGACATTGTGCTTTACCCATTGGGCAAATAATATCAATAAATCTGTCCTTGTAGAATGTCCTTCTTAGGACAGCCCAAATGAACCACCTTGCCAAGATTCTGTTGGTAGAAGTACTCTGGGCAAACTAGTGGGTGTAAGGGGTGAATGCCTCCATTGGTCACATTGGATTAGGCAATGTTAGAAGTGGGCAGGCAGTAACTGCTGACCAAGTGAGTTTGCATTCCCTAGGAAAACAAAGAATCCACTTGACCCAAATGGTCAATCCAATGGCCTCTGACAAACAAAGAAGAATGGCACCATGTTCCCAATGGCAGTGTTTGGGAAGCAGGGTTACAAATGCTAACACTTTAAAAAATCAACTATGAGATAATTGATTACAATGTACTCCTCATCCCTTGTCAGTTGATGTATTAGCAATAATCAGTTCTTCAAGCTCCAAATGTAATTTCTTACAATGCCTTAGGCAAAACCTTACTTTTCAAGCCTTGCATATTAGAAGTGAACTTTCCCCATTTCATAGAGAACAGTTCTGGGACTTCGAAGAAGACTCTGTTTGGGGTTTTGTCATAGACCAACTGGATGACCTTGCATTTCACTTTATCTTGGCTTCAAGGGAGAATTCCTAATCCAAGGTCTCCTTGAAAGAGCATTGTTGAATTCTTCCTTTGTGAGTAGGACATATTAACTTGGCACACTCCCAGACCCCTCTGAGAGAATAGCTTCTCCCCATCATTCCTACAAAGTCACAGATAGAGATCTGAAATGATGCTTACAGCTCATCTAATCCAGCCTCGGCATTTTATACATGAGGAAATAAAATCCCTGTCCTTGAAGAGCTTAAAGTCAGATAGGAGAAGTAACAAAACACACACACACACACACACACACACACACACACACACACACACACACACACACACACACACACACACGAGATAGCCTCTGGGAAGTTACTTGGGAGCCACTAAAATTTTATGACCTGGAAAGTGACCTGCTTTGGATCTATGTTTTCACAAGATCATTTCGATTGCTTTCTGAAGTACTGACTGGAAGAAACAGGCTGGAAGTAGCAAGACCAGTTAGGAGGCTTTTGCAGTTAGCCAGTGGTGAGGGCAAAAAAGCTAGAGTTCATTCACACATATATTGGGACCAAAAAGTCAACTAACTTGCAACAACATAATGTGACATTTGAGAGAACAGTGGCTGGATTCGATCGGTACTTGAGGAATGGAGGCTTGGACCTCTTCATTCTGCATGCTCCTCTAAAACACAAATCCAGACCTCTAGTGCCCAGAAGTAGCCAGGCCCATGGGTTTTATAGTCTCCCAGTAGGGAAAGGATCTCTGCCACCAGCATGACCCTTCTGTTCAAATCCCTATTTGGAAATTGGGCAGACTGCTGTGATTACTTCCAGGTTCCCTGTAAAGGCCTGTAATTGACTTTCCCTAGAGAGCTCAGGTAAATGCTTCCAAAGCCAGCAGAGAACACATATTCTGGAGTGACAATCCCCTTTGCCCTGGGAGCCAGAGAATACTTTTTCAAGAAAAGACAGTGGTAAAAATTTTTCTCCTTTCTCTGACAGGAGGCTAGAGCTACAGGCTCAGGTCAGTGAGACAGCTGTGAAGTGGGCATTTTGAACGAACCAAGCTTCTCCAACCCCTCTTTCTCTCTTTTGACAATCAACTTCCAAAGCATTCTGTTTAAATTGCTAGATTCAGGAACAAAGGAAAAAATGAGAGCCTTTTCCTGAGCGATTGTCAGATTAAAGTTGAAACCTAGCCATGCCTTTAGTCTCGTTTTTTAAACCAAAGAGTACAGGTCCCTGGAGGTCACCTCTGGTTTCTCGCTCCTAGGCATGTCTCTCCAGAATGGTAGGAGCTATTTGGAGGGGAGAGAGGTACCTGCTGGGCCCTACTGACTTGCCCACTTCCCTCCCCAATCACTCTTGGTGCTTGTGTTTCTTCAATCATTATATATTTCAGGCACTGGTAACATAGGTAATGACACTTGCTAGAGGCATTTCATCCTGGTGCTAATTAAAGAGAGGAATTGTGTTTGGATCTCACATGCATCTTTCAGTAATTTGTCATTGTGGAGATCCTTTTATTTGCTGGCATGGAAAATGGAGAAAGACCAAGAAGGAAGTCCTTGAGTAAGTTGGGTATATCTTTTTTTTTTTTGCTTTTTGGAGGGCAGTGGGGTTAAGTGACTTGCCCAAGGTCACACGGCTAGTTTTTGTGTTAAATATCTGAGGCTGCATTTGAACTCAGGTGCTCTTGACTCCAGGGCCAGTGCTCTATTCGCTGTGCCACCTAGTGGCCCCTTGGGCATATCTTCTGTGGAAGATTTTTGGGAGGACATGATACACAACCATGAATGAGAAAGAGAAGATGTGGATTGGTTGCAACATATGCCATGAAAGGGAGGATCCAAATAGCTGAAGGATTTCTATTGAGACATATTTGCATATTTATAATCTTATGGAAACTGCCTGACAGCCAGAATTAAATTGGAATGCCTTCCTGGGTCTTCAACAACTCCATCACTAGGTAATCATGGAAAGACAAAGGATTTCATTCTAGTACCACTGAGGATTCTTTGGGGAGAAAATTTCTTAATACCATCACTGTAAGGAGGAATTGTACCTGAAAAGATCATCAGTAATCTGTGTCTAAACTTAGGTTTTTTTCTCCCCTCTCTACTGAGGAACAAGATGGCACACATTGAGTTTCTCATGTATATTTTCTTCATGGGATAACACAGGAAGTGGGGAAGGGTAAAAGCATTTTATTAAGCACCTCCTATGTGCCAGACACTAAATGCTATCTCATTTGATAATCACAACAACCCTGGGAGGTAAATGCTGTTATTATCTATTTTTAAACTGAGTGAACTGAAGCTAAGTGATATGTTCAGGATTTCACAGTCACTTAAGTTTCTGAGGCCAAATTTGAACTCAGGTCATCTTGACTCAAGGGCCTAGTGCTTCATCCACTACACCACCTAGCTGCCTAAGACATGATGGCATGGATGGGTTATGAGAGGAGCAAAAACATCTCATTAGGAAGAGATCCAAGCTATATCTGAGTATGTATATAAGTATCCTACCGGCCCCTCTTTTGTCTTAGGCACTACAGTGGCATGGCTTGCATTCTCTCTTCCTTTCTTATTTGTGGCCCTGCTGGGAAAGTAAGCTAGACAGGCTTGAAACAGTCATTTCACTTCCACATTTCTGGATCGGGCCTATGTGAAGAATAGTTAGTTGTGTTGATTTGGACTTGATAAGGCAGACTGTCTAGTGGAGAGGAAGATTTCTGGACAGTGGCAGCAACATCAAGATCAGCCTGACATACAGGTGACTCCAAACTCCTGTTTGTTCCATAAATCAGAGCAAAGGGAACCTAACCCTGCAGAACACAAAGCTAGGCTCCATACTGATTTGCTACCCTTGCAAGATGGAAAGGTATGCCTATCATCCATTGTTTTTTCTTCCACAACATATACCTATTTGGGTGGTAAATTCATCAGTGGTCTTAGGTTCAATGCCAGGCCTACCATTGGTTAACTGTATATGTCGCTTAGCCTCCCTGGGCCTCAGTTTTCTCTTGTTTAAAATGAAGGCACTTCACTTTCTCCTTATACATTATAACATACAACAAGACAGGGTTAGAGCCATATCCACAAAGAAGTTTCTCTTTGAAAAACCCATAAAATGGCTACCCATGCCCCAGAAGAAATTCACTCATTCACTCATTCACTCACAGTTGGCCAGCCTAATGAATTCTACAAGAACTCTATAATTATCCTTCCTTCTCTCCATATATGGACAAGAATGCTACCTCTCTCTATTCCCTCTGTGCCCCCACCCCACCCTCCATGCACACTGCAAGCCAGAATAGTCTTCCATAGCCAAGGCTGCTGAGCCAGCAAGCAACTCAACTATACAATAACCACTGGCCATGGTGCTGATAAACACAACTATTTTTGGGCCAGTCTTTTTTAAAGGGTAGCCTAGTTCCAGTAGTCTACAATGAGAGATGGCTCTCTGAGTTGTGTCTAAGATAAACTTAAGCTAGACCTGACCATATATATACAGGGCATAATAGTAAGAGAGAATAATACACAAGTACCTGCCAAAGCACACCATTGGACACATTTAGTGCCTTGTGTATTTTTTTCACTCTCTTAAACTTTTCAAAATACTAGATTCAATTTAATGTTGCATCTGCTCTAGAAGATGCCTAAAGGAGTAGCAGTTTACTTTTTCAAAATTCAAGTTCCTGAAAAAAATTGGAGAATTTAGGTTTCTTGTGAAATTTGCTAACCATTCTTTATTTGAGAGCTCATGCTTCTTTCATATTGGAATTCATTGTATTTTAGGTAAGATGAGATGCCCCACGAGGCTTTTATTGACCTTACTGCTACCACCATCACCTCCTTACACTAATGGGAGGAGACCCTGGAAATGTACTGCCAGATGACAGAGGAAAATTAGAATCATTAATTACTAGATAAATCCCCTATTTTCCTACAAGGCATTCTTGAGTTTTGACTCTTCAAACAGTGTTTGTTTCACTAATCATCAATGTACTCTGTTTCAAGATTGAAATACAAACATAAAAATTGCATGGCCAGAGAAAGAGATTACCTAGAAAAAGGCATTTCCAACTTTACAGTTAGACTAGTGGAAACAAACATGAAAACAAACACATGATGAAATTCAGCACTGTTGATCGTCAATTCCTTTGAACAAGAGACTAAAAAAAACCCAAGTATGAAGGTAAAATATGCAGTTTCTCCAGAACATTTCATTCATTACAGGTACCTTTTAAAATACTCATCCAGGACAACTACCTGGTATATGCCTGGATAATAGTGATGAAGCTTTCACCCAGAAATACAGTGATTTCTTTTGACTCTTTTCTAAACATGAGAGAGAATGGATGCAAAGAAGTAATGCCTGGTGACTGAGGCTATGAAATCAACTGAAAGCACGATTTTTCTCATCTACAGAAACTCTAAAAGGGCTTTTGACAGCTGCCTCACTAGTACAGTGTAAATGAAATGAGGAAAATCTGCCTTGGGGACCATGCCCCAGTTTGTATATGGATGGGCCTTTTGGGAGAGGGCAGGAATGCCAGGAGGCTGAGAAAATGTTATCAAACAAAATGTAGCAAGACACATGCCCAGGAACAATGAGAGCATGGCCAGGTGAAATACACACAAACGGCCATCCTAGGCACTCACGTCAGCAACCTCTGCTCTCCTGGTAATTTCCAACCCTTAACAAGATGAAGGTGAATCAAGCTGAGCTACATTTCTCAATGTTTCTATATATTTGACATGATTTTGCTAAAATAGATGACAGAGTAGATTTTTTACTTCTTTCTAGATATTTTTCAAAGTCCTCTTGCTCTGTCCTTGCCTCCTGCCCGCCCCCCCCCCCCTCCACTTCTCTGTTCTGTTAAGCTTCCAAAGAGAAGGGAAGGGAAATCAGCACTTATATAGCTTCCATTGTGTGCCAGGCACTGTGATTAGCACTACACAAATATCTCATTTGATCCTCACAAGCTGGGTTACATATGATGAAATGGAGGCACATGAAGGTTAAGTGACTTCCCCAGGGTCACACAGCCAGTAAATGTCTGAGAAGGAGTTTGACCTCAGGTCCTTCTGACTCCAAACCCAGAACTCCATTCACCACTTACTTATCTCAAAGGTGGCAACAAATTAACCTGATCCGTTCATCAGCTTTTAAAACTACTGCTATCCAAGCTTCCCTCCCCTTTCCTTATAATCTTAATATGTGTATTTTCAGAAAACCTTTCTGAGGCTAACTTTCTCCTTGGTAGTACGAAAAGTGACAAGTCATGAAAGGCCAGCATGGCCTGCTATATTAGTGGTCTATTCTACCTAAACAAGTCCTGCCCAGAAGATGCAAAATCTCATGTACGTGCTAAAGCAAACAGTTTGATAAGACTAATTTCCATTTATAGTATACTTTGCAGGTGTTATTTTTATCTGCACAACCTTGGGAGGTAGGTGCTGTCATTATCCCAGTTATATAGATGAACAAGTTAAGTGACTTGCCCAGAATCACCCATCTAGTGAGTGTTTGAGGATCAGTTCTTTGACTTGGGACTTATCTCCATTTAAGAGATTAGGAAACTGAGGTTCATAAAGGTGATGTTACTTGCCTACAGGCCTCTCACAGTAAGTAGCTTGTATGTGGATGACCTTGGACATGAACTCTGTTTTTTAGATTACAACACCCACATTACATCTCACAGAAAAAGATAAGCTCAGCAGTAAATTACATGCTGTGCTTAAGTCAGGTGAAAATCAGTGGTATCAGCCACACATATTTAAGTGAAAGGTATTTCCTACTCTGTAAAAGGCATATGGGGTTACCAAGGCCATCAGCACATCTCTAGGGAATAACCTGGGAGGCCAATTGATCATGACTGAGTTAGAACAATAACTCTGATTCCAAGGGCATTCGGTAGTACAGTAGGTCATAATGCTGGATCTGGACTCCAAAAGACCCCAGTGCAAACCCTGCCTCATGAATTATGTGACCCTGGTCAAGTCATCTAACCAGTCTCCCTCTGTGGAGTGTCCTTACCTAGAAAATGGAGATAATAAGAGCTCCTACCTCCCAAGGTTGTTGTGAGGATCAAATGAGTTATCTGTAAAGTGCTTTATGAACCCTCAAGTGCTATATAAATGCTAGCTAATTAAATCAGCATTTCTTAATTCTCATGTGTATGCAGGAAACCATTGCATATTATGAGATGACTGGTTTATAAAGAGAAAGAAATCAGCTGACGGTTATATAGCAACAGGACTCAGGAATAGGTCAGAAAGGTCAGTTCTCCAGTCATTACACGGGAGTGAGCTGATTTCTCAGTTTCTTCCCAAGCCCCGATTCATGAGCTGCTTCTAGGATGGCCCTAGGACTTCACCTCCCTCCTCTGGTCCAAGCTTTCCTACACACCACTGAACTTAGTACAGCTGCAGCTGTCTGAGATGCCACCTCTATTCTTAGGCTCATTGAGCCCTTCTTCCATCCTGGCAGAGCCCTTTCCTGGCCACTCTGCACACCTGTCGACACTCTGACAGCCATATTCCCAATTATATTCTTGGGTGTGGCATCACTGTCTTCCTCAATAGGAAGGAAGAATAGGGAAAAATGTTATGGACTCTGTAAGGAACAAGTTCCAAGTTAAGCTTCCTACCAAAATTATATTCTTTGGATAATTTTAAACATATAACTGTCTCTCTACTCATCAAATGAAAAAAAACTTACCTGAAGGTAGGGCATCTAGGTGTTATAATGGATAGAGCTGCCTAACCAAGAGGCAGGAAGTCTCATCTTCCCGAGTTAAAATCCAGCCTCAGACACTTGCTAGCTGTATGAACCTGGGCAAGTCACTTCACCCTATTTCCCACAGTTTCCTCATCTGTAAAATGAGCTGGAGAAGGAAATGGCAAACCACTCCAGTGCTCTGCCAAGAAAAATCCAAATGGGGTCACAAAGAGGTGGGCATGGAAAAAAGACTGATCAACAAAAACCTGAGAGTAACATTCCAGTTTACTAAGTGTGAGTGTATGTACACACACACACACACACACACACACACACACACACACACACACACAAACGTGTCTTTCTAGAAAAGGTTGATAATAGTGAAGTGATACCTTTAAAAACCTAAGCAATAGCTCAACTAATTACTACTGTTCCCTTTCTATTGGTCTATATGGTGAATTTTATAAAGGTAAGATATTTACCCTATCTTTGATTGTTTCATTTTAAGGAAACGATTAGTTGTACTTCCACTGCCATATGACCTCTTTTCTGGTGCTTCCTTCAATCCTAAGGGACTGTTAGGCAGTGCTAAAAACACTGCTGCCTTTTAGGGGCCTTTCTGCAATGTTTATTTTTGAGCTAGAGATTACACTTTTTTCCGTGGTGTAGAGAGAAGAAGGGACTTTAATTAGATTCCAAGTTTTTGCATTTCCTCTTAGAAAAACGTGAGTTTTCAAGTATTCAGTTAGTTCCTTAGGAAGAAGTCATAGGTGAAAAGACAAGACCATAGATTTAGACTTGGAAAGGCCTTTTGAGGTCTTTGCCTACCCTAGCCCTCTCCAGCAGAATCCATATATGATATATCATTCATAGAATCAGAGTGAGGCATATTTGCTAATTTCCTGTATCATAATGGGGATGGAGGTCTTCAGTTGTTCCTATTCATCGTTCATTTGTTACCTACTACATATCAGAAGAAAGGACAGCATTACTTTAGCCTAATGATTATGGAAGACTATAGTTTCCAGCTGTTCTGATCCCCTCCCCCTCCAAAAAATTAGTCATGTATTCATAAAACTCTTTTACCACCAAATTTCTTTTTTTTTAATTAATTTATTAGTTTAGTTTCAGTTAACAAGATTCAATTCCATAGTTCCTTGATTTTCAAATTTCCTTTACTTCCCTCCCCCCTCCCCTCATGACAGCATATAGTACAGTATAGGGTCTGCAAATGCATTCATATTAAACATTATTCCAATTACAAAGGCATATTGTACTAGGTGGGATGAAAGATGGTAAGGAAGAAGTAAAACCAAACAATGAGAAGAACAAGATCATTTAGTTTGCTTCCATCAGGATTCAGGCTCAGTTCTTTCTAGTTATATCTCTGGATGGTGCATTTCTCACTTTCTTGAGTGATTCGGGATTAACTTATATCACTGCATTGCTGAAAAGAGTCCAGTCTGTCATAGTTGGTCGTCACAGATATGGTATGTCTGTGATTGTATACAAATTTCTTCTGATTCTACTCTTCTCACTCAGCATCAGTTTGTATAAGCCTTTCCAGGCAAATATGAAATCCGTCTCCTCCTCGTTTCTTGTAGCACAATAATATTCCATTACATTCATATACCACAACTTGTTTAGCCATTCCCCAATTGATGGGCACCCCTTTAATTTCCAATTTTTTTGCAAACACCAAAAGAGCTGCTATAAATATTTTTGTACATTTGGGTCTTCCTCCCTCTTCTATGATCTCTTTGGGATATAACCCTAGAAGTGGTATTGCTGGGTCAAAGGGTATTAAATTATTTATAGCCCTTTGGGCATAATTCTAGATTGCTCTCCAGAATGGTTGGATAAGTTCACAACTCCACCAGCAATGCATTAGTGTTCCAATTTGCCCACATCCTCTGCAGCATTTGTCATTTTCCTGTTTTGTCATCTTAGCCAATCTGACTGGAGAGATGTGGTACCTCAGAGTTGTTTTGATTTGCATTTCTCTAATCAATAGTGATTTAGAGCATTTCTTCATATGCTTATAGATAATTTCTTTCTCTGAAAACTGCCTGTTCATATCCTTTGACCATTTATCAATTGGGGAATGACTTGTATTCTTACAGATTTGACTCAATTCTCTGTAAATTTTAGAAATGAGTCCTTTATCAGAGACATAGGTTGTAAAAATTCTTTCTCAATTTCCCACCTCCCTCTTGATCTTGGTTACATTGGCTCTGTTTGTACAGAAGCTTTTCAATTTAATCAAAATTATCCATTTTGTATTTTATAATGCTTTCTAATTCTTGTTTGGTCCTAAAGTCTTCCCCTCTCCACAAATCTGTCAGGTAAACTATTCCTTGCTTTCCCAGATTGCTTACAGTATCATCCTTTACACCTAGATCATTCACCCATTTAGACTTGATTTTGGTATGTGGTGTTAGATAATGATCTATGCCCAGTTTCTGCCACACTGTATTCCAGTTTTCCCAGCAGTTTTTGTGAAATAGTGCATTGTTATCCCAAACACTGGGGTCTTTGGGTTTATCAAACAATAGATTATTATATTCATTAACTGATGGGTCTCCTGTACCCAATCTATTCCATTGATCCACTACTCTACTCCTCTGCCAGTACCAAGCAGTTTTGATGACTGCTGCTATATAATACAGATTAAAATCTGGCATAGCTAGTCCACCTTCCCTAGCATTTCTTTTCATTAATTCCCTTGATATTGTTTTTCCAAATAAATTTTGTTACTATTTTGTCTAATTCTAAAAAGTAGGTTTTTTTGCTAAATTGAATGGTATGGCACTAAATAAATAATTTAATTTGGGTAAAATTGTCATTTTTATTATATTAGCTTGACCCAGCCACGAGCAATTGATATTTTTCCAATTAGTTAGATCTGATTTTATTTGTGTGAGAAATGTTTTGTAGTTTCTTTTGGCAGGTAGATTGCCATATATTTTTTAATTTCTATAGTGACTTTAAATGGGATTTCTCTTTCTATCTCTTGCTGTTGAGTTTCATTAGAGATATATAAAAATGCTGAGGATTTATGTGGGTTTCTTTTATATCCTTCAACTTTGCCAAATTTATTGTCTCAAGTAGTTTTTTACTTGATTCTCTAGGATTCTCTAAGTATATCATGATATCATCTGCAAAGAGTGATAGCTTGGTCTCTTCTTTGCCTAATTTGATTCCTTTGATTTCTTTTTCTTCTCTAATTGCTACTGCTAGTGTTTCTAGTACCAGATTGACTAAGAGGGGTGATAGTGGACACCCTTGTTTCACTCCTGATCTTATTGGAAAGGCTTCTAGTTTATCCTCATTGCATATAATACTTGCTGATGGTTTGAAATAGATGCTATCTTCTATTTTAAGGAAGGCTCCATTTATTCCTATACTTTATAGTGTTTTTACTAGGAATGGATGTTGTATTTTGTCAAAAGCCTTTTCTGCATCTACTGAGATAATCATGTGGTTTCTGCTAGTTTTATTGTTGATATGCTCAATTATACTGATGGTTGTCCTAATATTAAACCATCCTTGCATTCCTGGAATAAATTCTACCTGATCAAAGTGTATTATTTTTGTGATAAGTTGTTGGAGTCTTTTGGCTAGTATTTTCTTTAAAATTTTTGCATCTAAATTCATGAGGGAAATTGTTCTATAATTTTCTTTCTCTGTTTTATCTCTTCCTGATTTAGGAATCAGTACCATATTTGTGTCAGAGAAAGAATTTGGTAGGACTTCACTAATTTTCCCAAATAGTTTGTAGAGTATTGGAATCAATTGTTCTTTAAATGTTTGATAGAATTCACTAGTGAACCCATCTGGCCCTGGAGATTTTTTCCTAGGGATTTCATTGGTGGCTTGATTTCTTTTTCTGAGATGGGGTTATTTAGGTAATTCATTTCCTCTTCAGTTAATCTGGGCAACTTGTAATTTTGTAAATATTCATCCATTTCACTTAAGATCATCATATTTATGTGCATACAATTGGGAAAAATAATTCCTCATTATTTTTTTTATTTCCTCTTCATTGGAGGTAGATTCACCCTTTTCATTTTTGATACTCATAATTTGGTTTTCTTCTTTCTTTTTTTTATCATATTGACTAAGGGTCTATCAATTTTATTGGTTTTTTCATAAAACCAGCTCTTAGTTTTATTTATTAATTCAATAGTTTTCTTAATTTCAATTTTATTAATCTCTCCTTTAGTTTTCAATATTTCTAATTTAGTACTAAATTGGGGATTTTCAGTTTGTTCTCTGTTTTATGGAGAGTTCATCCCATTCACATTCACAGTAATGATGACTGTCTCTTCCCCAACATCCTGTTCCCTCCCCTGTTTATATTTTTGTTTCTTCCTTCTCCTTCCCCCTCCTTGAAGTTTTCCCTTTTGACTGCCCTCTCTCTCAGTGTTCCCACCCAGTGACTCCCCTACTTAGCCCACCCTCTCCCCTTACTACTATTTTCTTCCCCTCTAATACCCCCCTTTACTCTCCTTTTTATCCCCCCTTACCCTCCTACTGCCTATAGAACCCAATACATTTTTATACTAATCAGACTGTGTTATTCCCCTTTTGAAACCAAACCAATGAGAGGAAATTTCAAACAGTGCTCCTTTCCCTCCCTCCTTTTCCTCTATTTAATGAATTTTTCGTGTTTATTCACGTTAAAATCTTAAACTTAACTGATTATGTTGATCCCTCTTTGAACGAGAACCACTGAGAATAGTGTTTAAATGATGTTCCTCTCCCTCTTTCTTTCCCCTCTACTAGAGTGTGTTTTTATGCCTCTTTGAAGGGCATACTTTACCTTTTCCTATCTCATCCTTTCCTTTTTCCCATTACAGTCCCTTTGATCCCCTTAAAAGGTATCTTTTTAAGTCTTCAGGTTAGTTCATTCATACCCACACCCTCTATCTAAGTATAACCCTTTTGAAGGTCATGATAATCATAAAAAATTCGATATTGACAGTTATCAGCTCCTTATATAGGGATGTGAACATTTTGCTCTTGTTCCATCCCAAGTAATGAGCATGGGTGTGGGTGTGTGCATGTGTGTATGTGTATGTGTATGTCTGTATTTTCTTGTTTACCTTTTTATGTCTTTCTTGAGTCTTGTAATTGGAGATCAGATTTTCCATTGAGCTCTGGCTTTTTCATCAGGAAAGTCTGGAAGTCCCTTATTTCATTCAACGACCATCTCCTTGCCTGAAAGATTATGCTCAGTTTTGCCAGGTAGTTAATCCTTGGTTGTAGTCCTAGCTCTCTTGCCCTAGGAAATATCAAATTCCAATCCCTCTAATCTTTTAATGTAGAAGTTGCTAGGTCCTATGTGATCCTGAATGTAGTTTCTTGATATTTGAATTGTTTCCTTAATCTTGTAATTCTGGAATTTGGCTACTATATTTTACTAATTTTTAGTATATAAATATATATACTATATATAAATATATATATTTACCATATTTCTTGGAGTTTTCAATTTGGGATCTCTTTCAGGAGGTGTCCAGTGAATTCTTTTGATAACTATTTTATCTTCTGATTCTAGGACCTCAGGACAGTTTTCTTTGACAATCTCTTGGAGGATGTTGTCTAGGCTGCTTTTTTCATCATGGCTCTCTGATAGACCAATAATTCTCAAATTATCTCTCCTGGATCTGTTCTCTAGGTCAGTTGTTTTTCCAGTGAGATAATTTACATTTTCTTCCAATTTTTCAATTGTCTTGTTTCATTTGATTGACTCTTGGTGCCTCATAGAGTTCTGAGTTTCAATTTGATTGAATCTAATTTTTAGCGAATTATAGTCTTCAGTTAGTTTTTGAAGGTCCTTTTTTAGGGAGGTATTTTCTCCAATTACTTCACTGAGACTTTTTTCAAGTTGGTCACTGCCTCCCTGATTTGGTCTTTAAAATCTTTCTTAAGCTCCTCCAAGAATGCTATTTGGGCTTGCAACCAGTTCATATTTCCTTCTGTGGTCTCAGGTGTGGTTAGAGAGTCCATATTGTCCTGTGTATTTGGCTGTTCTTGACCTACATAGTAAGCTCAGATTGATTTTCTTGCCTTCCCCTTCTCTTTCTCTGCTTCCTTCCTTCCTACTGTGATTTCTTATTTCTTAATTTCTCAGCCTGTGAGCTTAGGGCCTGGTCATTGACTTTGAATGCTGTAGCCTCTGGGTGGCTAGTTTATGGCCAAGGCAGGAATGTCAGAAAGGAATGTAGATGCATCTGTGGGGGTGAATCTGACCACTTCAGATTTCTGCCTTTATACCCCTGGGCTATAAGCAGGCTTTTGTTGGTGAGGTGAGGTGGGGCTTATTGGGACCCCTCCCTCTCTTCTCTTCAGATTCCTGGCTGTCTCAGTTACACCCCTTCTTGAAGACTCTCAAACCTGGGGCTATTTCCATTAACTTGGGATTTCAATCTGGGTGGGAGACTTATCTTTGGGTTTTCTGCTTCATGAAAGAGGGATGGGAGGATCAGAGCAACTAGAATTTACTTTGCCATTCCAGCCCCTGTATTATACAGGCAGGCAGTTTCTAAACTTCCAGGCTGGGGGCCAAATGCAGCTAGAGAAGCCGCTCTTTCCACTGAGGGCCCAACTCTCCTACCTGGCTCCAATGATTCCTCCTGTTCCCTTGTGAGTTGAATGCGACGTGACTACGATTTGTCCTTGGTAAGTCTGCAGGCTGGGGCTTCTTCTCTCTCTGGTGTAGTCTGCTTGTCTGCTCTTAGGTCTGAGCTGTGCAGACCCCACATGCTCTGCGTTCGTCCTGTCTGGACGCACTGGGCACTTTGCTGGGCTGGATTCTGCCACGCTCTGTCTCCAAGTGGATTTTGTCACTCCAGAATCCATTCACATTCACTTTTTGAGGTTTAGTGTCAGAGGCGCTTAGCGAGGTTACCGCTTCCTTTCTGCCATCTTGGCTCCCTGAAGTCAGGTCTTCTTGACTCCGGGCCCACAGTTCTATATATTGAACCACTTAGCTGCCCTCCCTTCACTGGTACAGATTAGTAACTCATAATTTTAGTTGTGTAGGGTACTGAGAGTTTAAGTTCAACTCAACAAGTCTGTGTTAAATGTCAACTATGTGCCAGGCACTTTATTAGCACTGGGAACACAAAGAGAAAAAAATGAATAATGCCTGATTTCAAGGAGCTTACTCAAGGAGGACACTGAAAGAATACATGTATTACATATACTTATAATACATAAGTTAGCACAAGGAAATTTCAGGAGAAATGGAGAACTACCAAATTGGGGCAACAGAAAAGGATTCCTGTAGGAGGCAGCACCTAGTAGATCCTGGAAGGGAGTTAAAATGTACATGTGAGGAGGGAACACATTCCAGGCCCCCTGAACTATATCTGAACACAGCAGAATGGAAAACCTGAAACTTGGAACACTACCCAACTTTAACATAAAGTTAAAAGTCAAGAAAAAAAGGCTAAGAAAAAGAACAAATGACAAAAAAGAACCTGACCATGGAAAGCTCCTGTGGTAAGATCAAAACACAAACTCAAATGACAATGAGATCAAAGCAGCTATATGCAAAGCCTCAAAGAAAAATGTGAATTGGGCCCAGGTCCCAACAAAGTTCAAAAAAGAATTCTAAAAATCAAATAAGAGAGGCAGACTTTTAAAGATGACTTGGGGTAGTAAAAGGAGTTTCCTATACTAATGACATCATAGGTCCCATCCCTATCCCTCTAGACATTTGAGCTTAGTTTTCTTTGCCTATATTAGTTCCTCCACCTTATTTTTTAAATGTATGCTTTTTTTAATTAAGCATTTTAAAAGTATAATTTATACTTGTCTGGGTGTGAACCTTAAAGGGACAAAGGATTCCCTCCTTTAGAATGTGGGTGTTATTGGCTAGGACCAACAGTTTCACTGCCTAGTCAGGCGCCTCAACTCTCCTCCTGCAGAGAGTTTTCCTTGCACTTTTAGGGAAAGGAGAGAGGCCATATTACCTGATATCCCAACCCCGTCACAGATATTAAAAAATAAATAGTTCTGACTCTTTTTAGCCTGAAGAACTAAAGAAAAATTCTAGATCTAGTTAAGTACTGCCTTTTGGGAAGTTTACTTAATATCAAATGAAGCCATAACATTCACTACTGAGCTACTGATTTGGCTTCACCCCTGGCCATGAGAAAGATTGGTACTTTCAGACCAGAGTACCAAGGTCTGTACCACAAAACCAAACTCCACTCTTCTCTCCTACAGGCCAAAATCACAGTTAAGAACATGAACAAATATCCAAAATAGTTATGAGGTCAGATTCTATCTATAGTGAGATGGCATTTAAAAATACTACCTAAAACTAACAAATACACTTAAACATTAAATAGAAAACTCTGCGTTCCCACTGTTAGACAGAAAGGAAAGATATTTGTGTGTAGGCTAAGTGACTTTACCAGCTGCTCAGATTCTCGATCTTGGAACAGTTTTCCCCAAATCAGACACTCCCTCACACTCTGCTTATAGTTCACCCAGGCGCAGATTGACTAAGTCCCCCAAGCACTCCTCATTCAACGTCACGGGCACCACTGGCATGGCTGCTACATCTGCCCCCTCAACCGCCAGCTAGCCTTTTTCTGCCAGCTGTACTTCAGTTTAAAATCCCCTTATTTTCTCTGAGTACCAGTCTTCCAAAAGTCTCCAGTCTCTTCCAGAGTGGCAAGGATACACACTCTGTTCCCTTCAAATTGCGTCTTCTAGGAACCACCTCCCAGGCTCCATCTCAAAAGCCTGCTACACTTGAACTGAACAGAAGCAGCCAGACATAGTGGATCATGAGCTGGCTCTAGAAAAGGAAGGCATGTTGCAGAAATAGTTTTCAGTCTTCCAAAGTCTCACTTCTGACACAGACTGATCATGTGGCCCTGTGAAGGTGGCAACCTCTCAGTGTCCCAGGAAACTCCTCAAGATGCTGAATTGCAGAGGAGGTAGAGGGAGTTCCTCACCATGCTCACTGAAACCATGCTTGGGGCTGACTCCATTGTACCATATGCCAAAATGATAAGGCTGTACTCAAATGCAGCTGTGGAGAGGGCAAAATGTGGTATTGTAGAAAGAACACTGCCTTTTCAGGGAGTAGGACCAGTGTTCAAATCCCAGCTTTGCTATTTAGGATCTTATTACCTGAACATGTCATTTAACCTCTTTAAGCCTCAGTTTCTTTATAAAAAGAGGGTCGGGGGTCTCAACTACATGACTGAGTTTTCTTTCAGTTCTAAATCTATGACTGTATGATCTGAAAAGATACGGAAAGTATATGAAAAGCTATGGGAAGCCAAGGAACACCACATACAAAAAGGCCAAAGTGAGTTTATTAGACATTTCCCTCTGGCAGTCTTGGAAGTTAGTTGAAGCCAAGAATGATTGGGGTGAATGTGTCATGGCCTTTTTGGTTTGTATTGTTGAATAAAAGCAGACAAACGGCCAACAGCACCTTCCTCCTGCTACATTGTAAACTCCATGAGGGCAGGAAGCATGCTCACTTCTTGGTCATTTTCTCTCCCAAGGGGCCCTACATAAATGAGTGCTTCATAAAGGTATATCGAATGATAATGTCATATGTTACACGTTGCTGATTCAGAGCCAAAGAGGAGTGGGTCATGCTGCAAGTTCAAAGTGCTTTGAAATATGATTTTTAGGGGCATTTCATTATTAGCTTTCATGACCTTCATCATACTGGAGAAACTCAATAATTGCAGTTTTCTTATTATAAATAAGAGACTTTTCCTATCTAATTACAGCACCCCTGAAACGATGTCACCTACATACTTTAGTCTAAGGGCAATTTTATAAATAAAAGACAGTTGGACTATAACAGTGGTGTCCACCTCAGGTAGAAATGGGGGCCTCTAAATGACACATGACTCAAAAATCACATATTCACATTAGCTATGTTTTAGTGTATTTTTCTTTATGTCTTAAATATTTTCCTATTAGATTTTAATCAGGTTCAAGCCATATTCACAAGTGTCTTGGACTGTTTATGCATGGGCCATGATTCCTCTGAACTAGATAATTTCTAAGGTTTATTCTGGCCTTTCAAAGCTAAATGTTCTAAACTACAGGCAAAGGAAGATGAAAAGGACAGTGAAGTGCTCTCTTCCCCTACATCTGTCGAAAGGCAACAGAGGTTATCTCTGTGTTGTGCCAGTTGGAGTCCTTTGGGAAACACACTTAAATATCCATAATTGCTCTGGGTCCCATAAGAGAGGCTTAATCAAATCATTTTCTGTACTTTGGGATTTATTTTTATCCATATGCATGTGTGATATTTCTTGTTATTTATCTTCTGCACTCACCCCTCGGTAATGAAGTACAATCCCAAAGGAGAGAATAATAATGTCTCTTTCAAGATGTCTGTTATTTGCATTTTCCCCAACTACAAATACACTTTACTGATGTTCATTTTACTTCAAATAAATCAATGTGGATTTTTGCAGGTCCTTGGCTTCACCTGTTTTTAGCATATTATATTAACCACATATGTAAATAATATAACACACATATATATGTAATTCACATATATATTATACACACACATATATACACACAGACAGATGATAGAAAGGGGTGTGTGCATGTGTGTGTGTGTGTGTGTGAGAGAGAGAGATTTATACTTTACAAAACATTTTTCTTAGTAATTTCTATTGACAAGAATTGTTAGTAACTGAAACCATCCTCAGCTGGTTTGTGAATAAGGAACACTTTTGCAAAGTGCACCCCAACTCCATGATCACCTTTTTCAGTGAATGCTTGGCATTCTGAGGCCGTATGAACTCAGTCTCAGATGATGCTCTCTCCAAAGGAGCGAACATAATGGGAAATTTATCATTTGGAAATTCCAGCACAGACAATTCAACTTTCTCACTGCATGAATTTTATACTCCTGGGAACAACACACTGGGCTGAAGAAGGGGTCACATTTTAATTAGTTTTTTTCACTATTAATAGAGAGAAACCCATCACAACAAGCAGGCAACTCAAGCATTCACCTCTTGCTTTCTCTATTCAAATGAGAAAACCTGTTCTTGTTAGACCTAACCAAGTGAAGGCAGCAATTCACTTCTAGTCACACTCTCACCATCTGTATTTGTGGTTCTTTCTTGACCAATTAAGAGATCCCTTGATTCAATTTTTAAAAAATCTGTCCTGTGTGAGGAGGGAAATGATTCCAACCAAGGTAACACTTTTCTGCTCTGTTGATTTTTCTTTAAAGTCCTCATTTGTCACTATGTCCAAAGTGCCCGTGTTTTAACAAACTCTTGAGGAAACAGAAAACCATTATAAATGTAATCTGCCACCTGCTCCTACCATATAAAATTTAATTGTCTCACCACTTAAAGGGTTAGGGGAAAAGAAACACGAAGGTACTGTATACTTTTAGAAAAGGCAAATAAAAGCAAAGTCTGAAAAATAAGACATCACATTTCACTCCTGAGGAATCATATTTAAAAGGAAATGAAAAAAAAACCAAAAACAAATGGAGACAACTGAGTGATTTTGTTTTTTACAGAATGTTTCAATTATTCTAATGACTTCCAAATCTGATATGAGAAAAGTAATATCATTGAAAGGTACATGCAGCTGACTATTCAGCAGCCAGCCTGGTTGGGAACTTAGTACGGCTAAAACAAAGGATGGGGTTGGAGGACTGAAGTTTGACAGGATTTTAAGCTGCTGTTTGAATTTGAATTTTCAAGTGCCAGAAAATGAATGTCACAAGTATCCTTTGGAAAGCAAATATGCAACAAAATAGGAGAGTGGAGGTGGCCAACCATTCTTTGGGCAGCCACCTTTCAAACATCCCAAAATGCTGTGGGTCCCACCTGTAGTATTTATATCCATGGATTGGGAAAAACCATGATGGCACAAAAGGATACAGTGATTCCTGGAAAGCTTTTTCAGAAATTTATATTTCATAAACAACATACACACATTTGAAAAAATAAATAATGTGAAATATTTCTATTTTAAATATACCATCAGCAGAAAATGGATTTGCAAGTTCAGATTAGAAATAACAGATCTATTTTCATATTCTAACCATGTGGAATTCTTTTGAAGCATCACTTCCTTCTATGAGTGGCAAAGAGGGGAGGCCTTGGAGGCAAAAAAAGCCTAGGTTCAGGTCCTTCCTGCCTGTGAAGCTGTGTGATTGTGGGGAATGTTCTCAGACAACCCTCTAAGACCAGACAGCCCATGAAATTATTGCACAATGCATTCTGATAAAGGAGTTTACAGATCTGCAATGGAGAAGAAAGTTGCTAAACCTGGGAATTTCCATCACTGATGAAAGCACAGGAATGGACCCCCCAAAAGTCATTACTCAGGTCCATCTAAGGAGCATGGGAAATATAGAAAGCAGTAGAAGTTATATTTTGTGACATCAAAGAGCTTCCAGGTTTGTTGGGGATATGAAAACATGAAATAGATTCAGAATAAAAAGTAACAGAAGACAATGAAGTAAAGACTACAAGTAGAAATGGGACCAAAGGCAAGGGCATGATCAGTGTAAGGATATGACAAGAGTTATCTCTTTAAAACTTAATCCCCATCATCTTCCATGTCTCCTCCTCTCACCCATTAAAGGTCAGTCTTCTCTTTAATTACAGATGTCTTTGGCAATGGCATTTATCACATCATGGCTAAAGAGGTCAACTTAGAATCTGGAGCACTGGATTCAAAACCGACACTATTTACTAGCTATATGACCATAGGCAAGTAATTAAACCCTCAAAGCTGCATTGCTCCCATCAGTCATATGTTAATATCTAAACTTTACACCAAGATGGTATATAGTGAGAGAGCTGGAGAGAGGAAGACTTTTAAAAAAGGCAATGGAAAACACAGTACATAGAAATAGAATATGATTCATATGTTGGAAACTACAGCAGACTACCTTAACAAAAATCCTTAGAAGAAACAACCAGCAGATCTACTACATTTGAAGATGGAATGGTGCATGATGCATCCAGTTGGAAATCAAGGCTTAAAAATCACAGAATTATCCAAATCCACAGTCATGAGTAAGAGCCTCAAAAAAGAGATTGCACAACAGCAGCATCAGGATTACCAGCAGTAATTTCAATTTCACTGAATTCAATTCAATTAAGCAGACATTCATTAAGTACCCTTTATATGCTGGGCATTGTATTAAGACTCAGGATTGACAAAGACAAAAATGAACAGTTTCTGCAGTCCAGAAGCTTATATTCTATGAAGGAGGAAAGAATACAATGGACACAGCTAAGTTAATAAAGATAAATGCAAAATAAACTAAGTGCAAGGGAATTGGAAGAACCTGGCTATTATACATCAGTAATTCGTGAAAATTTCCCAGAATTGGTGAAACACAGAGAGAAATTGATGAGGGTGCCCATGAGAAAGGATACGCCAAGATTTAAACATCCGAGTTAAACTTCAAAGGTACAAATGGGGTAGGAGGGGATTTCTACATGCTGCCGAAAGAGAAGAAAGCATTGACCAAGGAAATACAATTAAAATTACAGTGGACTTTTCAAGGAAGGGAAGGGAGATTTATAGAAATCAGAATACAATATTCGTGAGAAGCCCAGGCCATAAATCCAAAATTATCTACCTAGCAAATCTCAGCATGCTTTTTAACGAGATGGGAATTGTCAAAATCTGAGAAGTAAACAGACTTTGAAAAGCATACAGAAGCCTATCCACTTCATGGAAGCCTTCATACCAAATAAAAAAACAAACCCCCCAAAAAATCCTCAAAAAGGATAAGTATTTAAAAACAATTTTGGGTATTAAAAAAATCCAACATAATGTGAGAACTTTTGGAGGACTGTGTTTACTTTTCAGAGGAAAACTGGCAGTGGTAATTGCATAGGCTAGCCCCTATCTTTGAAAAAGGGAAGTCAAAGTTCAAATAACCTATAGAATTATTAATGAGAGTTGTATATAATCCATGAGAGACAAGTGGAAGAAGGAAGAGAATTCTAGGAAAATAAACAAGCCAAATTAACTTGAAATGGCTGCCAGATGAGCAAATGACAACATCTTGAAGAGGGAGCGGTGAATATTGTGCCTTTAGAAATCTGCATCTCTGACAGTCAGTGAAGGAATGGAGACATAGGGACTCAGGATTTGTTTATTTCCAAGAAGGAGAAAGGGAATAGAAAAGTCTGAAGTAGAGCAAAATATTATTCTAGGGACAGAATGGGGAAGAAAAGCTAGAAGCTTATTATTTTTAGCAAGGAGAGTAGAACAAAAAAAAAAAAAGGCTATTAGAAGGGTGGAAGGAAGATCATTTGATCAGAGAAGCAGTGATTTAGAGATAAAAGTGACTTAGCATCCCCAAAGTGGGGAATGATCTAACTCAATTCTGAGATCACATAGATAGTAAAGAGTCATTTTTCACTAATTCCTGACTCTTCTTGATCCCATTGGGTTTTCTTGGCAAAAATACTGTAGCGGCTTGTCATTTCCTGCTCTAGCACATTTCACAGATGAGGAAACTGAGACAAACAAGGTTAAGTGACTTTGCTCAGGGTCACATAGATTTAGATTCACAAAGATAAGTCTTCCTGACTTCAGGCCCAGTGCTCAAACCACTAAGCCACCTCCCTGCCATCATTTGGACCTAGATCATCTCATTCCCAGTCCAACACCTTTGCCACTTCATCAGAATGCTTCTTGCACCAAGGCATGAAGATCTTATCTGACCTAAGCAAGGGAAAGGGTTCTGTGTAGAAATTCAATCAACTAAACAGTGAACCAAGTCAGTACAGGTAGAAAGAGTGTGTGTCTAGGATGGGTGAGGGGGGGGAAGGGGTTAAACAACAAAAGATATAATTATGGAGGAGATTTCTACAAGAAAAATAAAATGGAGAAGGGTTATTACACAGCAGCTAAAAACAGGCCAGGATCCTGTTCTGGGGGTGGAGCCAAGATGGAGGAGTAGAAGCACAAACTTGGCATGAGCTCCTGCTCTAATCACTTCCAATACATGTTAAAAAAATAACTCTAAACAAACTCTAGAGCTACAGAACCCACAAAGTGACAGAGAGAAACAAATCTCCTGCTGAAGGCAGCCCAGCAGGCAGACAGGAAGGGCCTATCAACACTGAGCTGGGAGCTGGACACAGTCCCCTGTGAGCCATGGTTTGGGCCATGGTTCCAGCCCCAGGGCACCCAGACCAGCCAGAGCAAACTTCAGGAGAGTGAATCAGCAGCAGCTGTGGCGCTTTCCGGACTTCTCATCCCTTAAACACCAAAGACAAAGTAAAAAGTCAGTGTGGAACTTTGTTGGAATATGGGTGGACAGAAGGGCACAGTCTGGCCCCTGCACCAGTGCAAGAAGCAGCTGAAGGCATGGTGACTGTACAAAAAGAAGCTATAGTCTTTGCTTGCCTCATTAGATTCTCTTTACAAAACTATTCATATATATATTTTGTAAAATAGAAGAAAAATATTTTATGTATGTATACACACACACACATGTATATATACACACACACATAAATTTGGTCAATATTCTTATCCCCTCTGATTAATTTTGTATTTATCTTTATCTTGGATTTCTCATATCCTGATAATGAGGAGATAAATCTCCATTATTTCAAAAGAGCAATTCCTTTTTGGAATGCTGTGAGCTTCCCTTTATGAAAACCACTACTCAGTTAATAAGGGTGTGATATATATATGCATGTATGTATATGTATATATATATGTATTATCTCAAATAAAAGAGGCAAGAGAAGAGTAGGAACATGAAAGGGAATGGGACAACCTTATTCTCATTGAATTTGGCTTAAGGAGGGAATAACATCCAAACTCAATTGGGTATCTTACCCTACAGGAAAATAGGGGGGTAGAGGACAAGAGGGGGGATGAGAGAAAGGAGGGCAGATTGGGGGAGAGAAGCAAACATTTTTGAAAAGGGATAGAGTCAAAGGAGAAAATAAGTGGCGGGGGGGGGGGCAGAATAAAATGGAGGGAAATAGAGTTAGTCTTTTACAATATAACTATTATGGAAATGATTTGGGTAACTACACTTGTACAATCTATATTGAATTGCTTATCTTCCCAGTGGGGGCAGGTAAGGAGGGAAGGAAGGAAAAAATCTGGAACTCAAAGTTTTTAAAAAAAAAATGTTTAAAAAAAATTGGGTTTTTACATACAGCTGGGAAATAAGATATACAGGCACTGGGGAATAGAAATCCATCTTGCCCTACTAGAAAGTTAGTGGGGGGTGATGGGGGAGGATATAAGAGAGAACAGACTGGGGAAAGGGGTATTCAGTAGGTTAGCTATTTGGGGGTGGGGTAGGGGAAAGATGGGGAGAAAAAATTGTAACTCAAAATCTTGTGGAAATGAATGTTGAAAACTAAAAATAAGTTAATTAAAAATATATAACCAAAAAAAAAAAAACCAGGCCAGGATGAAGAGAGACCCTTGACAATCTCAGGGTAGACTGAGTAAAGGAGAGGAATCAGGACTGGAATCAGACAGTACCAAATACAGATAACATGTGGGGACAAAGAAATATTCTAATAACATGTTATGGGCACCAAACAAACCTAACAGTCATAACTGTCGATGTGAATAGCATGAATGACAGAATGGATCAGGAAGCGAAAAGAAAATATGTTACAATCAGCCAAGAAGACAGAAATTAAATACGATGTCACCCTAGTCAGAATCCAATTAGATTCCCTTACAGAACCATAGCAATAATTGTGGAAAACACTTAGGAATTGTATAAAAAGTCACAAAACCATAAACATCTTTTTATATAACAGGTGTACTTGTAGTAAATATCCCAAGTATCTCAAAGAAAAAGTAAAGGTTCTATTTGCAGAAAAAAAAATATGGTAGCCAAGGACTTAAAACAAAGCCTATGCCTATTAATCAATGGAATATATAGGGAACAACTAAGCAAATGTTGCATAGTAACATAAAATATTATTGTGCGATAAGAAACAAAAAATATTAAGAACTTAGGGAAACTTGGGGAAATGTGTATAAACTAGTACAGAATGAAATAAAAAGAACCAAACAAAAATGTAAAAAATGATGCCTATAACACAAAATAAAATAAAGATAACTAAACTTTGATCAATAAAATGACTAAATATTACTTCCAGAGAGTGACAGCAAAGCATCCATCCCTACTCTCATTGCAGAGGCTGTGGACTCCTAAATACTTCAGAGGATTCAGTAATTCATTTTGCTTAACTCTTTATTTCAAAGGAGCATTAAAACAAAACCTGGAAGGTTGCTCTAAAATTTACCATAAAAGCAAGAGTTGTCTTATTGATATTGGAAGGCACTAAATTCAAATCAGAAAACATTAAAATGGACATTTTATTATTCTAAGAGATCCTATGAGAAACGAGGCTAATACATACATACACATATACAGACATGCATATATATATATATATATATATATATATATATATATATATATATATATATATATCACACCCTTATTAACTGAGTAGTGGTTTTCATAAAGGGAAGCTCACAGCATTCCAAAAAGGAATTGCTCTTTTGAAATAATGGAGATTTATCTCCTCATTATCAGGATATGAGAAATCCAAGAAAAAGATAAATACAAAATTAATCAGAGGGGATAAGAATATTGACCAAATTTATGTATGTGTGTATACATACATAAAATATTTTTCTTCTATTTTACAAAATATATATGAATAGTTTTGTAAAGAGAATCTAATGAGGTAAGCAAAGACTATAGCTTCTTCATCAGCATTCATGAAATTATACAAAAATTGGTCACATGCTGAACCAGAAAAACATGAGCAAATACCAAAATGTAGCAGTGTCATACAATACATTTCTAGAATATAGTGCAATGAAACTAGTAACAAATAATGGTACAGCTAGTAAAAATTATAAGCCCCTATGGAAAGTAAGCAATGATGTGTGCAACAAGGATGGAATGAAAGAAAGAAAAAATATAATACATCACATACAATGAAAATATCAATTCTATAACATACAGAGAAAGCTATACACACTGACATTAATTTATAGTTCTGAATGCTTTAGAGAAATATAATTTTGGGAGAATGTAATGGTAGAATGAAATTGGGGGAAAATGCATTCAAAATCCTTCAAAGGAAAGAAGAAAATCATCAAGAACAAAGCAGAGATCAATAGAGTCAACAAGTTTTTTAATGCAAATCAGTCTAAGAGTTACTTTTAAAGGACTATCCAAATTGACAATTACCAAGTCTATTAAAAACAAAAAAGAGAGATGAATGAGGAAAATGAGAGAGATGAGATCACAAGAAGGTCAAGAGAAATTTTCTTTTAATTATTTGATGTTATACACAGATCTTTGTAAATTAATTTGAACATTTAAAAGATAGGGATGATTAATATCACAAATACAAAATATAATAATTAATAAAATAATTAATAGACAGGCTAAGTAGCCCAATCTCAGAAGGAGACTGGCCATTGTGTTGTTTGCTCAGTTGAACTGACAGAGAAAATCAATCAAGTTTTAATAAATAATTGACCTCTATATAACAGGTAGATGATTTTCAAAACAGAGAAAAATGGTAAAGTACTCATTTCCTTACGTACGGCAGACATGATACAAATCCGTATACCGATAAATGTAAAGCTGACAAAGACAACTTTACACCCACGTGATTAATCAAGATCAATACTAAAATATTAAATAAATGAAAATAAAATACAACAATATATCACACAAACATCTCCATAGTATAATTGAAAGAGTAATGGATTTGGAGTTAGAGAAACTGGTTTCAAATCCCAGTTCTGTTGCTTAGGAGCTTTGTGATATTGGGGACATTACAACACTGGAATTTGAGCAAGGTCCTCAGTTTTCAAATTCAACCCTCTTGCCACTACATTATGGGTTTTTTTTTTTATTTCTTAACCCTAAGTAGGATCTACAAATGGAATGAAAGGATAATCTAACACAAGGAAAACAGTTAATATAATATAGCATCAATGAGAAAAATTAAAGCTGTATCATGAAATGCAGAGGAAGCTAATCAAACAAAGTACTTCATTATGCTAGCATTAAAAATACAGAAACAGAAGGGTCCTTCCAGAATATGACAGAAATATGTATATCCCATGATAATATTCAATAAAATGGAGATACACCAAAAACCTTCACCTTTGAAGAAATGTGAAGCACAGGTGTCCACTGTAGCCACTCCTATGGTACATTATTTTAGATAGGTCAACAACAGCAGTATGGAAAGAGAAAGATACCAATGGAATTCTAATTGGCCCCAAAGAAGGTAAAATATCTCCATTTCAGACTATATGTCTAGAAAACACACATGATCAATAATAACAAGAAGTGATATATGATGTTCGTAAAGTTGGAGCCACAAAATAAACTCACAAAATTCATCTGCATATACCACAACCAAAAAGCAAGAGAATCTGCTAGAAAGACAGATACCCCCCCTTCACAATGACAACATGTATCAAAAAAGTCTTTGGGCACCTGTTTATGAAGCTATCTAAAATAATGTACCATAGAAGTGGCTGCAGTGGATACCCGTGCTTCACATTTATTCAAAGGTGAAGGCTTTTGGTGCATCTCCACTTTACAAAAAGAACCTCTTCAAAATCAATTTGACAAAAATCAAGGAAGAAGCCAAGTGGATGCAATTTTAGAGAGACAGGGACAAAATCTGGAAGCAGAACCAATCACAAAGGGTGACCTCACCAAAGGGTGGTCCACTCTTGTAATAATGATGTCAGGAGAGCCAAGGCTAAGATTAAGATGAGACTGGCAAGGAAAGCTAAGGAGAACCAAAAAGACATTTTGTTTGGTTTTAGATATATGGGTGGGGAGAAGGATCAGAGAAGCAGTGGTTCCATTGTCCAGGGTGAACTGGATGATTGAAACACATCAAGTAGAATAACCTCTGAACTGGAAAAGATAGAACAAAAATGTCTAATAGAAAGTGAATATCCAAGATAAATAAGGAAATAGTAAAACTACCTGGATGACTTTGATGAATTTAGATCTAGTTCTTGGAACTACATTCTTTGGTACTGAAAGAACTGGTAAAATATGACTACTTACCCTCTGTGAGCAATAGCAGATAGATCATGGAGAACAAGAGAAGCTCCTTAGAACAGGAAGAAGGCCAAATGCCCCAGTTTTCTAAAAAGGAAAGATAATGGATCTAAGTTGAATATGATTAAATGTAATACGGATAGATAAATGAAGTCTTACACTTGGATTTAAAAAATCAACTTCATAAGTCCAAGACAAGAATGACATAAATATACAGCAATTCCTTTGAAAAAAGACCTGTTGGCTTTAATGCATGATAAACTCATGATGAGTAAATAGTGGAATAAAGCATCCAAAACAATATAGTGAAAAGGACTATAGCACCTACAGTGGATAGAGTGCTACACTTGGATTAAGGAAGACCTGATTTCAAATCCTACCTAATATATTATGTGACCTGGGACAACTTACTTGACTTTAATGTGCCTCAGTTTCCTCATCTGTAAATTGTATGAGGTAAAACTTGATAGCTTTTAAGGTCCCATCTCTTTAAATCTATGACCCATGAAAATTAAGCCAATATCTGACTACATTGGAGAGGAATGGTGGTTTAGCAGCACTGGGGAAGCTAGGTGGGGTATACTGAAGAGAGTGTTGAACTTGTAGTCAAGAAGACTCGCCTAGTTTGGAATCTTACTGCACACACTCACTCTAGGAACATTACTAAACCTCTCTGTACCTCAGAGTCCTTATCCATAAAATAGTATTTTGCTTATAGGATTGCTTTGAAGGCCAAAAGAAACACCATTCAAAAAACATTTTGCAAACCTGAAAGGGCTATATAAATGCTAGCTATCATTATTATAATTAGTGTTAAATGTTAGGGAGGTACTATAATCTCGAGTGCTGTGATCAGTGCTGAGTACCACATTTTAGGAAGGACACTTAGAAGCTAGAGAGTGTCCAGAGGAAGGCAACAATATTATGCATTAAGAATTGTTTTAAAATCCGCGATCATCTGTTTTGACCTAATGATTCCATTGCAAGGACTCTCCCTTACGCATCATTAGATGGGGGGAAATGACCCAGCTACATAAAGATATTCACAGCTGTTCTCTTTGAAATTGCAAAAAGAAAGGAAAAAGTGCCTAATTGTTCAACAATATATCAGGTATTAATAAAAGAAAATATTATGGTGCTATAAAATGATAATTATGAACTATACATGGAAAGACCTAGATAAGGAGGCAATGGAGAAGGAAATAAGGAAAAGCAGATCTATACACACAATGACAACTATATCAATACACACACACATAAAGAATTTCAAAAAGGTCTGAAAAGGGACACACAAGAAAGCTCAGATTTGCTGATTGTTTTTGTTGCAATTAATTCTGATTTTGCCTACAGGATATAGTCCAAATATGGCAACTAAAGAATTGGCAACCCTTTGACTATCATTTATGCACCACAGGACTACAGATGTGCTGAAATACACACCAGTCACCAAACCCTCTTGGCAATTTTTTCCCTTCATATTTTTGGCTCCCAGTGTTCACATCATATAGCACACCTTCCTCCTCTATGTCTAACTGTGTCCTTTAAATGCCATCTCTTCCATGAAGTCTTCCCTGATTCCCAAGCACAAAGTCAGCTGTCTCTCTTCTGCATTTCTGACATACTTTGCATCGCTTTGATAGATAATACTTATTCAGTTAAAGTCCACAAATATTTTCCCCAAAATCTAATATTCATCAGGAGCAAGGCACTGTGCTAGGCACTGGAGATACAAAGGCAAACATATTTTGCCTTGAATTAAAGTCAGTTGTGTATGTACCTTATCTGCCAATAAGTCTCTTAAGAAGATATATGTGTCTCATTTCACCATCCCTTAAGACTGGGTCATCTCAAACTTACCAATATCCTTCCTCAGGAGATATGCTTGGTGGTTTGTGCTGACCTATCTTGCTTTGTTAATAGAGCCATTCAATTTGGCTTTAGGTAGAATGGGGAGAAGGAAAAGACTGCTCTCTCTCTCAAAAAAAATTAAGAAACATTGATGAGACTTAAAATATCACACTGCTCCAGATCTGGTCTTCTGAGCAGGCCATGACAGAGCTATACCAGCCCCTTCCTTTATCTAGGCATTAGTCCACTATTAATATAACCTCAGAGTGCACTTTCCCCCTATGCTTTATTAATGTGATTGTGTGGTACGACATACAGTCTAGCAACCATGATTTACTGGTCTGTCATTGTCCTTCTCTCTCAGTAGATCTTGCAATAGTTATTTTCTAAACTATTATTAGATTCCTATTTATAGTATGGAATTAATTCCTGTATCAGCCCACATTGGAGGACTAATTGCCCATGCTTAATTTTTTTACTGTTACAGTTCTTTGGACTGTTAGAGAAGCCAAGGTGATACACCTTTAGATCATCCTGCCCATTGTTTTATGACTGGCCAGCCCCACATCATGCACACTTCCCATTAACCAACCTTTCCTTGCTGATGTGCCCATTCTAATTTCTAGCTGTTATCATTTTACTAGAAATGAGTTTGTTATTCACCAGTTTAAATCTTTAGAAGGAGTGATTCCAACACTGGCCCAGATGCTCCCTTAAAGGCTGGCCCATGGAGAAGTTTGAGTGCAGGTCGCCATGGGCATAGGGAGAAGCTATAAAATATTTTAGAGCTCTGAGCAGCTCAAAGAGAGCAGGGATTAATAATGGGCCAAGGCAGTAGGGCTGACTTGGACAGTCTTCACCTCTGACAGTCATTGACAAACCAAGCTATTAGCTTGTGCTTGTTGGACATCACATGCTGTAAGTTCCCAGGGAAGGTTTTGTATATAACTCAGAGACACAGCTTATTACTCCTACCTCTTTCCACAAAGCAAAAATAGTTTCCTTGGCAAAGTTGCAACTTTCCGTTTTCTACTCAGACCAAAAGCATTTGGAGTAGAGAGATCAGCACTATAAAGTCTGGTGTGACCATGGGTTCATCCAAGCCAGGAGATGGGACAGTCTTAGCCTCAGTGGCAAAAACAAACCCAGGGAGAGAGGCATCATGACAATGGGGCCCCCTTGAGGTGATAACTGGGCAAAAGAATGGGGAAATGGGTTGGCAGAGCCTACAAGGCAGTAGGAAGAAGCATAACCTGTCCTCTGATTTTGTGCTGTACATAGGGCATTGGCACCATTCCAGTTACAGCTCTGTCCAGTGGCATACATAGGTTGAGTCATACAACGTTAGAGGTCAGAATCAAAGAAGCTGGACGTTACTTTAGAGATTCTCTAGTCTAACTCTTATCATTTAGAAATTATAGAAACCAGGCCACAGAATGGGATAGTATGTACCCAGAGTAATATATTAGGAAATGGAAAAGGCAGGATAAGGACCTAGGGTGTAGCCTGGGGTTGTGGGCACTCCTGGCAGGATGAACATTTGTATTTTAAGAATGGAATATTAAAAAAAAATTTAGCACCCTAACCACAAAGGGACAAGGGCTACTGCCCATTTTTCTATCCTTTGACTATCCCTATTAAGAATCCAGGTCTCCTGCATCCTTATTCATCACTCTCTCTGTTGCCTACATCTGGGCTCTCATGGTCATTATTCTTGTTAAAAACAATGTGGTCAGCACTGATACCTTCAAATCTTTGGACTCTTTTCCTTATTGTTGTATATTGCTTTTTTCAAGGCAACTGTACATAAAAGAATGAAGTAGAAACATTTAAAAGGGGGAAAAGAAAAGAAAATTCATCTGAAAATACTAAAGCCAAGGGCTCAAATTATATTTGAATTTCTAAGAGACCAATGTCAAGGACTTGCTAAGGCCACTGAAACAAAGCTGTCATCGCTTTCATTTCTTACTTCAAGGCTGCCACAACTCCGAGATTGTAGGTGGTCGTAAACTAGAAAGGAACACCACGTCAAGGCCTGGTCCTGCAGGCTTATCATAATGAACTTCGCCCCTTCACTGGGAACAGCCAGTGGAGAGGACTTTTGTTTGGTAAAGTGGAGAGCATGATAAAACTTGGCATCCAGGCCTGCCACTTGTTTACAAGGTGGCCCTGAAGGCAGAAGCCCTCCCACTTATGATGAGAACAAGAACATTTACCATTGTGTGGAAAGACAAACCCAACCACCCTGAGCTGATGAGTCCTGCTTTTATCCTACAAGGAGCTGGGTAATGAGATAGAATTCTTCACAGCTATTTGCTAAGTCCCTTGTTCATTAGGAAACCGGATTTCTAAAGTGAAATCCATGTGGCACAGGAGATAGCTAAGGGATGCTAAGTTATTTTTCCTTTGTATAGGAAATGATCTTGCTTTTTACTCATCCTAACCTTGATGAGGCAGAGGAGTATGTTTTGGAGAGAACTGTCAGTAGATGGTACACATTTCTTACAGGAATGAAAAAGACCTTCCTGGATTCTACCTTTAACAAGTTTTCCTTGTGTAACTTCTTGAAAGTCTTTCACAATTAAAGCTTAGGACAGCCCAGGTGTTGGCAATCCCATCACCAGATATAAGCATGGGACTTCAGATCAATTCAATTCAAAAGACATTTGTCAGGCAACAACTATGGCATTATGGTAGGCACTAGGGAAATAAAAGCAAAGATAAACAGCCTCTGCCTTCAAGTAACTCACATCCTATTGGGGAGGACAATTTGTATATAGCTAAGTTAATACAAATATACATATATGCACAAAGGAATTTCCAAGTTGGGGGGGTGGCACCACCAATGAGGAGGGGCCCACAAAACAACTTATGAAGAAGGGATCACTGAAACTGAGCCTTGAAAGGACTTAAGAGTTTAAAATAGGCAAGGATGAGGAGGGAGAATGAATATTCTAGGGATATGGCCCCAGCCTTTGTCAAAGCATGAAGGCAAGAGATAGAGTGTTGTATACAGGAGAGAGGTTAATATGACTGGATATCAGAGTATATGAGTAACATGAAATCAGTTGAAAAAGATACTTTGGAGCCTTGTGAAAGGCATTCAATGCCAATATGAGTTTAGATTCTGTTAGGATGCACCATAGGGCAGCTAGGTAATTCACTGAACAGAGCACCAGGCCTGGAGTCAGGAAGACGAGTTCAAATTTAACCTCAAACACTTATTAGGTGTGTGATCCTGGGAAAGTCACTTCACCCTGTTTGCCTTAGTTTCCTCATCTATAAAATGAGCTGGAGAAGGAAATGGCAATATTACTCCAGGATCTTTGCCAAGAAAACCCCTAAAGGGGTCATGAAGAGTTGGACACAACTGAAAAATACTAAACAACAAGAAGGATGTACCATGTTCCAGTTTTGGAGAATAATTACAGCTTAAAGCCATCTGAATAATTTGATTATCTTTGTAAACTATGACCAGAATAAGAAATTTAAAAAGATCTTAGCAACCTAGAATGTTATGCTGAATCAGATAGTATAAAGACTAATGGGGATAAAAGTAAAGTCTTACACTTGGGCACAGAAAATCAAATCAAGTCCAAAATAGAGAAGACATGGCTACATATAAACTGATCCAAAAAAAGACCTAAGGGTCTTAGTGGACTGAAAGCTAAATATATGCAATATAGAAGCCAAAAAAGGACATGTGAACTTGAGCTACCTTGAAGGAGGCATACTGTTGAGGACCAACTCCAGTTAGGCAGGTAGAAACAGCCAGCTTCTTTCAGCTGCTCCCAGGCCAAGCAGATGCTAGCTCACCACTCTCCATGACATGCAGGGAACAAAGCACACTGATTTCTTACTCACCCTGATAGTAGTGACGCAAAGGGAACTAAATACAAGGGAGTGTACAGCCTGTCCAGTGTGAAACAAGAACACTAGATAAAGAATGGACGTGATAGCCTTCGAGGTTTGCCTGACATCATCTGCCTGACATCATGGAACTAAACAAAGCAGTAATGGAAAATAGTGACCGATAGTTATTTTCTTTGTCTCATTGCTCTATAAAAACCTTGCTCGTATCAATACTCTATTCAATAAATGGACTTCAGAGTTCTATCCTGAACTGCCTGCCTGGCCCAGTTTATCTCACATGTCTACTCATACCTGATGCTGGCTTCAGGTGACCCCGGCAAAAATGGTGCCCAATGTTTGGGGCAAATAAGGACCTGAAAGGAAGGTCACTACAGAGATGTCCTTACCAAATGGGGCTCCACAAAGGAAAAAGGAGATAGGGGGATACAAGTATACTAGATAAAGGTACATTTTTAGTCATTTTCTTTCACCAGGCTGATACAGGGATTTTTCTAACTTTCTATCACCATGGGTCAAATGTATGATTTTTGTAAAAGATCTCTGACAATCTTCTTTGAGTACAATCTTCCTTTCATTTTCTTTATCTGTCTGTTTTGTTTTTGTGTCTCTTTGTAAATGAGAGTGAGTGTGAGTAATCTGACCACCCTATAAAGTTTAAAATACAGCTGGACTGCTGGACTTTCCTTGGAATGTTGTTATCTCTTTCACTCCTCCCCTCCCCCCGCCCGCTTCTTGCCTGCCAGAACACAAGTGGCATGCTGGAAGGGAGGGAGGTAAAAAGGGGGAAAGTATTTTATTATATGATGGTAATACTAGTTGAAGAATGTGGGAGAAGTGTCAGGTAAGAATTAGAAAGAAATAAGGTATGTATGGTTTTAAAGGGGTTTTAATCAAAGTCCAGCAGAAGGATGAGTAGACAGTAGGAAATACAAGAAAGTTTAAGCATGTCGCAAAGAGAGGAACATGGGTAGGGAGGTTTAGAAAAGTATAAACTATTTGCAGTAACAGTGTGAATAGAGGTTTTGAGAGTAAAAGTTTGGAAGTTTTGGGGAGTTAAAAGCTCTGACTTTAAAAGAAAATTTTAAGGAATAAAACATAGCAATGAAGTCTACTGAAGTAAAAGTTAAAACAGCTGAAAACATTTTACAAAAAGTCTCTTGTCCCAGATCAGATTAAAAAAGAGAGTGCTGAAGAATAATTTGGAAATACAATCAATGTCACAATGTCATTGTGTTGTTATGGTCTTCCTAAAATATAAAAATTTCTCATTTTAAAAATTGAGGGACCATTGTAAGCCAGAAATAGTGTTAGATAAGCAAATTTTTAATCTGAATTTTGTTGAAACTATTGTGTTACTTTATCAGCTCTGCTAAACCCCATGCCATATAGGAAACCAGGTATTTACACCTTTACCAGTAGTTGAAGAGCAGGTTATAGCTAAAACAATTTGGCTATCAGCTATGGAAATTATTATCTAAGTTGCTTTACTGTTTTAATGCTAAAACCTAAAGTTGTTCATTGATTACTGTATGTAGAAAGGAGGAGACTGGTGAAAATTTTATTAGGATTAATTCTACCTATTCAGACCATTCCTACTGCATGTAGTATATTTGACAAAGCAGGGGCATCACTACCAGCCCCTCTGCAAAATCCATCTCGGTTATTCTTATGTCGTAAAACTGCCAAGACGCAGGGAAACTATCTTTATAAACAAGGTTATTCAGCCTGGGAAAGGGACTTGTTTTAATTATGTAGTTCCTAAATAATAAACCTAACTTGCTAAAAAAATTTGCAAAATATTAAAAAGATTTATAACAATTGGCTTTTACACCAGGACAAGTTTAATTTGAGAAAGAAAAATGTTAAGTTAAATTCCCTTATATATGAGGGACTTAGTAAATCTTTATTGTTTATTACAGCTCCATGGAAATGAAAAATGTAACTGTAATTTGTCTGTGAGCCATGATTGGTGAAAATTATTGCCTAAGACAAAAAGCACTTAAACTATATTCTTCTATGATCAAAGCAAATAGTAAAAGATATGAACTCTTTTGTTGTTAGCTTTATGAAAAATTTAATATTATTTTTCATCAAGAATTAGAACATGTACAGAAATTATTACAAACTACTTAAGGCTCACCTTAAGAAGATTCTAACTTTTAAGAACATTTTACATCAACAGAGTTTTAATGAATCTTGATTTTAAAAGTTTGTTTTGCTCTAAAGTATAAACCTAGCTATCATGTTATAAGATTTTCCACTAATTTTTTCTCTTTTTTCTCATAAAAGTTTGATGATCATTTATAAATCTTAAAACCAGAAATATAGCCTACTACATTGATTCTAATAATTATAGTTATTATTACTCACTTTTCTTCTGCTTAATAATGTGAAACATTTAGCTATGACACTACTGTTAAATGATTTTTCCCTTTTCCCTTTAATATTGTGTCAGATAGCAAATATTCAGAGTAAGTATGCTAACTTATTGATACTGCTAAACTTAAACACACATCTTTTTAACCTTTTTTCTAAGATTACAAACTCTCATAAGATAGAGTTCACAACCTATTTAACCCATATTCCATCTCATTCTTCACTTCCTGGACCTCTTTATCAAAATAATTCGACTATTAATAAAAAGTTCAAGTTTTTCCAAGTCTTTTTTTTCCAAAATATTCATAGAGCTATGTTATCTCACTCTTATTTTCATCAAAATACACACGTGCTATGTAAACAATTCCATATTACTAGGGAATAAGAAGCTAGATAGATCCTTAAAAGCTGCCCTCAATGTGTTATCTATATTACTCCTATAGCTTCCCTTCACACAGGGAAAGCAATAAAAAATATAATTAACCATATGTTACAGTCTTTTGCTTCAATGGGCCTTCCAAAACAATTGAAAATTGATAATGCCCCTGCCTAAACTAGCAAAGTATCGCCCCCTTTCTGTGATCACTTCCAAATAAAATTAATTATAGGCATAATCCTTATAATCTTGACAAACGGAATAAAGATATTAAACCTATTTAAAAATAAAAAGGGACTTGAACCAATACGGCATAAAGACAATTAGCTACTGCTTTATATGCCCTAAAACATTTTTTATACATCACCAAAAATGAGTTTACACCAGCAGAAAAACAATCTGAAAAAGTACATGCTTCCCAAATGGAAGTTACCCAAACATAGAAATGGGAAGGGTCTGACCCTTTACTAATGGGGGTAAGGTTATGTTTTTATTTTTCCAGAAGCCACGGAACGACCAGTGTGGGTGCCAGAAAGAAATGTCAGGGAGTATACTCCAACATCACCCAGGATCAGCTCCAACAACAGAAGAAGAAATCACAGAGATAGTACATGCGAATAAAATAGAACAGGTCTCCTAATGCAGCCACTACACAAAAAGCTGTACCCACGTGGGGGCAGATCATACATTTATTATATTAAGCCAAAGAACTGAAACTTGTTAACCTAGGATTTGTGTTTCTTGCTATGATCACTCTGATTTCAATACAAACTGAACTGGTTAAATACTGATTTAATTCCGAAGACACATACCCTTATGATGTCAATCATTTTATATATAACCTATAACTACATGTATTTGACCCCTTCAAGTCTTCCCTACTTCTACTAATGTAAACCATTTACAGATGATAAGTCAATACTACATTTTATTGGAATATTACCTGCATTAATTGTACTCTTACTCAATGTATATCTGGTAAAGAGTAATTATTGAATAACCTTCATTTGTTTTTTCCAACTAAAAAAAATATTCTAATTTCCTAAAAAGAAAGGGGGAAAGGTTTGTAATATTTTTGATAATTTCAACCACTGTGTCTGCAATTCCTCTACAAAAAGAAATTCAAACTGCACAATATGTTAATGAACTCTAAATAAATGTTTCTGTAGCCTTTAAGACACAACAGAATATAGATAAGGATAAAGATATTTTGTATAAGATCAATATATTAGAACAATTAGTATTGTATTTATGTAATGAGTTAAAATCATTAAAAATCCAGCTGTTACTTACATGTAATCATAAATATACATATATTTATGTAACTCCTTTACCATATATTAGCACTGATTCTAATGATTTTTGGGCCAATATACATGCCCAACTTCTTGGTGCACTGCATGATTCAGATATTACAAATTATCAGTAAACATCCAAAATCGTCATCTCTCTGTAATTGATCCAGGAATATTGTTAACCCAATATTATCAACATTGTTAAAGTTATCTTTTTTTGGTTTTATATCTATGCTTTTACATATTTTACCTGTACTGATTATTGCATTATTTCTTTGTACCTATGCTTATTATATTGTTAATCCTTTGTGCTTGCTTCCTATGTATACTGCATTTTGTATCCAGAAACCTTAGCATCCTTGTTGCTGAAATTCATGGTGTTAAGTTATTTGCAAAGAAAGGGGGAGATGTTGAGGGCCAATTCCAGTTAGGCAGATAGAACCAGCCAGCTTCTTGCAGCTGCTCCCAGGCCAACCAGATGCTGGCTCACCACTCTCCATGATGTGCAGAGAATAGAGCTCACTGAATTCTTACTCACACTGATAGTAGTGACGCAAAGGGAACTAAATACAAGGGAGTGCACAGCCTGTCCAGTGTGAAATGAGAACACTAGATAAAGAATGGACATAGCCTTCAAGGTTTGCCCGACATTATTTGCCTGGTATCGTGGAACCAAGCAAAGTAGTAATAGAAAACAGTGACCAATAATTACCTTCTTTGCCTCGTTGCTCTATAAAAACCTTGCTCATTGTATCAGTAAACAGAGTTCAGAGTTCTATCCTGAACTACCCACCTGGCCTGGTTTATCTCACGTCTCTGATAATACCTGATATTGGCTTCAGGTGACCCCGGCAGCATACCTTCCAGGATGAGGTAGGTTATTGGCCTGTTGTCCTCTGTTCTGCTCAGATTTCAGAAGTGTTGAGATCTGCTCCAAGTGAAATGTTTTAGGAAGGAGACTGATAATCCAGAGAGTATTCAGAAGAGGGAATCAAGGACAATAGCTAGTATTTACGTAGTGTTTCCTATATGCTAGGAACTATGCTAAGGGCCTTACAAATAGTGCCTCATTTCAACTTTACAACATGTCTCTGAGGTGAATATTAATATGACACCCATTTTTAGTTGAAGAATTGGCTTACTCAAACAAGGGGAAGGACTCTAGTTCTAACAATTAGACCTGAGAACCTCTGAGGAACTTTTCAGTGACATGACAATCAAGAGTCCATCAGCAAACATTTATTAAACACCTAATATGTACCAAGAACTGAGTTACACACTGACAATAGAGACAAAAAAAACCTCTCTGCTGTCAGACATATGCACACAAGTTATATGAAATAAATTCCTAACTCCTTAGCCAAATGGCAACCATTGGTGCGTCTCTATGTGGAAGATTTCAATTACAGTCTGTTTTCTTTTGAAAAATAAAAAGAATGAAGAGTACAACTGACCTAACAGTTTGCGTTTGCAAAAAAAAGGAGACTCCCACAGTGCTCTGGTGTGGAAGACAATTTAATGCAACACGCATATAGTAAGCACCTGTATCATTGTTGGATAACTAAGTCCCTGCTCACATGGAGTTTACAGTCCAGTTGGAACATCATACCCAAACAAGGATAGTCATATTGTAGCAAATCAAGTGCTAAGAACGTTATAGAGGTACCAGTTGATGTATTATACCCCAGTACAGAGGAAAGGTCATGGGGTCAGATAGCAGGAGACCTCAGTTCTAATTCCAGCTCTGGTACATACAAGCCATGTGACCTCAGACAAGGCATGTCATCTCTACAGGCCTCAATTTACTAAAAATGAGGTCAGTTCTATATAAAATGAGGTTCATGTTCCCTTCCACCTCAAATTGTCTATACTTCTCATCATTTCTGAAAAGGTTTTCCCCACTTTTTTTGGAGTCTTCCACTCTGCCCTTATAAACCTTGAGTATTCTATTGCTGCTGCTGATTCCAGAATGGCGGTAGCTATTTATTTTACTGCCTGAGAGTAAAATGGAAAAGCTGTGAAGCAAATCCCTCTCCATTTTCCCTCCCAGTCACAGCATCTTAACAAAAGTTGGCTTAGCTGAAAGTGGCAAAGCAGCACTAAATAAACTGGCCCAGCCCTTTGCATATATGGGGACTGAGGGAATATCAGTTGTTAGCATTTTGTAATTGCCCCTTCCCCCACATCAGTGTAGATATACTCAGATGACATTAAATCAAGCTCTTTGGAGGAGAGAGGGCCTCACAATCCTCAAGACAATGACTGGTAGCACATGCTATATTTACCTCCTGAGAGTGAACGTATGGATTACAAACATACCTTAAACAAGAGCCTTTGGGGAAGATCAATGACTAACCATGGGGATGTGAATTTCATTTGTTTATTCACAGAACAAATTGTGTTGAATACAAAAGTTGGCATGTGATTTTTTTTTCTATGTCAACATTTACTATATTGCCATTGACACATGAATGTAACTAGACCTGTCCCATCATGTTGAGGCCAAGTTGGCTAAGCTGGAGAATGCAAATATTATATTGAATTGTCCTTGCCATTGAGAAATCTGCTAAGCACTGAAGACTCAATCAATCACCTTACGAACAATAATGTTCAACATGACTAGAAATGAAAAGGGGCTCCATATGTTTGGGTAATTGTTATAGTACTAGTCTTTCTCCTGAGATAAATGCTGAAAACTTTTCCATGTATAACTCAAGGGGGGTAAAAATCTGGAAGAATTTTCAATCCCAAGTACAAAGGCCACAGACCCAAACCTTGGCTGTTTTGCAAAAGAAACCCCAAAGCAAACAAACAAAAAACCCCTCTTGATAATTAGCCATTCTCCAACGTTTCTGCATATAGTCTTAGAGGAGGACAATGTTGATATTTTATAGGAATTATTATTTTTAATAATTGAAAATTATAGGAGAATATAGAAACCAAGGCAACATTAACTCTAAATTTTTTCTTTATCATTTAACATTTAACATAATAATTGATATGGCTTGTTCTGTACCACTTCCAACACTGAGATCACAGGTGCTTCAATGTACTGATATACATATTTCATAATATTGTTAATTGAAGTCAGTATTTGGTTACAGAAGATATCAAGCCCACCCTCCCACACTCATATCTGTCTTGACTTCTCTGTGTTCTTTACTATTTCTACCCAACCTAACAAAATGCTAGTTAGCTCTTTGCAAGTTTGTCCCTCCCTCCCCAGTGCCTTGCCTAGGCCCAGGGAGACAAACAAAAGGTGCTTAACACATGCTTGCTTGATTGGATTGAATTAAAAGATGTGCTAGACAAATGCCTGATCTACTAGTTTTGCTAAAAAATGAATTCAGGAAAGAAGACATGGTGAACTTTGGGCCCTCGAGTGCCTAGAAGAATTGTGGTCTTCAAGTAGGAAAAGAACACTTGCTAAGTTCCTCCTCAGCCAGCAGCCAAGCTGCACCTTAATTGCTCAGGAGAGAAGCTTTGCTTCCTCTAGGATGACAATACATGGGTAGCATCTAGTTATCTGAAGAGTGAAGAAGTAAAAAGGGCATTACCTGCTCTACAAAATATGGATGAAGACTCTGAAATTAAGCATGCACCACAAAATGCCCAATGCAATGCACTGATGCGAACTGTTTGACAGGCTGACATGCTCTCTGGACAGTCTAATTTAAAAATAAGATACATTGACCAATTTTCCATTCAGAATAAATCTGTGTAATGCAGGATTTCCAAGACATAGCTAATTTGTTTTAGTAAAGTGTCTGAGGGTGAGTATTTGTCTATCCTAACAGCAATATCCAGTAGCCCCCTAGTTGCTGTCCAGTGATCAATCATGCTGGACACCAGCAGACTTCTGATAAATGTCAAGGATCTCATTTGTCTCAGGAGGAATGCCATGGTTTCCAGCATAGTTCTTGGCCTGAAAAAGGCATCCATTTTCAATGAATAAGAGTGTCTATGAGAATAATCATGATGATGACGATATGTGTAGTAGGAGGTGGAAAATGTTCCTGAAATGGAGGCGTTGCCATTAATTAACTCAAAGTGAGGAACAGCAGGATGCACAGAGTGAAGCTTTGTGTAGGAGAATGAGTACGGCGTATGCCAAGCTTTGTCTGTAGCTACCAAACCGTGTGGGTGAATGAATACTTCACTTAATGGCCTGAATATCTGATGCCGTGCAAACACAGCCACCAAGGTGTGGGGAGCCAAAGAATCCTGGTTCAGGACTCAGATATTAAGTCATAATAGTGGACTTTAAAACAAGAATATCTTTGAGATACAACTTTTTTGTTAAGTCAGCTCCTGAGTTGTTATGGGTTCCACTTATAAGGATGTTACTTGAGTTCTGAGATCAATAAGCTATACCCCAAGATTTTAGTTATTGCGAGCCAAAATATTTGATTCAGCCCTCAGGTATCTTTGGGTGGTCAGCTCTAAATGTGATGACTTTTGAGGATTGCAGCTTTGGCTTTAAAGTCTGCCCTCAATTGTATCCGTTTATGACTGCGGCTGCATTAGCAGGTACCTGAGGCCTAGATCAAAGGTCTTACCCTAAGACTTTAGTCTCCTAGGATAACAAATCCTTATCAAATTATCTGTTCCATGCTACTTCCAGGATACAACAGACTAAGGTAATGATAAGAATACTTGAGTCCCCTTCCTTTGTCTCATTTGCTCTATAAAAACCTTGTCCTATAAGAATAAATAAATGGAGTTCATCATTCTTCCTTGAACTACCCACATCTGGTCATTTCTTATTCACATCTCTGGTCATGTTTAAGTGCTGGACACTGAGCAGCCCATGGCACCAAGGCACAGTAGGTTGGAGGGGAGCAGAAGGGGCTTTGTAAAATCAGAATTACCCATATTTGTCCACAGTGGGGCTTGAAACTAATGACAGAACTCTCCCATGCTAGTCCAGGGGTTCTCAGTTTGGGGAAATTGCAAAACAAAAGAGAGGAAATTAAGTTCATATTCATTTGTTCAACAAGCTTTGTTAGGAGCCTAACGTGCAAGTTAATAAGTCAAGTAGTAGAAAGAACACTGAAGTCAGAGCTAGGAAGACTGTGCTTCAAACCCCAGTTCAGATACCATGTAGGCCTGGGTAGATCACTTATCTACTTTTTATCTCAGTTTCCTCACTTGTAAAACAGGAATGATAGCACCCACAGTGCCTTTCTAGTGTTGTTGTAAGGAGAAATCATATATCTAAAATACTTTATAAACCTTCAAGTGTCACGTCAATATTAGGTATTATTATCCATTGCTATACACATAGGCATCACTTGCGTGTTATCCCTGTACAATCAGATAGCTACAAAAATGTGGTTCTAACTTAATTTTTTGTGCTACATTTCAGAAGAGGCCCATTTGTACTATACAGTTTTGCTACAGATGAAGGATAAGTCGGGGACTGTTTTGGAAGACTGCACGCTTCCAACTAGTTTCTTCCTTAATGCTTTTTGAACATTAGAAAATATTTCTGTTGCTTGAGCTCAAAACCCTTCTAATGAGGTTGACATTAATTTCATCTTGCCTGGTTTTCTTTGATTACTGAGCCTTCATCTACCTCTTAGTCATCTTCTCCCTAGAGTAACTGTTCCCTATTACTTTGGTTTCCAACTTTTAATAACTTCTTTTTCTCAAGTCAACAAGCATTTATCAAGTGCTACCGAGTGCCAGGCACTATGCTAAGCACTGGGGATACAAAGAGAAGCAAAGCAAAACAAAAAACTCAGTTGTCAAGCTCCTCACAGTCTAATTATACAGCTATATATCAATAATGGAGAGGCGGGAAGAATTGGAAATAACCACTGAGGGATGACAGTAACATTAATGAGAATTAGAAAAGACTTCTTGATTAAAATAGGATTTTAACTGAGAGCTGAAGTAAGTCAGAAAAGCAAGTGGGTAGAGATAAGAGAGAAGAGAATTTCAGCCATGGGGGATAGCCAGTGAAAATGTCCAGAACCAGGAGATAGAATGTCTTGTTCAAGAAACAGCAAGGAGGTCATTGTCATCGGATCACAAAGCACATGGGAGAAATAAGGTGTAAGAAGACTGGAAAGGTAGGGAGGAGGCACCAGGTCATGATGGGCTTTAATAAGCTATTTTATATCTGGTCCTGGAGTTACTGGAGTTGATGAAATGGGAGGGAAGGAAAGGGAAATTATATGGTCAGACCTGTACTTTAGGGAGTTCAATTTGACAGGTGAATGAAGGATAGACAGGCATGGGAGAGAACAGTTCTTCATACTTTGAAAAAATTCAGTTACTAATCCTAATACTTTAAATGCTTAAATCAGACTTGGATTTACTGAGTAGAATGGGAAAAGGCTTGTCTCGTCTTAGCATCAGATTATATTTACATCAGCATATCAGGAAAATAGGATTTCACTGGTATAGGGAACTCCCACAAATGACACATCATGAGTCTCTCTGAGTTCATAAACACTAGAGAGTTACCTAAGGTTCAGACAGGTTGCACATGGTCATACATACCTTGTACATACCTATTATAAATCTTATTTTATCATGGAATAACTGAACTTCAATGTGTTTGTGTGGGGTGGGTGCTGAACACCTTGAGAAATCATAGAGGTAGAATCTTTAAGATAATATAAATTACTCATTTTAAATGTATCCATTGGTGATGTTAATAGTCACTCTCTAATGTTAGGTTAATGGATTTAGCATTCAGACACTGGATCTGTTCCCACTTAAGTAGCATTTTCTGCAATCAGAATATACTGCCATCATTTCGTGGTGGCATCTTATTTAGGCAATACCTGGTCACAGATTTCCAGACTGTTAGAGACAAGAGAGACCTGAGTTAGGGTAATACTCTCATCTTGTCGATGTAGTGATTCTTATTACAAGGTAAGTGCTTCACATGAGATTCATAGATAAACCATGATTTTTCTATTCATATATAAGTTATAAAAATAACTTTCTAAAAACAGATGGACACTGATAGTTTTATCAAGCTTTAAAGATGATGCATGTAGGGCAAACCTGAATGACAAAAATATAATTCAATACCTCATAAATTAATCCATAACTGTTATGATTTCCAGCTTTCTTTTCAGAGAGACACACTAAGCTCATCCAGCTATTTCTTCTTTCAGTGCTAGGGACATAGCATGACCCATTTCACTTGTCTGATCATCTCTATGCAGTGGGTATCTTTGCCTTCAGTAGCAGATAACCCTTGCAATGGCTGCTCCTCAAATGAGGGAGAAGAAATGACTTAATATGCTTCCCTTTCTTACATTTTGTTTTTGTTTTCTATTCTAAGGCTAAAAAAAAAAAACAGAAAGAAAGCAATAATTGCTACTACAGTAATTTACACTGAAAACTCCCTGTCACTAGTTCTCTATAATCAGAAGGTAATTTTCCACTTTACTATGAAATAGTTCCCCCCAATAACAGGTATTTACAGTAGTAGCTGAGGGATTGAATCCACATAATAACACTTTTCTTAGAAATACCCTTTTACTAACTGCATTACCAGAAGAAAATCTCAAAAGTTACTCTACAAAGGGTCTGTATCTCTCACCACCAAACTTCTTAAATGAGATTTCAAAATAAACATGGAAATATACAGGGAAAGTTTGGTTTTTCATCCTCTTACACACCAGAGTACAATTTTAAACTGATCATTGTTCTTAATAGGAAATGTGGCACAAATAAATATTGCTAAGCCACATACAGTTAAAAGAGCTGTAACGTGTTTGCCATGCAGCGCCAGATGGCAGGAACAATCAGAAACAGTGGGTGTTCAGCTCCCAGAAGCCACAAGCCATGGGTTGCTGTAGGTCTCTGGAACCAGGATGGAGGTGAGTGAATAAGAGCTAACACAGTAAAGTGGAGGAGAGAGTGCTGAACTTGCTGTCAGGAAGATTTGTGTTCGAATCCTAACTCAGAAACTTACTGTCTATGTATCCCTGGGTTAGTCATTTCACATTCTCATCTATAAAAAAGAGGAATTGGACTTGATGGCCTTTAAATCCCTTTCCTGCCGTAAAGTTCTGATCTTATGAAGATGGCCAACTCTGAAATCATCATGGGGTGACTGGGGAGCCAGAGCCAAGAGAAGGAGGAATGGCTGCCACTTGGAAACCCCATCCACATTAACTGACTTTTTCTATAAATGCTAGCCTTTCCCCACCTTCAAATCCAAATTCTCATTTATCTATTATAGAAGTTCCAAACCTAGAAGACCATAGACTTCTGGGATTTCTTAAAAATATTTTTATATATGTATTTCAGTATAATTGCATTTAAAAACATGATTCTGAGCAAGGGTTCCTAGGTTCACCAGACTGCCATGCTGAGGGGGGTTCTCTGACACAAAATAAGTTAAGAATCCCTGATCCTGTGTGCGTCTATGGGCATGTAACACAAACCCATATACATCATATTCTGAGTGACTTTGCTTTCCTTTTTTGGTACAGTGTGAGCATGGTGCATGGGGAATCAATCATGATGATGGTTCAGAATATTCTGGGACTTCTCTTAGCAGCCAAAACTAAGGGCTTTGAGAGAAGGAAGTTGGGTACTCTCAGAGGAGATCTATGCATGCCATACTTTCATCCTGCCACCCATCCCAGAGAACTTCCAGGGACAGGAAGAGCATGAGGCTCCATCCGAATGCAAGAGAATGGAGAGGAATATAAGGCAGATGGAGAGTCCAGTATTTACCTAAATGCCCCTGCAGGCAGAATCAATATGGAGCCACATATGTCTATAAAATCAAGGCCTTCACACGCTAGAGTATCTCTTATAAAGATAGTGCATTCAGCGCAACAATTCTGTTTTTTGCTTTTTTTGGAGGGAGGAAGGCTGGGCATTTGGGGTTAAGTGACTTGCCCAAGGTCACACAGCTAGTAACTGCTAAGTGTCTGAGGCTGGATTTGAACTCAGGTCCTCCTGACTCCAGGGCCGGTGCTCTATTCACTGTGCCCTATTCACTGTGCCATCTAGCCACCCCTCAACAATTTTTTAAAGAGAATTTTTGAGTCTGCACAATTTCCCAAAGTTGTTTCTAAAACAAAAGGAAATAAAATTGCATCAAACAGAATGATACAACTTCTGAAGCAACAACAAGATGGTTCTGGCTGTTTTCATTTAATTCTACATCTGTATGACTTCAGTCTTATAATTAAAACAAGTGCTCCCTATTCCCTTGAATGACAGCTAACCTGGTATATTATCTTATGGAAAGAAGCTTCCTGTAGTTTGTCTATTATTGTAGAGAAAAGGGTAAAAATGAACTTTCTTATGAGGACTTTTAAGAAAAGGTAGTTTCAAATGAAACCAAGTCAAGGAGTCATGGCCACCATGGATTGGCAAGGTTTGTATTCTTCTAAGCTTCCCCAGTTATGTGGCTTCATGGGAGCCCAGGAACCTCGTTCTCTCTCCTTGGGATAGAGTTATGAGCTGGGGTCTTGAATTCACTCTAATCTCATAGAAGTGTATTCCAGTAGCCTTCCATATGGGTATCTACAGCATTTCTCTGACTCTTGTTGACCTTTTATTCCAAGAGGAACACTTGGTGGATATTCTCAAATAATTTTTGTGGCATTTGCCCATTCAGTTCTGTATTCAAGGGCACATTCCTCTCCCCCAGTGAGCGGCTATGGGAAAGAAGGATATGAAAAGGGGAAAGAGCACAACAGAAGCTACAGCTGAATTTTAATCTGTTTGGAAATCCAGACAGCTTAATGCCAACAGACGCAAATAATAACGACAAGGACAAAAGATCAGGATGCAACGTGCAAAGCTCTTTTGCAAATCCCTTCTTTGTGTCTTATACTCTGTGCCTTTCTATAATCTGTCGTACTCAGAATTTCAATTTGACAAAACATGAAAAAAAGGTTGGTGCTATGTTCAGATAAACATCTCTAAATCTGACAGCATGTCTCAGTTGGATCTGAGCTGCAGAAACTTCTTGAGTTGTCAACACTGAAATGATTGGAGGAGAGAATTTGGAGTAGAAAGAACTTTTTCTTGTGACAAACACAGATATAATCCTGAGCCTTTTGGGACCAACCAAGCTGCTTTGGGCCACCATAAGGCCATTTGATAGCTTTGATGATTAATTTAAAAACAAAAGTCCCACAGTCACATCAAGTCCATTAGCTTTTAATAAGTATCTACTATAAGCTGGACACTGTACCTATGTGCTGGGGATACAAAAAAGTTAAAAAAATGTATCTATGCTCTTAAGGAACTTATTCACTAATAGGAAAGATAGCAAGAGAGATACAGGATAAATTTGGAGTAGTCAGAGGGAAGGCACTAACATTAAGGAGAAGGTGGGACTTTACCTAAGACATTAAGGAAGCCAAAAGGCAAAGAACAGAAGAAACACAGTTCTAAGTAAGGAATATAGTCACTGAAAATGCCTGAGGTCTGGAGATAGACTTATCTGCAAGTAACAGCAAGGAATCCAGTATTAACTAGTTCAGAGAGGACGTAAAGGAGTATTTGGCAATTAAAAGACCATTAGTAACTTTGGAGAAAAACAGTTTTAGTTGAATGATGAGGTTGGTAGCACCAATGCAAGGAGTCAAGAAAAGAGTGAAATGAAGGGAAGGGAGAATGCCTATTTTAGGTGGTATTCTCAAGGATTTTAGTCACAAAAGGAGAGAGAGATAAGGGATAATTGGTAGCAAGGAAGGGCAGATCAAGTGAGAGGTTTTCTGAAGACAGAGAAGACTTGGGTATGTTCATAGGCTGTTGGGAAGCTGCCAGTAGACAGGAAGCAACTGAAGGAGGAGAGACAGAGAGAAAGAAGGGATGTTATAGATGGCATCTTCATGCCAAATGGGGGTGAAGGAGGAAATAGTGGCAGAAGACATCTTAGAGGAGTGAGATGAGGAGAGGAAAGGGAGTTCTCAGTGAATAGCCTCAGTTATTTAACTGAAATGTGAAGCCAGGTTCTCAACTGAGAGATTAGGGGGAGAAATTGTGGGACATTTAAGGAGGGATGAAAAGATCTGAAAAAGCCTCTGTGGTGAGTGGGTGAGCGACTTCAATCAGTCTGAATTCCCCTCTCCAAACTTCCTATAAAGGCAATGGCACTGAATAGCCCCCTTCTTTGCCACACATCACTCCCATCTTGTTCCATGTTTGTCTCTGCTCTTCTGTGCCATGGAAATGTATGTAATTTACACAGATGTGCTTCCCTAAGTCACAGACTGCAATCTGCATCGATGGAGAGAATACTGGCAGGCACTGACCATAGTGCTGATGAGATCACTTGATGATTTGCTGTGATGAAGGAGTCTTCTCCTTTTCCTGTTCTCATACTAATGTCACATACTTAAACTAGATAAGCTAAGAACACAAAAAAGGATCCATCTGCAGGAGAAAGCATATCTAACGAGTGGATTTTGTCCAGGCAGAAGTCATGACTACCATGTATATTTGGGAGCTAATCAAGCCATCAGAAAAGATAAAGAACCTGAGCAAAACCAGTTGGACAGTGTGTGGCTTTGGCCAGAGGGTACAGAGGACAGAGTATGAGCAAGGAGGAGATGGGCAAGACCTAGCTCAGGTGCAGGGGACAATCCTACCCCAGGAACAGGCATGTGGAAGGGGATCATCCTTCTAGAGTCTCACCTTCACCCATGTTATAGGGGAAGTTGGCCTTGAGAGAAGAATGTCACCACAGGAGGCCAGGAGCCCAACTATACAAGGTGGTAGAAGACTATGATGAAAAAGGCTCTTGGAGGAGGTACTCTCAGTCCCAGATACCAGCATCCAATCCTAGGCACAGCTCTGGGTCTAAGCCACCAAAGCAGAGCCAAGTTCCCAGATGGAACTCCTTATGAGAAGGTCAGGAGCAAACCCACAGCAAGCTGTAGGGCAGGATCTGGGATCTGAGGTACCAACGTAGGAGTAGAGATGATGAGGGAGGCATCTCTGCTCTTGACGAGGTCACAGGCAAGAAGCCAATAGCATCAGATGCTGCAAAAATGTTCAGCAATATGAGGAGGAACTCAATCTAGTGAACCTGCCAATTAAGATAGGGGATGGAGTAAAAGGAAGAAGACCAGGGCTCAGGCCCTGGAGAGGGCTGCTGAGTGATCCAAAATCCTGAACATGTTTGCAGCCACAAGGTCATGTGTCAGGGGAGAGGTTGAAGATGAGACAAGAAATGATTGTGAGATTTAGGAAGGAATGGTATTGAGTCCAGGCTATGGGAATCATCTTAGAAAAGAGGAGGAAGGCTTCTTTATAGAAGAAAGGAGAGAAGGCACAAGGTGCTCCCCATTAATGCAGCTTTGTGTAATACTAGACAGGAAGGAAGGAAGGAAGGAAGGAAGGAAGGAAGGAAGGAAGGAAGGAAGGAAGGAAGGAAGGAAGGAAGGAAAGAAGGAAGGAAGGACATAAAGAAAGGGAAGTATATTTGTAACTCAAAATCTTGTGGAAATGAATGATGTAAGCTAAAAAATAAAAATAAATTAAAAAAAGAAAGGGAAGTATAGGAAGGAAGGAAAGTGAGGGGAAGGGAGAGGAAGGAAGAAAGAGGGGAAAGAAAGAAGGAATGGAGGAAGAAAGAAACAAGCATTTCTAAAGCACTTACTGTGAGTCACAGATGATACTAAGGGCTGGCAAAGAGAAGCAAAAGAAAGAGGCACCTTCTATTGGCAAGCATGTAGTAAGGAAAGCCAACACCTAAAGAGTTGAAAACCAGTAAGTGGGGGGAGGAAAAAGGATGAAGATTCCTGGCACAGGGGTATGACTGAACTCTGGAAGTGAAGAATAGGGATGGAAGGTGAATGAAATTCGTGGCTCCCTCCACAAAAAAGGAGACTCTATAAGTAACTCACCCGTGTGAGAAGGGTGCGGGCCTTATAGAAGGATGGTCCATAGCGGAGTCAAAAAGACAATAGAGGCCTGTCTCAGACATTTACCAGCTGTGTGATCCTGGGCAAGTCATTTAACTTTTCTAAGTCACAATTTCCTAATAGTTGGTTGGTTCTTGTCCTTCGTTCTCGAAGAAGACTAAAATTATATCACTATGTTGGAGTCAAGGTTTAGTGAGTCTGGCTTGGCTGATAAGACCAATAAAGTTCAAAAGGTCAGACACAGATAGTCCACATGAGTGAGGATATATATATGTATATATATATGTATATATGTAAATGTATATGTATATGTATGTATCTATGTATATACATATATGTATTACATTGCAATCTGCATTGATGGAGAGAATACTGGCAGGCACTTACTGTGCTGATGAGATCACTCAATTCGCTGTGATGAAGAATTCTTCTCTTTTTCATGTTCTCATACTCATGTCATGCAATATGTATATATATGTATGTATATGAACTATATAAACTTTAGCTAAGAAGATCATGATTATGATAATGGTATTAACACTGTCAATCTACTTTTTTCTCTTTCTACCTTGTCTACCTTGCCAATCTCCTTCATTTCAGTTCTCATCCATATAAAATCACTCATATCTGTGCACAAACCAAGATTCCAACCTCATGGACCTGATCCCCACATGAGCCAGGCTATTTCACAGAATACATAGTCAGTCACAAGCTGCAATGTCATACCAGAGAGGGATCTGCCTGGTGGGTGCTATGAGAGTAGCAATATGAACATATGGAAGACTCAGCATCAACATACACCCTCAGTTTGCAAACCAACCACCAGCGGTGATAAAATCACATATCAAGGTCACAATTACTTGGGGACCAACTATGGTTTTTTTAAAAAATAAGTTTCTTTTCCTTTATGTGGAATTTGTTAATATTTATTGACTACACTATTTCCCTTGGTCACCTCATCAGCTCCCATGGGTTTACCTATCATCTTTATGCAAAAGACTCCCCAATCTACCTCACCCCATCTCTGTCCTGAGCTCCAGTCTTGCATCTCCAAATGCCTAAATTAACATTTCTACTTCCATAACTGTAGGCATATCAAAATTAACATGACTAAGATGAAACTCATATATGTTCCCCATCTCACTCCAATCTACTCTTCCTCCACATCTTCCCATTTCAATTGATGGCACCAACATCTGTCTAATAACCTCTGCTGGCAAATTTTACCAATGTCCTTGACTCTTGCCTCCATTAAGTCTCAATTATCTTAACCTTACAACCTCTCTTATATCCATCCCCTTTACTCCAGACATAACTTTTAGCCTACTGACCCTCATAATTTTTTACCTGAACTACTGCAATATTCTTCTAATTTGTCTCCTTGTCTCAAGTCTTTCCCCACTCCAATCCATTTAGCTGCCAAAGTGATATTCCAAAAGCACAAGTCTTACCATGTAACTCCCCTGCTCAAAGATCTTTGATGGCTCCCTATTATTTCTAGAATAAAAAGCAAATCACTCTGTGCAGCATTTAAAGCTCATGAAATTCTGACTCCCACCAATATTTCTAGATTTATTTTAATATCACTACATTCCTTTGTGCATTCTCCATTCTAATCCAATTGGTGGGCTCTATTTTCCCTATATTTGACATTCCATTATCTATCTACATGCCTTTGCATAAGTCATCTCCCACCCATGTTTGGAATTTACTCTCTCCTCACCTCTACCTTGAAGAATCCCTGACTTCCTTCAAAGCATAGTCAAGGTGTTATTTCCTACACAAAGGACCTTTCCTGATCATCCCAGTTACTAGCACTTAACTCTTAAAATGACTTTCACTTTCATTGTATGAAATGACTTATCTGCCCAAACATTACTTTCTGCCAGTAGAATGTAAGCTTCTTGAAGGGAGGGCCTATTTTTGCTTTAGTCTCTATACCGCCCAGTACCTGGCACATTGTAGGTACCTAAGAATTGCTTGTTGAATTGAATCACATCGCATCAAGGAAGCCAAAGTGATCAGCCTATTATAACTGTGCTGTTATCGGAGCATCTTAGCTATTATGCTTAAAGGCTACCCTCAGGAATACAGCATTTGCCATTAGTAAAGCATTCTTTCCAACACCTGTCATCTATGTAATGGAAAATATTAGCACTTCCAACAAGGTTCCATCTGCTTCCCTATTATTTGGTTTAAAAAAAAATACTGAGAGAATGAACAGATCCTGATTGTAACTAAGTGGAAAAAAAGATTAGGATTAGGGGAAATACTTGATATATTATAAACCAATTCGTGCAACAATTCAGATTATAGTTAATACATGCCTCTTTAGAGCATTGCTAAATCACAGGGCATATCACAAAGCTGTTTTCACACCCTGGTCACACAGGCCAAGCCTGCTGAGAGACTTTAACCCCATTTCACTTTATGGAGAGCCTCAGTTTTCTCACTGTGAAAATGAAGTCCCTTTGAGCTGTAAATTCATGACCTTGTATATATGTACACATGTGTGTATGAATGTGTGTGTAGGTGCCTATGTGTGCACTATAATTATTTCAAACCTTTGTGTAGATCAACCAAAAGTTACCCAGAATAAGAGTCATTTATTCCATTATGTCCCAGGGCCAAAAGGAATGAGAATGAACTAAGCAAATATTTACTAAGTGCCTACTATCTGTAAGACATAGTATATATGTGTGCATATTTTAGCATATAATATCCATAATAATATGCATAAGTATTATATCATAGGCATATATACATGTATGTATATGTATGTATCACATGTATATGTGTGTATATGTTCCAGACTTTTGGTCATGTCCTATTTAGTATCTCACATTATCTGTGGCTATATAAATCAACAACTTCATAACCAGCCCCAGAACCTCAGACTTCCAAGTTTTGCTATACCTTACAATACTGCCCTAATATACATGAATCCAGTGACACTGGCCCCCTTGCTCTTCCTCAAATAGGACTCTCCATCTCCTCAGTCATGACCCCAAGTCTGAAATGCTCTGCCTCTTCATGTGTGCCTCCTGGCTTCCTTTTAAGTCCCAGTTAAAATTCTGCCTTCTGTAGGAGGCCATTCTCAATTCTCCTTCATGTTAGTGCTTCCCTCCATTGGTTATCTCCAACTTCTCCTGAAAATAGCTTACATGGACATAGTTATCATTGTTGTCTCCCAATTGCTGTGAACTCCTTGAGAGCAGGGGTGGATTTTTGCCCTTCTTGGCATGCCCAGAACTTAGCACAGGATCTGGCATGCAGAAGGTACTTAAAAATAATTTTTAATAATTGACCAACTGGCTTCAAAGGTTTCCGGCTGACTAAAAAAGAGGAGAGAAAAGAAAGAACTGAGAAAGAAATGGATGAGAAAAAAACCCCGAAGCTTCAATGCTATGTCTTAGTCAAACCGGCTTCCCTGGTGCTCTATGCATATGACATTCTATCTCCTCTGCCTTTGTGCCTTCCCACGGGCTTCCTTCCATGACAAGAATGGTCACTCTCCTTACCTCCAGCTCTCAGAATCCCTAGGTTCCTTCAACCTCAGCAGTTAGGGACAGGGGGTGGCCTGTGGAGCCAGAAGCCCTGGGCTGGGAAACCAGTTGTGCCACATACTCACTAGGTGACAAGTCACTTCTACTCATTGAAGCCCCATATCCTCATCTGTAAAACAAGAACATTTTACTAGACCTCAAACTCTCCTTTTGGCTTGAAATCTATGAGATGAAAAGATCTTTCAGGATTCCCTCAATTGTGGGTGCTCCTCCCAATGACTTCACATTTCTTTAGCACATACATCATATTGACTTACCTCTATACATGCTATCCCTCCCCTCCTCCCAGAATGTCAGCTCCTTGAGGGCAGGCAATAGTAGTTTTCTGTCATTGTATCACAACTGCCTAGCAGCTAATAGATACTTAATGAATGTCCTTAGAAATGAATGCCCTTAGGATGCCAATCACTCAAATTTTTATATTACCATTACTTCTGTTAATACTATTAATTGCTCTGGCATCATATGGACACAATCATTAATTTAAAAGGCATTCATTAATCTAATAATAATACTAGCTTCATTTCTATAGTGCTTTAAGATTTACAAAGTACTTTTCCACAGAAGCTCCATGATGTAGAAAGTATAGGTATGCTCGTTTTAACGAGGAAGAAACAAGATCATAGAACTATTCCTTCTGTGTCCAGCTACTTGTGGCTACAATGCTTATTCAAGGCACTCATATAATTAACCCATTTTCCTGTGAACATCTGTTGAGGACACTGAAGGGGCTTCATAGCATTCCATATCTTGATGCAATCATCATGAGGGCAACTGCAAAGACCCTTGGGAAATTCCCACCATCAATAGGAATTCTTTCTTCCGTTGAGATCTTTAGCAATGTTTCACCTCACTTAATGACCATACAAAATGGAGATGATCTATCTTCAAGGAAAAGCCTTTGAGAAAATAGACATTTTTCTTAATGACCCCATGTTCCTTGCTTCCAAAGCTCATAAAAATTTAACAACTTGGGGGACAGAGCCAAGATGGCGGAGTAGAAACAGCTCGTCCAAGCCACTCTGCCCCCACATTCCCCCCAAACGATGTAAAAGGGGACTCTGAACAACTTCTGGAGCCCCAGCACCCACAGAACGACACAGAGAAGCTAACCTCCCGCTGAGGACAGCCCAGCAGCCCTGCAGAAAGGACCAGCGCAGCGGTCTGGGACCTGGCAGCGCGCAGCACGCAGAGCGCAGGAGCAGAGCCGAGCCCAGGTCCGCATGAGCCGAGGTTTTAGCCCCAGGGCAGCAGGGCCAGCAGCCAGCTAGAGAAACCCCAGAACACCAGGAGCTGTGGCGACTCCAGAATTATCAACATAGACTTGCCTAGGACAAAGTAAGAGGTTAGTGTCCTATGGACTTTGGGACTGGTATTTAGGGATTGCATCGGCTGCCTCCCCTGGGGGCTAGAAGCCGCTGAGGACAAACGCCATTTTGTAGTTTTCAGAGGCAGCTCCAGCTCCCAGCCTGCAAATTTGTAGGGAGATCCAGCGATCAGTCTTGGGGGGTAATCGCTCTTGCTTTAACCTCCCTGGATCTGGATTGTGATCTAGGGTGGAAGTCGTGGGTGGGTTTACAGCTTGCCAGAAATGGAAATTGCCCCCCACATGTTCGGGATGAAAATTCCTCTAGCTGGCCTTAAAGCCATAGTGTGGCAACGAGCCCAAAAGTCAAGCAATTAAGTGGCAACATGCCAAGGCAAAGGAAACAGAAAAATGCAACCCTAGACTCCTATTTTGGGGGCATAGAGCGGGAAAAGGACTGTGAGGTCAGAAGTCCTGCTCCAAAAGCCCCAGGGGAAAACATGAGCAGGGTGCAGGCCATAGAGGACCTTAAGAAGGACTTTAAAAATCAAATAAGAGAAGTGGAGGAAAAAGTAGAAAGAGAAATGAGAAGGATGCAGGAAAAGTATGAAATGAGGGTCAACAGCATGACTGAGGAAAACAACACCTTAAAAAATAGACTAACTCAAATGGCAAAGGAGGCCCAAAAGGGCAATGAGGAGAAGAATGCCTTAAAAAGTCAAATTTGCCAGATGGAAAAAGAATCTCAAAAGTTCACTGAGGAGATTCATTCCTTCAGAGTTAGACTGGAGCAAATGGAAACTAATGACTTTATGAGAAATCAAGATGCTGTTAAGCAGATCCAAACAAATGAAAGAACAGAAGGCAATGTGAAATATCTCATGGGAAAAACCACTGACCTGGAAAATAGATCCAGGAGAGACAATTTAAAAATTATTGGACTACCTGAAAGCCATGATCAAGGAAAGAACATAGAAATCACCCTCCAAGAATTTCTCAAGGAAAATTCCCCTGATGTTTTAGATCCAGAGGGCAAAATAGAGGTTGAAAGAATCCACCGATCACCTCCTGAAAAAAGATCCCAAAAAGAAAACTCCCAGAAATATTATAGCCAGGTTCCAGAATCCCCAGATCAAGGAGAAAATACTACAAGCAGCCAGGAAGAAACAATTTCAATATTGTGGAAACACAATCAGAATAGCCCAGGACCTGGCAGCTTCTACACTGAGGGATCGAAGGGCATGGAATATGATATTCCAGAGGGCAAAAGAACTGGGAATGAACCCAAGGGTCACCTACCCAGCAAAACTGAGTATTCTGTTTCAGGGGAAAATATGGTCATTCAGTGGAATAGAGGACTTTCAAGCATTCTTGAGGAAAAAACCAGAATTGAATAGAAAATTTGACATCCAGACACAAGAAGCAAGAGATGCCTGAGAAGGTAATCAGGGAAAAGAAATCAAAAGGAACTTATCAAAGTTGAACTATTTACATTCCTATATGGAAAAGCAATAACTGGGACTGATGATATCTTTCTCACTATGAAAATAATGGAAGAAGGGGGTGTGGTCATATGAATAAATATGTGAATGTGTGTGTATATGGTTACAGTTATATATGCATAGAGGGCATAGTTTGAATTTGTTGGGAAGGGAGAATACTGAAGGGATGAAATTATGAGGTGAGAGAGGAAAGTGGCAAGAGGAGATGGGGAGAGACAGGGTAGGGTAAACTATCCCATGTAGAAGAAGCAAGGGGAAGTGGTTGCAAAAGAGGGGGAGAATAAGGAAGGCTAAAAAGGCAAAACCACATTCACATTGAATTTGGTTCAGGGAGAAAATGACATACATACTAAATGGGATATCTCAACCTGCAGCAGGATAGGGGGAAGGGGGATGAGAGGAGGGATGATGGATGGGAGGGCATCCTTGGGGTGAGGGGAGGTTGGAAGTACCCACTATAGGAGACAGGATCATGTAGGGAATGGACCAGGTGGGGGGTGGGATGAGTGGGAGGGAATTATAAGCAGCCTTGTACAATATATCTACTATGATAATGTTTTGCATAGCTTAGACATGTACAACATATACTGAATTACTTATCTCCCAAGAGGGAATGGGTGACAGTGGAGGAAGGAAATGGATCTGAAATTCAAGGTCTTAACATTAAATGTTTCAAATACATATAAATACTATTATTAATAGTCTTTTGCTTGTAATAGAGAGATAAGATGTGCAGGCATTGGGACACAAAGATTCACCTTCCTCTAATGGAAAAGTCGATGGGGGTATGGGAGAAGGTATGGGAGAGAGCAGATGGGAGGAAGCGATATCTTGTGGGACTACTGTTCTGCGAGGTCGAGTAGGGGAATAATGGGGGGAAAATGACTGTAACTCAAAATCTGGCGGAAATGAATGATGTAAAACAGAAGTTAAGAAAGCATTTGTTTAAAAAAAAATTAACAACTTGATTCTTCCTGTGAGGCTGCAAATCATGACCAATAAAGCCACCAAAGAGTTCAGATTTGTGGGACACCCAAATGGCAATGAGGAAGAACATGATGGGCATAAATATGCTAGAGTGTGTTATGATCAGTGCAAACTTTTCCCTTCTCCATTTCTCTAGGAGCTCTCAGACCTCAAAGATTTCTGCTGTCATTCCAGAAGCAAGTACAAAATCGGTAGAAACAACAAAGGGAAAGATGGCCGAGGAAATAAGCCTAACCTATGAGAATCTTAAATGATCTGGATATAGTGAACATGGACTTGTTTGCAGAGTTCCTTAATAACAAAATGGAAGGTCTGCCCTTGAAGCTGGAGTAAATTAAGTTCATTAAAATTAAAGGAAGACAACGTCACTCAAGGAAGAACAAACTTATGGGGGAATTCATTCCGACCAAGTGCTGGTACAGGCTGTGAATGTGAACTGACTCAAATACTTCTTCCATCTGTGAATTTCAAGGATCATGAATGTGTAAGTGTGAGTTCTCCTTCTGCCAACACAGATCACAATTTCCCTATGACTTAGTTGACGGTCTTCACAAATTACTGTGGCACCCAAAAATCATTCTCCTATAAGCCACCCACTAAAGAACCTCTCAGCACGTGGCCAAACAGGTCTTGAATCACAGGTCTAGTCTATCACTGGGGCTGCACATGAAGTCTTTCTAGCTTGGTAATATCTGCCAGTACAGCCCTTTCTATTTAAGTATTTTATTCATTTATTTAAGCCCCATCTAAAATGTGTTGGTTCCCTTTCCTGCCTTAGCAAGTACATCACAGTGAACAGAACTGGGACTTCAAAAACCCAAACAAATTTATACATCATACAGAACCATAGGGCTATCCTTTTAAATGCCAGTTATCATTGTAGAAATTGGGAGCCGAGGGAGAAGGTATAAGAGATTTGGTTGAAGTTTTAGTATCACTCAAAAGCTGCCTGCCTTCCTTCAAATGACTTGCTTATTTCTTCAGAAAATGTGTTCAACTAACTGAGAGTTCTGACTAGCTGAAACCCTTACAGAGCCTGACTGGATGAAGAGGAGTATAGGAATAGAAATGGATTCCAAAGACCATATCGATTAAAGCTGGATCTTGGAAGTCATAGCCATTAGATACATCTATCTTATTCCATAGGCAAGAAAACTCTTTTCTTAAAGATAGGTTCTATCATAGTCTACAAAGTATAACATCATTTTAATTTCAAATTATTTTGAGTGAAGACAAAAGAATATAGGACTCAGAAGACCAAGACTTAGTAGATATAAGAGGTTGGGTAATCAGTGCACCCCTATAAGCATCAATCTTCTCATTTGTAAAAAAAAAAAAAAAAAAGATAAATCACATGACTCATCTCATGCTACCACCCTCCCAGATCTGTTATGAGGAAAGCTTTTTGTAAAATTCAAAGTGCTACAGTATATATAAATTAATATACAAATGTGAGTTAAAGTTAATAGGGAGTTATTCTGATTTCTTCAGTTACTGTAAAGAGATTTATTCCCTTACCTTCTCTAGACCTCAGTTTCCTCACTTGCAAAAATTAAGAGGTTATAGCAATTATACACTCTCAATGGAACTCTTCTGGATTAAGTGACTATCACAGCTATTATTTTATGCTGTTAGTTCACTGGCTAATTAATATATTGTTTTCTCCATGGCACATAATAAAAAGTTACTAGTGTGTTTTAGTACTAAGAATAATTTGTTATAGCCACTTCATCCATGAAAATTGGGCCAGTTATGAATGAGAGGGAACAAAAACTCATGGATTGCCTTGGTTCTGCACTGCTACCTATGTAATGTCAAGAGAACTCATAAAGATCTCCAGGCACCCGAGTACACTCTGTTGTGAAAAGTTGTTCTCTGAATTGGTGGAGGAGAATCATCCCATGGAGATCTCAGATCTACTGGAACATTCAATACTAAAATAGTTTAATGAACTATCACATCAGCATTGCAGCTCCTTCCTCCATTGAAGGAGTCTTCATTAGGAAAAAGACCTCATGAGGGACTATGACCAAAATAAATCATTCCCCCTTTGGTCAACCTGGTGTTTAGTCTTTCCAACCTGGGCTCGTGCTCAGCCATGTACACATATTTCACCACTGAGCGAGCCTTAAAGCTTGAGCTCCACTGGCTGAGCTTTGGAGAATCCAGGGTCCTCTTCAGGCCGCCATGAGCCATTGGAGTAATTGGTGATAAGTTTGCCTGGCAAAAGGCCATGGGGCTATACTACATTTCTAGATACTGCTGTAAATAAGACTTATATTTCTTAAATTTCTCTGCCTAACAGGTAAACTTTTCAAAGGGAAAATATTTACTCAGACAACAGACCTATCTTTTTTATAGGAGATATGATATCTATTGTTTCTGTGTATGTATGAATTAAGATCGTTTTTCCAGAATTATTTTAGCAATTGGTTGTGGGATGTTTTTATACAGCACATTTATTACAAACGAAATGGCAGTGAAAAATGTGTGAAATCTACCTGAATGGTTTAAATAATTTGTCTACATGAAACAATAAAAAATATGAGACAACACAGTTCATGTCTAATAATGGGGGGACATGTAAGTATCCTTAGACAATGATGAGTTTGTCCCATGGCAAACCCCTTGGAAATTTGAATGAGAGTAGGATAGAGCTGGTAAGTTGACTCTTTTGACTGCCACAGCAGTTTAGCACAAACCTATTTCTAGCCTAGGTATTAAGAAGACTGATGATTTGTGGTATGGCTTCCATCTTCCTCACGACCAGTCACCAAACAAATCACTTAGTCAGGGATTGACCTATTAACAATTGGAATCACAAGAATCACAGAATCTCAGAATAGTACAACAACTCAGGGTCATCTAATCTTACTCATACCTAAATATCAATCTCCTCTACACCATCCTGGAAAACAGTTCTTTGCTGACCTTTAAATGAGGCCATATGTTCCACTCCTTGAAATCTGGCCCTGACTGTAATGAGTCTAAATCTGTCTCTCAGCAATTACCTCCTCCGGTTCCTAGTTTTCATCTCTAGATCTAAGCAGAACAAGTCGAGTCCCTACCTCTCATGACAACTTTTGAAATGTTTGAAGAGTTATGCATTGTCTTCTTCAGGGAGAGTAGCTATAGTTCCATTGACTGATCATCAGATGGCAGGATCTTGAAGTCCTCCACTGTCTGCCTTGACCTCTTCTGGTCAAGCTCCAGTGTATCCTCCCTAAAAAGTGTCACCAAGCACCAAAGACCATAACCAGATGTATCTGACTATGACAGAAGGCAGAGGTTATCATTTCCCTATTCCTAGATAGTGGTGGATGGAAGGGGTCTCACCCCGACTCTAATTAATATGACTGCAAGGTGTTAGTCCTCCTGTGATCCTTTTATAGAATGTTAACTGCTCTTTGGCTAATCCAGAATGGCACATCTTAAACAAATGAGCTAACAGAATCCCTGGGGCTTTGTCTAATAGAAGAAAGGCTCTAAAGGCTCTGAGAGGAAACTACTTGGAAAGAGGTTAGGGGGGAGGAAGAGAAAGAAAATAACAGACAGACAGATGGAGAAAGAAGGAGAGACACTAGCAAGTGGAGTTGGTAACAAAGTCCATTGGAAGCAATAGTGGTACCCAGTGAAGCAATAGTATTCAACAGTAGTGTAGCCTAAAGAAAGATATAGAAAGAAAGTCATTGAGGATGGAGTCAGCTTCATAGATGTTGATCCTTTTTAAGTAGGAAACTGTTGGCTATGGATCCTATAAATAAACTGACTCTCAGAGCCTAGCAGGACTGTGCCTAAGGGGGAGCTTGTGATGACTCTACACAGGGAGAAAAAGACTCCTAGGCACTGTGATGGACCCCATTTGAGACAGGTGTTATTTTGATGTGTACCTCATTACCAACTTATTCTGAGTTTGAGCCTTGGAAGCCACATCCAGTTGTCCTAATCTTGCCACTGGACCCAGATGGCTCCAGAAGAGGAAGTGAAGCTGGTGACTTTGCACAGCCCTCCCTCACACAATTCACTTGCATGTCATGGCATCACCTCCCTCATGTCATGGTCCTCTTCTAGAACCAAGGACAAACAACAACAAGAAGTTTGAGCCAACTCCCCAAGAATCTTGTGTGTTTAAGGTGAGTCCTGTCCCACCCTAGTTGGAGGGGGGCACTTTGTACCAACTGCTTTTAATATTCCCACTTGGTAAATGTCCTTTACTTAAAGCTAAATGAAGCCAAGCTGACTCACATTAATGAGAAGTGCACCTGTTGGGATTTGTGGGTGAACGCTGAGTAGTAGAAAGTTGCACTCTGGTTGTCCAGTGTGAGGATGTGAGAGGGAAATTATGAAATTAACCCCCGAGGTCTGCTACATTAGGCATCTCTTAATGCCTAAAGTCTAAGATAAGATTCACCTTTTTGGGTCCTATATAATGTCATTGAAATAACAGGTCTAGAACCCCACCTCCCCAACAAATCATACTATTGGCTCACAGTAAGCAGGGAGTCCACTAAAGCCCCCAGAATATTTGCAAGTGATTTGTTCTTTAGCCACACCTTCCCATCTTAGACTTGTGATATTGATATTTTGAACTCGTGTTAAACTTAACATTCATCTCTTAAGTTTCATCTCATTACATCAGGTCCATTATTACAGTCTTAATGCTATCTTTGGGGATTAGGATCATGATTCTATTCCAGGAGCTATCTCTCCTGGCTTTGTCTCATCTGCAGATTTGCTAAGCATGCCATCTCAGTGTGTATGCATCTGTAAAAAATGCAAAACCACATGGGGCCAAACACAAATTTCTAGGACACTTCACTAAAGACTTACTTCCCTGCTGATAATGAACCATTAAAGACTATTCTTTGTGTCCAGGCTTTTGGGTAAACAGACACTGTGCATTGTCCTGGCCTTGGAGAGTAAGGAACAATAGCTTGGAGTCATCACCTAAAAGAAGGCACTGTTCCTTTGAAAAATACGCAACCATAATTGAATAAGCATTCTATACAATCAGAGAACTCCTTTTTATCTGGCAATTAATCATCTGCTCTGAATGTTCTGACAATAATTCTGGTTAAAAGCACAAAAGCCAGGCACATAAAGTACCACAAAGAAGGTGGAGAATGGGCAAGGCAATGATCCAAAACATCAGTGACTGATTTAATCCCTGTTTAAATCAGCCCTCAAGAAGCCTGATCTAAATACGTCATGACATTTATATACCTGCAAGCCGATTAATGCAGATCTGTGGACACAAGAACATTTAAAATCTTAATTGAGTGTTCAGCAATCAATGCAATGTTGAGCCTATGGGAAAAATAACCCCAGAGCAAAAGAAAAAGGAAAAAAAAATCCCACCCACAGCAGCAACAACTTGGAGCTTCAAGGTCTGGCTCCTCTCCAGGGATCTCTAACCCTCCAAAGTGCTGACAGCTGAGCATGCAAATGCAGAATTGGTGGAAATACTGTCTGTGGGCCATCGGGCTCAGCGGAAATTCCAGGCCAGCACGAGAGGTGACAAACTCAAGGAAAATACTTTTCTGGGCATCATTTTCAATCTGGGAAGTGAAGAAACCATTCCAAGATGGCAAGAAGAAATGCAAGCTTAGCTTCTCATACGACAGCACGTGCATTTGCAAACTATGAAGGAAATGAGTTTGATTTAAAGCCTAGTAAACCAGGACTCCATGGATCTGGTCTGGTTGGACTAAACCAAAATTAACTGGCCAAAAAAAAAAGTAATCTGGATGGACCATGAAGATTTCTTTCCAGAATTATAAGGCAAAGTGATGACAATAATCCAAAAAACATGTAGTGCCAGGGAAAGTACACAGGATTTGGAATCTGAACACCTGAGTTCAAATCCTTGCTCAGCTACTTAGAGCCTGTGGTCAGTTAATTTCTCTGGGCTACAATTTCCTCTCCTGAAAAATGAGGTCAATAGACTAGGTAACTTCTAAGAAGCTATTTTCCTTCTCAAAAGCTATGATGTTATGACAATCTGCACGATCCAGGAGAGAATACACCTACATTTTTTATTGAGAAAATACACATCATGGGCCCTCATTAAAACTACCCTGCAATGCCTCCTTGTCCTCAGTTGGCTTATCAAAATTCCCCCACTTGGCACAACTGCACATTTCTTGGAAATATTTTATCAAATGAGCCAAATCACTGAAGCTAATGTTTGTTGAGCCCAAGTCCATATTAACATAGAAACTGCATCAGTAGACAGACCTGCCTCCTTCCTTTGGGATGTTGGCAGTGAAGAATTGGTGAAAGGGAACTCCCATTTAGGCATGCTAATGGATAGTTGCAGGAACACATCACATGAACAATTTATGTGGCTCTGTGGTTCACAGAATCATAGATTTAGAACTGAAGCCTTCTTAGGAGGCCACCACTAAGTCCAGCTCTTTGTTTTACACAGGAAGAAACTAAGATCTACAGGGTTTAAATGGCCTACTCATGTCACACAACTAGTAAGTATCTGAGGCAGGACTGGAACTCTGGTCTTCCTTACTCTAAGCCCAGTGCTCTATCTACTGTGCCACCTAGTTGCCTGGTGCATTATACTATGATAATACCTTTCATACTGAGGAGTTTATAGTATATCAAACTGAGTAACAAAGGCCCACTGAGAAGATGTGTCTCTGCAGAAGGTTCTCATCTACTCCCAAGGCTCAAAAGCACTCTTCCTTCCATTATCTGTGCCCTTTGATTGCCAGTGTAAACCATCATCCCTAGGATAGACACAAGGCAGCAGCAGAAATCAGAGTGGCTCAGGCACTGTTTGGGTTTAAGAAATCCTCTGCTTCTGTTTTGCACAGTCAAAAAGAATAAACAAAAAGCCATTTAATTCCCCAGTGTAAGTGGAGTAGGTGATAGTATTAATGGGGTCTGGAGAAGTAGAAAAGCTACAGCAAACAATTAAACAATGGGGGGACAAGGCCTGGTGACTATGAAATGGCAGGAAACCCTCTCAATGGAATGCCTGAAATAGCTCCAACCCAAAGCAAACCATTTCGAGAAAACATGACTCCAGACCAAGAAATCCTGGCTACCATGTCGGAAAATCTCCTGGTGCTCTTTTTCTTGATGAGTTTTTCTGGAACAAGCCCTGTTGCATATGGCCACAAGGCACGAGCAAAGCAAAAAGAAAGTAAGGCCAACAGAAAGGCTAAATGTGGACAGTAAAATCACTTCCATGGGGATGCCATCAATAATGGTAATTTAACAGCTACTGAAATCATCGAGAACAAAGTTTCTAAAGAGGAACTGTTAATCCACTCTAAGAAAATATGGCCAGGGGTTAAGCTGTGACCTAGCTTCTGAACTCACAAAATGGTACAGTTGGAAGGCAGATTAATGGCCATCAGGTCTAATTTCTCACTCTCATGACTTCTATGTTATTAATCATATGACATGCATTCCATTCACTACAAGCTTATTGTGTACAAAGCAAGACAGAAGGTACTGAGGATACCCCCTTCCAAGAAGAGAAAAGCTAACTAGTTCCTGTCCTCAGAAACTTCCATTCCTCAAGGGGAGATACCATATCTACATAGAAAAGTGTAATACCAGAGTTGGCTAGGTGGCGCAGTGAATAGAGCACTGCCCTGGAGTCAGGAGGACATGAGTTCAAATCCAGTCCCAGACATTTAACACTTACTAGCTGTGTGACCTTGGGCAAGTCACTTAACCACAATTGCCCTGCCTTCCCCCCTCCAAAAAAAAAAAAGAAAAGAAGAAAGAAAGAAAAGTACAATACCAAATAGGGGGTAATAAGGATAAAGAAAAGACCAGAGAAAGTATTCTAGGAAAATTTCTGAAAGAGAGACCTGAAAAGGCTTAACTGAGGAGGTTACCATGAGCTGACAGATTGTCAGTCAGCCTTTACTGACACATGTGCACTGAAGGGGAGCTTACTACTTTGTGAAGCAGTCTAATTTTTAAACATCTCTAATTCAGTTCACAAAAACAGCTAGCATTTAGATCGTGCTTTAAGGTTTGCAAAGTGTTCTGAATATGCTATTCCATTTGATTTCAACTCTGTTAAGTAGGGACTATTATTATCCCATTTTACAAATGAGGAAACAGAGCAAGGTGAAGTGATTTACCCAGGCTCACACAGCTACTAGGTATCTGCGGCAAGATTTTAATTCAGGTCTTTCAGACTCCAAGTCTACCATTTGATCTACCATTCCATCTAGTAAGGACATGCAGTTGGATGGGTAACTCATTATACTAGTCAACCAGCAGATCTTGGAGAGGTGCTGCAGAGAGGCAGCAGAGCACTGGGCATGGGTATCAGAAGATCTGATTTCCCATCCCCCTCTCATACTCCCTAGCTGAGGGAGAGTGTTGAGTATTATAGCCCAATTGGTAGAGACCCAGACATGAGCTGTATGCTGAGATTTCCCAGGGGAAATTCTGGATGGTGGCAATATTAAAGAGTTAGGGAACTAACTCCTACCCCCAAGATTAAATCCAACCTTTGTTGAACCCAGAGCTTAAGGGTTCATATGATACAAGTCAAGAGATCTGGTCTTGGCTTCATCAGGTCTGTCAGATAGCAGGATTGATATGAAGGGACTATCTCAAGTTAAAGAAAGAAATGTGTAAGGAAAGTACCTAATGATGCCCCCTCAGATGCCCATAATCTGTATTCAAGAAGAGTTTCAGCCTCACAAAATTAAGTCTATTTGTCTTAAGATACGTTCTTTTAATATGGTGATGGTTCACTCTCAATGAACAGTGTCTTAATGAGACCAGCTGATTTCAATTTCCTCATTTTCAGATTTACAAAAATCGGTCTAATACACCAAGCTCATAAAACTGGATACAAAACATTGGTACCTTGATTTCTAAAACAAAAGGCAAATACCATATACATACATACACACACACACACACACACACACACACACACACACACACACACACACACACACACACACACACACACATATATATATAATTGTGAGGCAGAATTATGTCTGTACACATTCACAGACTCCACAAGGGATTCTTAAGCATATATTAGCCAAGTTAATTAAAAAGAGGTGCCTGGTAGATGTGAGCAGGCTTCCACATATTACAAATGAGAAATTAAGCCAAGGAATCAGTTTTAAAGGAAATCTGCAGGGAAGTGCCTGACAGAGGAAAAAAGGCATCCTGGGCACAATGAGAAAAGGTAATATAATCAAGGATGCCGGCATACTTCACAGATGCCCACATAATGCCAAAAGAAGTCAAGCAAGTCTCCCAGTATGATCACTGGGAAACCACATGGAAGATTTAGGGGAGACCACATGCATGAGTCCAACAGGCTGGGAGGCATAGATGGGGTGCAATGGGCATCACTCCCACAGAAAAGATCACAGATTCACCCATGGAGTATAAAACAACAAGAAATAACAGGGGGCCACAAGCTTTATCAGTTCACTGTCTATGTATCTTAGAATATTTATGAAGTGAAAGCCTGTCCATATGTACCAAGAACATGCCCTTGATCTATAGTTAGAACATTAGATACAAAAATCTAAGCAGGTCTCTGAGAAGATACATCAAGACAAAAACTCACATCCAATGAATTCAAGACTTGAGATCAAAGGTTCCTAACCTAATCTCCCCGAACTTCTTTTTTTTTTAAATTTTGATCACTGTATTTCAACATAATTAATTTTCTTCATAATCCTACTATTTTATTCATTTAATAACTTTTTGGGGAGAAGGGGGACCATAGGCTTCAGTGGCCCCCCAAAGGGGTCCATGACACAACAAAGGTGAAGAAGCTGTGCCTGAAATGAAAATGAAACAAGCGTAGAGTCCAAAGCACAGTTCCAGGGGCCAATGGCTTCAACTCAAGGCTGTAAGTGGAGGCCAGGCTAAGTCAGTTCTCTGTTCCACCAAACACAGAAAACTATTTCAAGAATCTCTCATGAGATTCACCATTCAAATAAACATAGAATGATAGGTGTGGAGCTGAAATGAACCTCAGAACTCCACATTTTAGAGTTGAGGAAATGGAGTTCCAAGGAAATGAGGTGACCTGACTGGTTACATAAGTAGTAACTGAGCAACGTGGGATTTGTGCTAAGAGCTGGACAGCACATCTGTCCCCTTGCTGACTTTCAGTAGGTACACTCAGCAAGTCCATGAGTACTCATCCCTGGCATCCTAGGGTGGCATACCTGTCATTCTGCAGGAGTAGCCACAATTGGCTCTACTTCCCACCAAGGCAAAGGTCATTCTCTGAAACATGCTGCTGAATTGCTTGTCTGCTTCCATCTCCTAGAAGCCACAATCTGCAGTGGCATTTTTCATTTCCATAAGCTTGGAGATAAATAAGTTGCAATGTTCACAAAACCATAAGCCAGAATAAATGTAGGTTTTTCCTGAGCCTCTTAAGCAAAACTCACGTAAATCTTTCATTTAAAGTTTTGCATCATTGAATGGGGCCTGTTAATGAAGTAAAGAAGGGGACAACCAGCAAAGACAAAGGGCCAAGATAAGCTCTCAGCCTTCCAGAGAGACCACAAAGCTTAGTCTCCAGACTTTAAAACAACAAAAGCACCAACCCTCTTCTAATGTCCCCCAAATCATAATCATAACTTATAGCAATGGATTCTTTTATTCACTCAGAGCAATATACGTGGCAAGACAGCCTTGAGCTGGAGACATGTCTGAACAACATTTGGAGCAAAACAAAACCCATTCAGTTCAGCTGCTTGATAAAACGTGTCAATCAGCAGTGTGTCCTGTGGACAGTGGGTAATGTGGGTCTTCATTGAGGGCGTGTGATTCTGGCTCAGGTAGGAGCCAAGCAATGCCACACTGGGCTTCCTTTCTGCTGAACACAGCTGTCTTCTCATCTCCAAATGAACCAGAGAGCCTGTTTTGATCTCTCTTGGAAGTAATCTGTCAGTATAAACCAAGATGGATTTTGTGGAGGGCTCCCACTGTCTCACTCCCTGGGGAGTACATATGGTCCCCTCCTCACCTATGAATTAATATTTCTTCCATAACTTCTGTCATCTTGCATCATCTTACAACTACTTTTAGTTTGAAGAGAGTGATAATTCTTCCTCATGTATTGGCTCTGATATAATGAAAAGTGATTCCTTTGGTTATGAGTATAAGAAATGTTATTAGCATAAATAATAGCCAGCAATTTACAGCACTTTCAGTTTTGCAAAGGTCTTTATATATGATATTTCATTTGATCCTTATAACAACCCTGTGAGGTAGATACTATCATTATCCTTATTTTACAGATGAGGAAACTGAGGCTGAGAAAGACTGAATGATTTGCCCAGAGTTACACAGCAATTAAATATCTGAGCCTGAATTGGAATTCAATCAGTCTTAAGAATCTTTCTGACTCCAAGACCACTTTGCTATCCAAAGAGAAATCGGTGACAATTACAATTGGCTTAGCAGTTTAAAAGTCCAGGGATTGAAGTTTCTTGTGTTTTGGAAGAGAAATATCAACAAAACCTTTTTAATGTGACCGAGGAAATTTACCATAGCAGGAATGTAACTGATGTGGTACACTGGGTGCCTTAGTAAGGAATACACTAAATGTATTTAAACCTTTGCTAGCTTTCCACTGCCCCCAGGATAAAATGGAAATTCTATCACTTTGGCCTCTAAGGTCCTCTAATCTGTAGCTAACATACTTGGGAGTCTTATTTCCCATTTCTCTCTCTCATAAGCCATATGTTCTTGAAAAAGAGGACCATCCAATTCAATGTGCCCTCTCCCCTCTCTATGTATGTGTGCAGCCCATGACCTGACGTAGGGCTGGAGCATATGGCTCACAACATTCTTCCCTTGCTCCCACTACACCTCTTCTCTCCTTTGTTTATTTTTATTTTTTATATAATACCTGTAGTTTCATTGTGATAAGGAACATTCCCACTACCATCACCAAGGCAGTCCCCACAAATGAAGGAAGACAAAGATTCTCAAAGGCAGAGATAAAGAGAAACCTTTCTACCTTCAAAACTCAGGTCAGGGTAGCAAAAAGCCTTTGTGACCTTCCTGGAGTCACCCAGAGAAAATGACTAGAACACTTAATGTGGATTTCTCTCCTTTCCGTTTTGTTAGGCCATTTCTCAGCTGTATCCAACCCTTTGTAACCCCATTTGGGGTTTGCATAGCAAAGATATTGGTTTGTCATTTCTTTCTCCAGCTTATTTTACAGAGGAGGAAAGTGAGGCAAATAGGGTGAAGTGACTTACCCAGGGTCACACAGCTAATAAGAGTATGGGGTCAAATTTGCACTCAGGGAGGTGAGTCTTCCTGATTCCAGGCCCTGCATTCTATCCAATATAGCGCCACCTAGCTGCCCACCTTTCCCTATCACTTTTTTTTTTTAAACTACTGGAGGCTCCACTGCGGGCCTCCCTTTACAAATGAAGATTGGCACCTATGGTACAATTTCTAGTCTTAAGATCAGTTACAATTTCTAGTCTTCGAGTTTCAGTGACTAGTCCAGGGTCAGAGGCAGTATTTTAACCCGGGCCTTCCTAGGCACTTCTTAAGTATGCTATAGCAGTGGTTCCTTACTACATGAGTCAGACTAGAAGGCTGCTCGTGACCTTCCCAACTCACACATTTTCTGAGTCCGTGATATAGAAAGGAGAGGGGAATGTTATACTATACATAATCCTCTGATGTGATTAATTAAGGAATGACCTTAATAAATTAGGAGGCAGCATATAGTATAGTAGCATAAGCACTGACTATGGAGTGAGAGGTCCAGATATGGGGGAGCCTGAACACCATTTGCTGCCTGTAGTAGCTAGAGGAAGAGAAGAAAAACTAACCAAAGGATGGATTATTGTATTGACCTTGGCACATAAATTGGGTGCATCTGACACACAAAGAGTCAGATAAAAAACAAAAGTCTTTTTCCTTTTCTTCACACCCAAACTAAGCTAGATTAACTAAAAGAGTGAAACTAAGTGCATTCTGTCTGCTTCATTTTCTTCACTCCATTAGAGTTTCACTTGGGACAGGAGAAGACAGAATTATCTTTAAAACACATCCTTAGTTTCACTTTTTTAGTTACTCTATGAGCTCTTTTGTATTTGTATTTCTCTAATTTAGTCTGATAACTCCTTTCATTTCTCATATGTATTGTATGAAACCATTTCTGATACATGAAGAAACCAAGTTTCTTATTCACTGCAGGTTGAGAAGACAGCACGTAATTGAGACAAGCCCTGAAGGAATGCTCCAAAAGGAGACTGAGCCAGTCTCATCCTGGCTCCAAGGAAAAGGTATCCTCCACCCTCTCATATTCTTGGCATTCAGGCAGTGTCTATGGGTCAACCAAATGACTTGTCAGTTCTGTGAGAGCTAAAAAAACAAAGCTCAGGTGTAAAGAAAAGAAACAAGACTTTTATTTTTCATCTGAACCTTTGGATGTCAGGTGGACATGACATTTGTGCCTAGGGTCAGCACCCAACCAAAGGTCAATACAATACAATACAATACCCATCCTTTGGTTAGCTTCTCTTCTCTCCCCCTGCTCCTCTCCACATCTGACTTGTCTTCAGCTGGAATTATTAGATGGCTACATTTTCATCTCCACAGCCCTCTTTCCAAAGAAGGCCTTCTCCAGGGCTGGTGAAGCATGGTTTGCTAGCTCAGTGTCCATCGGTTAGAAACATGCTACCCAACAAAGAGTGTATGAAAAATACTTGTATAGAAGGTGAGGGACTTGTGATAGACCTCTCTTTAGTAAGATCCACCACCTGCTGCTCACATGTCCTGGTCTCCAAAAGCTTTTCCCTTTCCAAAACAGTTTTACAGATCTACAGCTGGAGAGGACATCAGAGGTCATTAGGTCCTGCCCATACAGATTAAGAAACTGAGGCCCAAGTAGCTTGTGAAAGGGTATGTGGGCAGTGACATAAGCAAGACTTGAACCCAGGGCCTAAGAATCTAGTTGGTACTTATTCCACTGAGCCATTCTGTTCTGTGCTGATCCCTCTCCCCATTTGTTCCTAGGAAGGCTGGTTCTTCATTTAATGGCAGACCATATAGCTGATAACATAGAGTTCAGAGCAACCCACGAAATAGAGAATGCAAATAACTTGAAGAAAATACAATAGATACTAAGGCATAATGTCCTGGCAGGCAATGTTAACACAGTGGCATACCCCTACTCTATTTGTGGAGTAAGATAGAAAATTACACTCACATTTCTATATCATTACCAAACAATAAAACATAGCTCCCAGGATCTCATAGTGAAACTGCTCTATTCTGGGCATAGTGGTTCCAGTGCTCCAGGAGCGTCCATGCTGGCTTGGTGGGTGATGGCAGCAATGAATTCTCTCCTCCCAGGTTGGATGGGGGTCAGAAGGATAGAGAATGATGAGGGTAAGGAGATTGTTGTACAGTGTACAGAGGGGATGTATGCAGAAAGTGAAGGATATGAGATATCCCTAGAACCTAGAAATGAGAATTGAAAGGAAAAAAAAATGAGAACCTGAAACCCAAAGAAACAGAGAATATTAAGGATAAGTAAAGAAAGGAGATGAGGACAGAGAATTAAAACAAGCCCCAGCCTATCACTGGTAAAGTCTCAACAATAGTGGGAATGGACAAGCAATATGACCTAGTATTTAACCACAGTATCTCCTTGCTATTGGTTACTAGCCAGCATAGTCTGCCCCTTTCTGATAAGTCTTCTAAGGATCTTGCAAACTTTTCTATGGGCAGCTGACTTCTCCAGTCTTCTAAAAAACTTCAGTGAAATTTTCTTTTCTCCTACCCACCTTCCCTACCCCCTGCCAAAGATGATCAAAGCCTGGCAGTTCCTTGCTGAGACTAAGAGTCGGCAGAAGGATAGGAAAGGAAAACAAGCTTGCTGCCAACAAGCCCGGCTGTCATCTCGCTTCCTCACCTCTCCTTTGCTTCCACTTTTCCCCACACGGAAAGAATGTGGGCTCCTTTTTGCATTGACGCACATGCCTAGTCAATATATTGTTTCCTACCAAAGATATATGTCACTCCTGGCATTGATGAGACTTAATTCATTTTTCAGGTTTCAGTTGGGGGAAGAGGGAAGAGGAGAACAGAATGGAAAGTACTTTTGATGCCAAAGAAAATTAACCATGGCCACAGAAACTCTGGCCTCTTTAGTGTAAATCAGGATAAGAGTTCTCCACATGTGGAAGTCCATGAAGGTCTGGGATGTGGGTGGGCTAAGCAACGAGGCCATGTTCTTCTTGGCTCTTTCTACATGAACAAGAGAGACAATTATACTAGACATAAACCCATTCTGTGGGTTTCTGGGATCAGGACTATGTCTGCAAAACTAGCCTTCAAAGGAATTTGCTGGTTAATAGTTGGACTAAATAGTCTATATTATTTATCTCCCATTTCTGTTACATCTTGCATCCCAGGATATGAGTGGATAGATGTTGAGGCATTATCTTGGCAGTGATATGTTATCAATTACTTTGATGTTTTCCCATATTAGCCACTTCAGACAGCTGGGAGCTATATGTGGAGCACATCAGGACTTTACGAGTAGCAAGTAACAATACTTTTCGTTCCTCACAGTACAACAACAAAGTGGAAAAGCAGGGAGGGTGAGAAAGAGGGTCTCACAAAGGGGAACTGCAGCTAGGGCTAACAGGACCAGTTTACATTCTACAATAAGGAAGGATTCCAAATTGACAGTCAATGATACTGGTAACAAGCTGACCTGCAACACAGCATCTCTTAGTCTTATGGCAGGGTGGGCCATGAGTGGGCATAAATGTTGGGTCATGTCTTCTGCATTTTACAATAACCTTTGTAATGAGACTGTGATGGTGGGAATTTAATGCCTCATATATTATTAATTAAGCTTTTCTCCTACTTTGACCTTTTAAATATTCTGTATTTTGGTCATTTACTCCTCCCTAGATAATTGCTTTACCTGTGGGTATGAGGTGACATTCATAGTCAAAAGCAAAAATATAATCATGGAAAAGGTTTGCCATTCGATTTAGGGTAGAGTATTAATTATTAAATCATATGTGTATGTATAATTATGGAGGCATTTATTATTCAAATATACTGTTTATATACTCCATTTATACTCCTTATTAGTACGCCATCATTTCTACTTTTAATTTAAAATGCTTGAATCTATTATAAAATCTCTCTACATATAGATTCACCATATTAACCAATTCTGAGTCATCATTCCGTCCTTGGTTTGACATTTCATAAATTCACTATTTTATATTTTTAAACATCTAAAACTGCATGCTGCCTACAGAAGATTTTTTTTAAATGTATTTGTACTGATATCTTATTTATTTTTATATGACCAATATCCCTGACTCCCCTCTCAGAGTCAGCCCAGTAATAAAAAGGCAACAAAACAAGTGTAGCAGCAAGCACCCCAGTGTCCCCAGGGTGGCTGCCAACACAGGTTCTTATATCTTCTTTTCTAAAGGAAAGCAACTCAAAATGGGTTAACAATCTTGTAATTAAACATATGTCATTTACGTAGTTCAGGGGAAAAAGGTCAGCACCCAGAACTTCAGAGAACACAGACAAGTTATAAGCAGAAATTATAAGAAGACAGAGAAACATATCAAGCAGACAGGACTCCAACTGTCTGACCATTACATCCATACCTAGTCACAATTACCAGAGAGGGAAGCATCAAAATCAGGGTTTTCAAAGCCAGGGGGCTTGATGGCTGCCCAGTCTCTTCTGGTCAAATCACACTTCTCAAAGTGAGCCCCAAAACAAAGCATCACATCAGGGTTTATATAGCCTTCTCCAGTCTCAGAGAATGTAACAACCCTCTTGATCCACTGCCCAATCAAAAAGCAACAAGGTGTGGGCATTCCTGAAAACCAAGCCTCCCGCCATAGGCTCCAGGTGCACTTAATCCTAGCAAAGGGCTTAGGGGCAGGGAAGATCTTAAATTCTCATTCCCATAAAAACAAGGAAAATATAAGCAGAGCTGATCAACATACTGGAAAAAGTCTGCAAACATGGGCAATGTCCAATTCTAGTCTCTCCTTTCACTGTCAACACAGGCCACTGGCTATACAATGCTGCTGGATAGAGAAATGAGTGGGAAAAGATTCAATGGCCAAACTGTTGTGGAATCCCAGGTGAATTTGTAAAAATGGTCTTTCTCTAAAATGCTCTAATTTTGTGGTGTGTGTGTGTGTGTGTGTGTGTGTGTGTGTGTGTGTGTGTGTGTGAGAGAGAGAGAGAGAGAGAGAGAGAGAGAGAGAGAGAGAAAGAGTGAGTTTTAGTGTTTTTAAGTGTAACAGTGGTCTGTTAATACACCCTCTGCTCTCTGATGTCATTCATCTCAATAAGCACTTACTAAATGCCTGCCATGTGCAAGGAAGGTGCTAAGAATACAAAGACAAATTGGGGCGGCTAGGTGGCACAGTGAATAGAGCTCTGGCTATGGAGTCAGGAGGACCTGAGTTCAAATCCGGCCTCAGATACTTAACATTTACTAGCCCTGTGACCTTGGGCAAGTCAACCCCAATTGTCCTGCTCCCCTCCAAAAAAAAAATACAAAGACAAACAAAAACAACCAAACAGTTCATGAAGGTGGCACTCCCCTGCTCAAGAAATATCAATGACTCCCCATTGCCTCTAGGGGAAAATATCCCCTCCTGAATACCATATTTTTGAAAGCCTATTCTAACTTGACACCCACTTTTGTAAGCTTGTTGTGTGTCACTCTCCTTAGCATGCTGCCCTGTGTTCCAATCTACCTAGTCCACACACTCTTCCTCTTCATTGCTATTCCATTTCACCTCCATGCCTTTCCAGAAGCTGTCCCGCATACCTACATTGTTCTCCCTCCCTCACCTCCACCTCTTGGAACTCCTAGGCCACTATATCCTACATGACAGACATCTCCTGATCCTTCTCAGTGTGCAGCATCCGCTCATTCACTCAGAAATTACTGTGTATGCAAAAATCATAGTTAGCATTTATTTGTTTTACAAATATAGCTCATTTGAGCCTCATGACAACCATGGAAGGTAGGTACTATTAAAAAGCCCCATTTTACAGATGAGTAAACTGACACAAACAAAAGTTAAGTGACTTGCTCAGGCCTAAACAGCTAAAAAGAGTCTGAGGCCAGATTTGAACCCAGGCATTCCTGACTCCAGGTCCAGCACTCTATCTACTAGGCCCAATACACATGTTGTACCTGCTTCTTTGGGTTCCAGTTATTTCCTCCCAATAGAACTTGAGCTCATGAGGATCAGAACTGTATTATTTCTCTGACTGTATTTCTAGCACCTAGGAGAGTTCCTCTCACATAACAGGTGATTACTGCTGGCCCATCCTATAAAGGAAACTATTTCTATTCTTCAGAGAGGGATACAAGAGGCTTAGTGCCATGTAAATACAAAAGGCAGACAAGGCTATTTCTGAAGGTGGCTGTTAAAAACACAATAGACCCTGGGGTGGGATGGAGGCGTGGCATCAGGCAATGCCTTCTGTAACAGGAGGCTCCTTAAAGGCTCACAGACTTCAAGAGGTAGAGGTGAAGAAGGAAAGGATAGGGAAACAGTAACTTAGAAATTCTTGAAGAGCAGAAAATGTGTATAATCCAGCCTCCATCACTCCCCCATACTCTCCTTGTGCTGTGTTCTACAAATATGATGCCATCTAAATTATGCTTTTTGCATTTTCAACATACACAGCAAAAAATGAACAAACATACATTTACTGTAAAGGACTAGAAGAAAAGTCCAAATATGTCATCAGTGGCTAAAGAAAGGAATATTTAATGGTGGAATTCCAGGCATAGTGATAATCTGATAGGAAAGCTTTTTTTCTTTTAGTAGGGATCTTGCTGAAATCAGATTAGTGAGAATTTGAACAAAAATTTTGAAGGCATTATAAAATAAAATCAACTTTTATTTGGTTATATTGAGCATAACAATTTTTTTCATTCTTAGAACTTTCATCCACTGGACCTGGAGCAGTGACTGGCATATTCAGTAGGAACTTAATAAAAGTTTGCTGATTGAATAATCTCCCCAAACAAATCATTTACAGACCAGGGCTACCAATACAAATGAGGATAAGGACTTGACACTCCAAATAAATAACAATGAATCTTTTTTCTTTTATTATTATTATTATTAATATTATTATTATATTTTGGTTTACATCATTCATTTCCACAAGATATTGAGTTACAAATTTTCACCCCATTTCCCCTACCCACAATTCCAAAACAGCGATCCCACTGAACATCCCCTTCCCCAATCTGCTCTCTCCCATATCTTCCCCCATCCCCCGTCCAACTTTAAAGGAGGGCACAGTGGATCTCTATGCCCCAGTGCCAGTATATCTTATTTCCCAGTTACATGTAAAATAATGGTGATGATGATGATGATGATAATAATACTACTATATTTTAAACATTTGATTTTAAAACTTTGAATTTCACATTCTTTCCCTACCTCCCTTGTCACCAACCCCTAATGGGAAGATAAGCAATTCAATAGAGGTTGTACATGGGTAGCTATGAAAAACATTTCCATAGTGGATATATTGGGAAAGACTAACTATATTTCCCTCCATTTTATCCCACCCCCCTACTAGTTCTATTCTCTACTTTGATCGTTTCCCTTTTCAAAAGTGGGTGCTTTTGACTTCCCTTACCCCCAGCCTGCCCTCCCTTCCATCATCCCCATCTCATCCCCTTCCTCCTTATTCTCCTGTAGCATGAGATACCCTATTTAGTGTGTATGTCATTCCCGCCTTAAACCAAATTCAATGAGAATAAGGTTGACCCATTCACTTTTTATTTTCAAATGCTTTATTAACTTCTGGTTTACACCATTAATTTCCATCAGATTTTGAGTTATAATGTTTTCCCCATTTCCCCCTACCCACCACCTCAGAATAGCAGTCCCACAGGATATCCCCTCATCCAATCTGCTCTCTCCCATCTCTTCTCCCATACCCCCTTCGACTTTTCCAATAGGGCAAGGTGAATCCTCATGCCCCAACACCTGCACATCTTATCTCCCAATTTTATGCACAATAGTATTAATCATAGTATTTATATATTTTTTTAAAATTTGGTTTTAAAAGGAAGATAAGCAACTCAGAATATACTGTACAAGCATAGCTATTCAAAACATTACCTTAGATATATTGTAAAAGACTGACTATATTTCCCTCCCTCCTATCCGACTTCCCACCTGGTCCAGTCCCCACTTTGGTCCTGTTCCTTTTCAAAAGTGGGTGCTTCCAGCTTCCCCCGCCAAGCCTACCCTCCTTTCCATTGACCCCCGTCTCATCTCCTTCTCCCCTACTCTCCTGTAGGGTGAGAAACCTATTTAGTATGTATGTCATTCTCTCCCTGAGCCAAATTCAATGAGGATAATGTTTTGCCTTTTTGCCTTCCTGTTCTTCCCCTCCCTTGTAATCATTCCCTTGCTTCTTCTATATGAGATAGTTCACCCCATTTTGTCTCTCCTCTCTTCTCACCACATTCCTCTCTAACCTCTTAATTTCACCTTTTAAGTACCATCCCTTCCTATTAAATTAGACCTGTGCCCTCTATGTATACCTGAAAACATATATACATACATTCACATATGTATTCATATGCCCATATACCCTTCTTCAACTATTTTCATACTGAGAAAAGTTTCATCAGTTAGAGTTATCATTTTCCCTGTAGGGATGTAAATAGTTCAACTTTGATAAGTTCATAATGATTTCTATTCCCTGTTTACCTTCTCAAGCATCTCTTGCTTCTTGTATCTGAATGTCAAATTTTCTATTCAACTCTGTTTTCCTCAAGAATGCTTGAAAGTCCTCTATTCCATTGAATGACCATATTTTTCCCTGAAACATGATACTCAGTTTTGCTGGGTAGGTGATTCTTGGTTTTAATTCCAGCTCCATTGACCTCTGGAATATCATATTCCATGCCCTTCAATCCCTCAGTGTAGAAGCTGCCAGATCCTGTGCTATCCTGATTGTGTTTCCACAATATTGAAATTGTTTCTTCCTGGCTGCTTGTCATATTCTCTCCTTTGTCTGGGAATCCTGGAATCTGGCTACAATATTCCTAGAAGTTTTCTTTTTGGGATCTTTTTCAGGAGGTGATCTGTGGATTCTTTCAACCTCTATTTTGCCCTCTGGGTCTAAAACATCAGGGTAATTTTCCTTGAGAATTTCTTGAAGGATGATTTCTAGATTCTTTCTTGGATCATGTTTTTCAGGTAGTCCAATAATTTTTAGATTATCTCTCCTTGATCTATTTTCCAGGTCAGTGGTTTTTCCCCATGAGATATTTCACATTGCTTTCTATTTCTTCATTTGTTTGGATCTGCTTAATAGAATCTTGATTGCTCATAAAATCTCTAGATTCCATGTGCTCCACTCTAATTCTGAAGGAATGATTCTCTTCAGTGAGCTTTTGAGATTCTTTTTCCATCTGGCAAATTCAGCTTCTTAAGACATTCTTCTCCTCATTGCTTTTTTGAGCCTCTTTTGCCATTTGAGTTAGTCTATTTTTAAGGTGTTATTTTCCTCAGTCAGGCTGTTGACTCTCATTTTATACTTTTCTTGCATCTTTCTCATTTCTCTACCTAGTTTTCCCCCACTTCTCTTATCTACTTCTTAAGGTCCTCTATGGGCCTGTAACCATCCCGTATTTTCAATTGGGGCTTTTGGTGCAGGATTTCTGACCTCACAGTCCTCCTCCTGTTCCATGCTTTGATCCTCTTTGCTCCCAAAATAGGAGACTAATGTTGAATTTTTCTGTTTATTTTGTTTCCTTTGCCTAGGCATGTTGCTACTCAATTACTTGACTTTTTTTCCTAGATACTTTATTAACTTCTGGTTTACATTATTCATTTCCACCAGATTCTGAGTTACAACTTTTCCCCATTTTTCCCCTACCCACCACACCAGAATAGTATTCCCACACAATATCCCCTCATTCAATCTGCACTCTCCCATATCTTCTCCCATACCCCCTTTGACTTTTGCATTAGGGCAAGGTGAATCTCTGTGCCCCAATGCCTGCACATCTTATCTCCCAATTACACGCAAAATAGTACTAATAATAGTATTTATATATATTTGAGATATTTAATTTTAAAACTTTGAATTCCAGATTCCCTGCCTCCCCCATCACCCACTCCTGCAAGGAAGATAAGCAATTCAGTATATGTTTGTACATGTATAGCTGCAAAACATGACCATAGTAGATATATTGTAAAAGACTGGCTATATTTCCCTCCCACCCATCCCACACCCCACCTGTTCCATTCCCTAATTTAGATCCCGTCTCTCTTCAAAAGTGGGTGCCTCCAACCTCCTCTCCCCTCAGTATTCCCTCCCCTCCATCATTCCTCCTTTCATCCCCCTTCCCCCTACTCTCTTGCAGGGTTAGATATTCCATTTAGTATGTATGTAATTCTCTCCCTGAGCCAAATTCAGTGAGAATATGGCTTGCCTTTTTGCCTTCCTGTTCTTCCCCTCCCCTGCAACCACTTCCCCTTGCCTCTTCTACATGAGATAGTTAACGCCACACACCCCCATCTCTCCCCATCTCATCTTGCCACATTCCTCTCTCACCTCTTAACTTCAGCCCTTAAGTATCATCCCTTCCCACCAAATTCGACCTGTGCCCTCTATCCATGTACACCTGTAAACATATATACACCCATTCACATATGTATTCATATGCCCATATACCCTTCTTCAACTATTTTCATACTGAGAAAGGTTTCATCAGTTACAGTTATTATTTTTCCATGTAGGAATGTAAATAGTTCAACTTTGATAAGTTCCTTTTGATTTCTTTTCCCTGTTTACCTTCTCAAGCATTTCTTGCTTCTTGTGTCTGAATGTCAAATTTTCTATTCAACTCTGTTTTTTTCCTCAAGAATGCTTGAAAGTCCTCTATTCCACTGAATAGCCATAGTTTCCCCTGAAGCATGATACTCAGTTTTGCTGGGTAGGTGATTCTTGGTTTTAATACCAGCTCCTTTGCCCTCTGGAATATCATATTCCAAGCCCTTCACTCCCTCAGCATAGAAGCTTCCAGATTCTGTGTTATCCTGATTGTGTTTCCACAGTATTCAAATTGTTTTTTCCTGGCTGCTTGTAATATTTTCTCCTTGATCTAGGAACCCTTGAACCTGGCTATGATATTACTAGGAGCTTTCTTTTTGAGACCTTTTTCAGGAGGTGATCTGTAGACTCTTTCAACCTCTATTTTGCCCTCTGGTTCTAAAACATCAGGGCAATTTTCCTTGAGAATTTCTTAAAGTATGATTTCTATGCTTTTATTTTGGCCATGGCTTTCAGGTACTCCAATAATTTTAAATGATCTCTTCTGGATCTGTTTTCCAAGTCCACGGTTTTTCCAATGTGATATTTCACATTGCCTTTTATTTTTTCATTTGTTTGGATCTGTTTAATAATATCTCGATTTCTCATAAAATCACTAGCTTCCATTTGCTCCAATTTAATTCTGAAGGAATGATTCTCTTCCGTGAGCTTCTGAGATTCTTTTTCTATCTGGAAAATTCGGCTTCTTAAGACATTCTTCTCCTCATTGGCTTTTTTTTCCAAATGCTTTATTAACTTCTGGTTTCCATCATTCATTTCCATCAGATTTTCAGTTACAGTTTTTTCCCCATTTTCCCTACCCCCACCCCAGAATAACAGTCCCACAGGTTATCCCCTTACCCCATCTGCTCTCACCCATATCTTCTACCATACTCCCTTCGAATTTTTCAGTAGGGCAAGTTGAATCTCTGTGCCCCAATGCCTGTATATCTTATTTCCCAATTATATGTAAAATAGTATTAATGATAGTATTTATACATTTTTAAACATTTGATTTTAAAACTTTGAATTCCAGATTCATTCCCTTCCTCCCTTGTCACCCACCCTTACTGGGAAGATAAGCAATTCAGTATATGTTGTACATGTGTAGCTATGCAGAACTTTACCATAGTAGATATATTATAAAAGACTCACTATATTTCCCTCCCTTCTATCCCACCTCCCACTTGGTCTATTCCCTACTTTGATTCTGTCCCTTTTCAAAAGTGGATGCTTCCTCCTCATTGGCTTTTTGAGCCTCTTTTGCCATTTGAGTTAGTTTATTTTTTAATGTGTTATTTTCTTCAGTCAGGTTGTTGACTCTCATTTCATAATTTTCTTGCTTCATTCTCATTTCTCTTCCCAATTTTCCCTCCACTATTCTTATTTAGTTTTCAAAACCCTTTTAAACTCTTCTGTGGTCTGTAAGCAGCTTATTCTTTTGATGGAAGCTTTTTGTGCAGGAGATATGACTTCGCTGTCTTCCTCCTGTTCCATGTCCTGATCCTTTTTGTCCCCAAAAAAGTAATCCAAAGTAGGACCACTGTGCTTGCCTTGCTTCCCTCGCTTGCTCATGTTGCCACTCAATTACTTGACTTTTGAGCTTTTTGCCAGAGTAGAACTCTGCTACCAGAGGGGGGAGCTTTGTCCCAGTCACTGGGGTTTTCATAGCTACTGGAGCTATTAGTTGAGTTCCTTGTCTGAAGCCTCCACATGCTCTTGCAAACTGGTCACACACCCTAGGACCTCTACCCTAGACTGCAATCCATATCCAAGCATGTTAAAGCAAGAGTAATTACCCCTCAGTCGGTATGTTTGTTCCCCCTACAATCTACAGGCCAGGAGCTCTGAAGCATGCATGTGGCACTGGCTGGGTGGCAGCCACGCCTCAGCTGCTTCTTGCCCCAGGGGCAAAGGCTGAACCACCCTCCTGAACTCCAAGGTCCCAAAGTCCACACTGCACTGACCTCTCACTTTGTTCTTAGCATCTATGGATTGATAATTCTGGAAACCACCACAGCTGCTGGTGATCTGAAGTCCCTCAACCCAGTGGCTTGTTGTGCCCCACCCCCGCCGAGGCTAAAACTTCAGGCTTGCACAGGACTGGGCTTAGCTCCCAGAGTGCTGCACTGGCCCCTTCCTGCCAGCCTGCCAGACTGTCTTCAGCATAAGGTTAGCTTCTCTGTGTTATTTTGTGAGTTCTGTAGCTCCAAAGTTTGTTTAGAGTCATTTTTATAGGAATTGGAGCATGTGGGAGAGGGAGCCATGAGAAAGTCTTGTTTCTACTCTACCATCTTGACTTGCCCCTGACAACCAATCTTAAAGAAAAGATGAATCACATGCTAGGCAGAAGGAAACCTTATGCCCATAACTACTGTCACTTTTAGGAGGAATATTTGAGGAATCATTGCAAACAAGCAGAGTTTGGGATGGGAGGGACAAACAAAGGATGTCTCTGTTCACTAAAAGAGCCAGAAAGTCAATAAATTGCTGAGCTAGACTTGAATCCCTGAAAAATTCTAACCCACATTATTTAGCAGGTAGCTTAGAAGCTTAGAAAGAGAAATAGTAAAGCATTATTCCATCAGTAATAGGTCGCGCACCAGACAAAGATCTTTTTTTCCCAAGGTTATTAGATTGATAGACCTGAGGAATACTGTGGGAATAGCATAGAGGAGATGTCTACAAAACATCTGATGACATCTCACATGACATCCTTATTGGCAAGACAAGGGAGTGTGGGCTGAGTGAGTATATATCTCAGAGAATTCCAAACTGGTGCACCTATTGTGCCACCCAAAGCTGTGTGGTGGAGCCCCAGCCCTCTACATTTTTATGTGAAGTACCTGTGGTAGAACGTATTTTATTTAAGAAAGATCAAAGGAAGACTTGCCATAAGAAGGGGGGGGGGGCAGCACATGGACCATAGGATATGAGATTTGCACTTAGATGTTAGAGAATTTGGAAAGGTACTGGGAAAAGAATTTTAGTGTATGCCTGATTTAAAAGAAAAAAAAGCAAAGAAATACTTTAACAGGTTAGAACATTGGGTCAAGGCCAGAGGATGAAAATGAATGGGGGTAAAATGTAAAGTCTTACCTCTGGGTTCAAGAAATCAACTTTACAAGTAGAAGATGGGAACCTGGCTATAAGGCAGCTTAACTCAAAAGAATCTTGAAGTTTTGGTGGTCTCCAGGCTCAACATTAGTCAGAGGTGGAATGTGGAATTCAAAAAGCAAATAGGATCTTGAAGTCTCCAGGGAAAGGCATCACTTCCTAGCATAAAGAAGTGAGAGCGCCATTGTAGTCCACTCTTTTCAGATCACCTTCGAGGTTCTTAACACCACAGTTAAGGAAGTAGATGTATTTCTCAACAGAAGAGTTTAAGAAGGACATGGATAAGCTGGGAAGACTCCAGAAATGAGCAACTAGAATCACTGGGAGTCTCGAGTATCTGGGGGAGGAACAGTTGGAGGAATATTGGAATAGAATCACTGGGAGTCTCGAGTATCTGGGGGAGGAACAGTTGGAGGGGGTATTTAGTCTGCAGAAGAAAAGACTCAGCTGTCTTCAAGTACTTAAAAAGGCTTTCCGGGGCGGCTAGGTGGCGCAGTGAATAGAGCGCCAGCCCTGGAATCAGAAGGACCTGAGTTCTGAGCCGGCCTCCGACACTTAATCCGCACAAACAAAAACATAGCCGTTAACCTTGGGCAAGTTACTTAACCCCAATTGCCCTAAGGGGCGGCTAGGTGGCGCAGTAAGTAAGAGCGCCGGCCTCGGAGTTTGGATGACCCGAGATCAGATCCGGCCTCAGAAAATGAGCACCCACGCATAAATCAAATGACTAGCCGTGTAACCTTGAGCAAGTTACTTAACCCCAATTGCTTTTTTTTAAAAAAAAAGGCTTTCCTGTGGAGGAGGAATTACACTTGTTCACTTTGGCCTTGGGGGGGTCAAAATCAGTAACAAAGAACCAAAGTTCAGCTTCAGGTAAGAAAACATATTGCAAAGCGTTGAGCTATTAAAGAATAAAATGGGCTACCATGGGAGGCAGTGGGTCCCCCTACGCTAGAGGTCTTTGTGACCACTTAATTTCCTTGAGCTGGAAGCCTAGGAATCCTGTCAAAGAAGGGAGTGTGTTTCCCCTGACCTGATCTTTTCTTGACAATGCCATGTTGGCTCTCTGCAACCACTTCATCTCTATGTGTTCCCTAATCATCCCTTTAAAAATATTCTCAGATTTTGCCAGGGATCAAAGTCAAGCTCAGCAGCCTAGAGCTTACAGAATGGCTCAGTTTGGAAAATTAGAATATCATCTCCCCTTCTCCAGTACTGAGGATCATCTCCTAATCTTTAGGATCTTTCCAAGTGAATCACTAACAATGGCTTGACTGGCAATCACACTGGTCTTTGAGAACTCTGGGACAGAATTCATTAGCGCTTAGTGATCCAATCTTATCGAATGCAGTCATTCAGTAAGCAAGCATTTAGGAAGGATTTTCATGAAACAGATGCTCTCTTATCCTTTCCCTATTTCTTTTGGGATATCCATGCATTATTGGTTATTTCCATTCTCATCTTTGAAATACAAACATGATTCCTCTAATCAGAGAAAAAAAAGAAGCATAAACAGAGAGTTGTGTAGCCTTCCCTCCTCTTTCTATTTTCAAATTTTTCTTAAGAGCTTCCCTTCTGTCCTGGGCTTAAATCTCCTTTAGAATTTCAGTACACGTTTTCTTAACTATCACATCTCTGGACCCTTTCAAATATGCTTTCCCTAAACTAGAATGCATGTGCAATTATGCCTGGTTTTCCTTTCCTTTTTCATTACAAATTCCAAGATGGAGGAGATACTTCTCCACAAACTTCTCACTGTCCTTTCCTGAGCAGCAACTCTTTGTAGGTGAGAATTGGGTCCAGAAGAGCAGAATCCCTCAGGGATTCAAGTGTTGGAGGATGGAAGTGTTATTAAGTCAAAACAGGAAATTCTTAGCTGTTTTGTCTTTGGCAGGGAGAGTGCTCCACCAGATGTGGAGATAATTGAAATCATCCCTCATGGCTACTCTATCATGCCTCTATGGAATGCTTGGGATGCTTCTGCAACTTTCCATCTACTTCCTCTTCCATCCTATTGTGGCTCCACTGAACTTCACCCAAATACTCTCTGCTAAAGCTTTCCTTATCTGGTGCTGGATTTTCCTCATTTCAGAATACAAAACTACTCAGACTCATTCCACCTACTTGTATCTACCATGTTCATTTTGAATAAGGAAAATCCATCTCTGTTGGAAAAGGCCCTCCCTCCACTATCACCTCAAAGAAAGAGCTCAAGATTAAGAAAGTGCTGAACCTCACCAGAGATGGAGTCCTTGGGTTACACTAGCAAATACTAGCTGGGAGAGAGAGGGCAAAAGCATGTATCATGCATACACTATATGCTGGACACTTTGATGAACATTCTGCAAATATCTTCTTTGAGCCTTATGAAAACACTGGGAGGTAGGGACTATTATGATCTACATTTAACAATAGAGGAAACTGAGGCAGACAGATGGGGAGACAGATGGGGTCATAAAGTGTCTGAGGTCAGAATGGAACTTGGATCTTCCTGACTCCAGGCCCAGACTCTAATCATCATACTACCTAAGGGCTACTTCTCTGGTAGAGAAAATGCAATCTATTTATAAAGACAACTGGCAGCAGACATGGACCTATTTTCCTGTTTTTGATCATGAAAACAAAAAGAACCAGAGGATAAGGTTACAGGATGATTTATGAACAAACTAGGCTCCTTTGCCTTTACCTCTAGAAACTAGAATTTCTAGTTCCCTTCAAAGCTTGGCTCCAGTGCCATGGAGCCTTACCTGATTCACCCCTTTTCTTCCCCACTTCTACCCCAAACTGGACCAGAGATCTAGAGCTAAAAGGGAAGCCCAACATCAACTAGCCCAACCTTCTTATTAGAAGTAAACTAATGTACCTTAGCTCTCACAAAGGTTCCTAGCTTTAGAACTGGAAGAAGCTCCAGAAGGCATCTGGTCTACCAACCCCTATCCCTTTTACTGAGAAGGAAACTGAAGCCCAGGAAGATAGCTAAGGAAATTATGTTGTTTATACATTTATATGTACACACTTGGAGAAGGAAATGGCAAACCACTCCAGTATCTGTGCCAAGAAAATCCCAAATGGGGTCACAGAGTTGGACACAACTGAAATGACTGAACACCAACAAAAATGTACATACTATCTCCCACAACAGAATTTAAACTCCCAGAACAGCACAATTACTTCATTTTTCTGTTTCTATCCTCAGTGCCTAGAACAAAATAGGCACTTAAGAGATGATTGTTGACTGACTGAACCATGGATGTTGAGCCTGAAAAAGAAAAGTGTGAAGAATGTTTATAAGATCTCTAGGACTGGAAAGGACCTTGGAAGCCAGGTAGTCTACCCTTCTCATTAAAGAGAACAGAAAACTGGATATGATTCCAGTTTCCAAATATATGAAGTTTTGTTTTGCATATACAAAGAAATAACTCTCCTGTACCTGTATAACACTGGAAGTCAGTCCTAGGAAAAATGCCTGAAAGGTAAAGAAGGAGATGTTGCCTCAGTATAAGGGGTAACCTCCTAACTAGCAATGATGTTCCCAGGGTGCTGCCTTCAGAATAAGAATTTACCTTCACTGTCCTTGGAGCACAAGAAGCCTTTCTGAGGAAGGCTGTCCAGGGGAGTCATATTCTAGCTCAGGGCTGGATTGGAGGACACCAAATGTCTCTTCAAATTCTAAGTTTCTAGACTGGAATTGCCATGTTTTGAAAGGTTTGCATGTGATGGCCGGTGAAGTCATGTGGAAGAGGAATTGTAGCAGGGATCCAAATAGAGCTCAGAGCAAGAGCTTAATAAATGCTTGTTAAATGACTAACTGATGACCTCAAGCGCAATGGATAGATAACACAGCTAAGTCATCCCATTAGAATCCAAGAAAAGACATAGACTTGCCAACTGGAAGAATGCAAGGGAAGGTCAGGACTAAAATGCTGAAAGAGAAATAATGTAAAAACATCCTCCCCTGCTCATGCCTGCCTCTTCAATCACTGGCTTCCTTCAAACCTTGGCCTTGAGGCTAGCTCCAGCAGGGCTTCTGGTCTGCCATTTTATCCCTCTCCTAATTATTGTGTATATCCTTTCTAGTTAACAGCACAATATCAGCTTGCTGAGGCCAGGGGCTATTTGGTTTTTGTCTTTGTATGTCCTGTACCTGGCACACAATAGGTGCTTAGTAAATCCTTCTGAATTGGATGGTATAAGAGAACATTAATAATGAATTCTGATATTTACACTTTAAATTTGACAAAATTATTTTCTCTCAGCAACCCTGGAAAGTAAGCAGTGCAAATTCTTACATTCTGACTGTATAGAAGAGAAAACTACACCCTAGAGAAATAAAATGACTTGTTCACAGTCACACAGTGTAAAAGGGAAAGCTACCTATTAAATTAAAAAAACTACCTATTAAATGGCTACCTATTAAACACTCTTTCCACTACCCTAGGTTATCTCTTCTCATCACATTATTGGAGGGAGCTAAAACATGCCCATCTTGAGAGAGGTGTTCCCAATCTGAGACCCCTAGGTTACACAGAATTTGCAGTTATCCTCTTGAGGTGAACAATACTATACACAGGGATCAGAAAAATGAGGCTAGCATCATTTATGTCTAAATGCTTACATGTGGAGGAGCTCAATGAGCCATTATTACTATTACCTGAATTCCTGTCTTGGTTTTGCCCCACTCTGCCCCATCTGAGAAAGTTTAAAGCAAAAGTTACTAAAATTATCAGGATCAAATATTAATAATTAATAGAAACTAGAAGTTCTTATCCTCTGGGAAGGGGAGAAGAGGGAAAAGAAAAAGGAGAAATAATAGTAAAGGGGAGAGAAGTGGAAGAGGAGGAAAGGAGAACAGAGGGGGAGAGATAGAATAGGTATTGGACTGGGTGTGCCAGGATGTGGTCTAATGTGTCGTTTATCATATTCTCACGATAATCATCTTCCAAAGAATCTAAATTCTGTTGGACCTGCTTTGAGATAATTTTATTCTCAAATTTTGTTTTAAGTCTGCTTAGACTCCCCCATTGTATGCTCAATGACGTGGGTGACATTTGGTTTAATTTTCTTAAATGGAAAAAAAAGAAAGAATATGATTAGTAATGGATGACCAGACTTCTTGGAGAGACAACATCTAGATATTTAAAATGTTGCCATCTGCATATCCTGATTAATTCATACAACAAATGAGTCTTCTTTACAGAGCAATCACTCATGCTATTGAGCAAGGCTCACACAGGAAAATTGTGCCCAAAGACTGCCAACAGTCTTGCCTCACTGCAAAATGTGATACATGCCTGTTCTCTTACTCCCTTGTTGAAAAAGCTCAAGTTCTTGGCTTGACTCTGGAGAATCCAAAGTATAAAATGTTCTATCAGAAGTAATTTCAGTGATATTTCATGGAAGTGACAGGAAAGAATGAAACAAGATTTTTTGCCAGTGCTCATTGAATGCAAAGTAGCTTATACAAAAGCAGATTTTTTTGCTTATACAAAAGCAAACTTTTATTGTTCCCTTTGATAATCACCCTAACCACTTTCCTTGGAGATTCCTCCTCAATCATCGACACTGCTACAATTTCCTTAGGGGAGTACTACAGGAGAGGAAAGCATATCAGAGAAGAAAATACACATATGGCTTCTAAAACTTTATTGGATCAAGGTTGTGGGCACAGCTCTTGGAACACTAAATAGATGATGGAAAGTGGCAGGGCCATACTCTGGGGGCAAGAGAGGGTCATCACAGAGTTCCATTTGTCTGTGACATAATTGACCCAAGTCCTTAAGGAAAAAGCACAATCTGTTTTTGCTCAGTGTACTGGGGACATGTTCACTTCCTAAATGAAATGTCACCTCGATAGAACAGTAAGAGAACTGCTCAACAAATTCAGGAGAAGGCAAACATTTTACCCTGAGACATTATGAGATGTGGGGTACCCGAGATGAGTCATATTGGGAAACAAGGATTCTAAGAAGTGGAGGTGAGGAGGGAGGGCACCCCAGGCATCAGGGCCCAAAGATCATAGATTCAGGGCTAGAAGGGATCTAAGAGGTCATCAAGACCAAGTCTCTTGGGTTTTTATTGAGGAAATTGAAGCCAAGAAAAGCAGAGTCTTGACCAGGGTCACAAAACTCACCGGACTGCAGATTTCAATCACAAAAGGACCTTTAAGGTTATCTGATTTAACTCCTCATTTTACAGTTGAAGGAACTGAGGCTGACAAGTCAAGTGACTGGTCTAAGTACTAAGCAACTGGATAAGCAAGAATTTGAACCCATGTCCTCTGCTCCTAAACCCAGTTCTCTTCTCACATGGTAACAGGAAATGTTATGTCACATAGAGGCAACTAGAAGATCTACTTGGTTCCATTCTAGTTTAATTAAAAAAGACAAATGAGTAAAAGAATGCTACAGATGCCAGCATCTTTCAGCCCTCCCTATGGCTTGCAGTGAAGACATATCATATGTTCCTAGGTGTGCTCCTTCCTGCTGGAGAATCACAGGAGCTGGCTCAAGGCCTCTTGAAGGGTGGATCAGGTACCTTCCCCACTCCAAGCCCACAGTTAGCCTAACTTAGAATATGTCATGAAGTCTAGGTTTCAGTATCTCTAGAGGATGAACAACCAGCAATCACTGGTTATTGTAAACAAGGAAAAGACTTCACTTAGGCTATTGAATTACCGTTAAGAAATTATAAAGACATTACAAAACATTCCTGGGGGCATTCTGGTGATTTTCTGTGACTTTCTAGGGAACCAGCAGTCAAATTTCATTAACTTTTAGCAAATCTGTGTCTTGCAAATTCATGACTCTTCTATCTCCACTTTCAAAATTCTGGAAATTATGCAATTTAATCCAAAAAGTATTTTGTTACCTATTATGTCTACTATGTACCAGTGACCAAGGACACCAAGACATTATAACAGTCCCTCCCCTCAAGTCCTCAAAGAGCTTACATTCTACTGGGAGGAAAATAGTATGTAGGCAGATCAAAAGATGTAACATACAAACAAAATCATTCCACATGGGGCGGAGGGGAGAGTGAGCAACCAGAATTAAGAAATCGAAACCTTTGGCCTGAGCCTTAACTAACAGCTTGGGTATCAAAAGGGGAATCCGTGTCCCTATGAACTACAAATCCAAGAATTCCAAGCAGTTCTCACCGCACCCCCTGCTATATATGAGTGGAATTAGGAATTCTAAGAGGCAGAGGCAAAGAGGGGCAGTAGGCACAGAGAATATCTTATACAGAGGTGCAGAAATAAGAGATGGAAGGACCAAAGAGAATAAGCATCTCTTCCCTTTCCCCTCTAGCCACCGATATCCAAAGCCAGGATCCTCCCACTGTCCATCTGCACTGATGAATGTTATCCCAACCTAGAAAACAACTAGGAGAGAGTCACATAAAATGACATTTCAACCACAGAGTGAAGACCCAAGGCTAGCATTATGGACAGCGGCTTCTCTACATGGCTCTGCATTTGGGGATGCCTTGCCTCTATTTTCCAATGCAGAGCATGTTTAGCAGTGAATCTCTTCTGTCACCGCAGTCCCTTAGACTGGATAAATTATATCCTATAGTCAGATAATACAGAGGTAATTCTGCCACCATATGTTGGGCCCCAGAGCTCCTGCTAGGATGGGCAACATTCCAGATGATATTTGCCTCTGTGATGTCCATTCCCTTTCTCTCCTGCTTCATTTCTCCCCCAAAGTGCCAATGATCCAAATCCCTCTTCACCCCCTGCCAAAAAAGAGCATTCCCAGAGAGCCCTTTGCCAGGGCTTGAGATTCTGAGCTCACAGAAAGTCCTCTGCCAGCCTGGATTGAGCATCTGCTGCCAACATTGGGAGGAGTGACAGATTTGTTAAGAAACCTCTGATTTGGCCTGGCTGGCCCAGGAAAGGAACTAGAAGCTAAGGATGAGGAAAGATATGCAAGCCTCCAGGTGAAGAGATAATGGCAGCACATTGCAGAGTGAGCATGCTGAGAACTTTGTCTTCCATTTTAATATACATTGATTTTTACAGCATCCCTACCCTGATATACGAATTCTGTCCTCTACACAAACAGATACAAATTCATTCCCAATTAACTTTCCTTGTGATGTTGGGCTGCATCACTAGCATAAATTAATCTGAATATTTGCAAGCTTGTAAACATGACCATCATCCTCCCTTATCCCCAAGCATGAGCTAAATTTTGAATCTGTCCTGATACCTTAGAAAGTAAAGCAGCAGCAGCAGTCATCAAAACTGCTTGGTACTGGCAGAGGAATAGGGTAGTGCATCAATGGAATAGATTGGGTGCACGAGACCCAGCAGTTAATGAATATAGTAATCTATTGTTTGATAAACCCAGAGACCCCAGTTTTTGGGATAAGCATGCTCTATTTGACAAAAACTGATGGGCAAACTGGAATACAGTGTGGCAGAAACTGGGCATAGACCATTATCTAACACCATATACCAAAATCAAGTCTAATTGGGTGCATGATCTAGGTATAAAGGATGATACTGTAAGCAATCTGGGAAAGTATGGAATAGTTTACCTGTCAGATTTGTGGAGAGGGAAAGACTTTAGGACCAAATGAGAATTAGAGAGCATTATAAAATGCAAAATAGATAATTTTGATTACATTAAACTGAAAAGCTTCTGTATAAACAAAGCCAATGTAACCAAGATCAAGAGGGAGATGGGAAATTGGGAAAGAATTTTTACAATCTATGTCTCCTATAAAGGACTCATTTCTAAAATATACAGAGAATTGAGTCAAATGTATAAGAATACAAGTCATTCCCCAATTGATAAATGGTCAAAGGATATGAACAGGCAGTTTTCAGAGAAAGATATCTATATAAGATATTAAAGATATCTATAAGCATATATAGAAATGCTCTAAATCATTATTGATTAGAGAAATGCAAATCAAAACAACTCTGAGGTACCACATCTCTCCAGTCAGATTGGCTAAGATGACAAAACAGGAAAATGACAAATCGTGGAGAGGATGTAGGCAAATTGGAACACTAATGCGTTGCTGGTGGAGTTGTGAACTTATCCAACCATTCTGGAGAGCAATCTGGAATTATGCCCAAAGGGCTATAAATAATTTCATACCCTTTGACCCAGCAATACCACTTCTAGGGTTATATCACAAAGAGATCATAGAAGACGGAGGAAGACCCAAATGTACAAAAATATTTATAGCAGCTCTTTTTGTGGTTGCAGAGAACTGGAAATTAAAGAGGTGCCCATCAATTGGGGAATGGCTAAACAAGTTGTGGTATATGAATGTAATGGAATATTATTGTGCTATAAGAAACGAGGAGCAGACAGTCTTCATATTTACCTGGAGAGGCTTATACAAACTGATGGTGAGTGAGAAGAGTAGAAACAGGAGAAATTTGTATACAATCACAGACACAACATATGTGTGATGACCAACTATGACAGACTGGACTCTTCTCAGCAATGCAGAGATATAAGTCAATCCCAAAAGACTCATGAAGGAGAGAGATGTCTACATCCAGAGAAAGAACTAGAACTTGATTTTGCCTCCCAGCTATGTTCTGCCTTGAGCCCAGTTACCTGAAGGGAATCACTTTACTTCCCTTTGCCTTAGCTCTGCGTATGTTAAGTGAACTGAGATTGGACTAGACCATGTCTAAGGCCCCTTCTGTATCTAAAGATGTGCCTTACTAAGTCCAGTCTGGTAAATGTAACTGAGTCTCATTCGACTGAGGAACTTGCCAGTCTTTGGAGTCAGCCTAGGTTGAGTGTTAGTTTAGGTTTTATAGTAGTGTAAATGGGAGATTGTTGGAGGCTGCTACTGACTCTAAGATATAACCTGTTGACTATTTGGAAAAGCAATACCCCTTGACTGCTCAAAGTTCCCTTCAAGACTTTGCAAAGATCCAAATCAAGTTCCCAGAATAAGGGATCAAAGACTCATTCCATCATATCATCATGTCTCTTCCTTGGTGACAGTCAAAATGGAAAAGACTAGATGATTGAGCAATCCACTGTAGGAAAAGGTCGGATCAGTAAACAGATCCAAATGTATGAGTCACATGCATTTCACCGGAAGGTAAACTTCAAAACGTCTAGCCGTACAATTTCAAGAGAACTCAGGAAGGCCATGAGAACACTGGATAGACCCCTGTGGGACACAAACCAGGCATGCAAGCAGACATCTGCATCTTTGGAGGGAGCATTTGCATAGATGAGATCAGTGAGTGTTGAGAGATTAGATTTGCTAGAGAACAACATGGGGATAGGGGGACAGGGATAAGTAAAGGGAAGCTAGCAGGTTGGAGAATCACAAAATCTCAGAGCTGAAAGGGACCTCAGAAACCATCTGGGTCAATTCCCACCACCCCCTGTTCAACAAATGGGAATCTAATAAAGGGAAACTGCCCTACCCAATCTCACAGAATCATGGACCTAAAAGTTGGAAGGGACCTTAGAGGTTATCTAATCCACCTCCCTTGATTTTAGAGCAAACTAACCCTCCAGGGAATTAAGTGACTTACTCAAATCCAGGCAGTTAGCAGAAAAGGGTAGGAATTAAATGAACAAATGAAGAAGCGTTTAAATCCTAAATGTGTGAACACTGGGGATGCAACTAAAAAAGTAGAGACAATATTTTGCTCTAAAGACCCTCACATTCTAATGAGAAAGACAACGCATTTAGAAATTTTTAGCTTTAAGTCAGATGGAAAGGTCCTATGGCCCTTAGGGTACACTGGTGAAGCATATGTTAATGTCTCTTCTTTAATGTCATTGGCATCAAAATAATCTTATTTCTTTTTGATACTGAACCATTTAATAGTGCCAAGGCCTCTGATGGCAAGAACTTTCTCTTCTGGTCTTCAGTAACTCTGCCTACCAAGCAGGATGGGCTCTGGCATCCAAAGAAGTAGGGCCAGGTCCTATTTTCACAGCAGTGTTTATTGGATTTAGACTGGAAACATGACTCATGGTCTTGGGTTCTGCCATTCCTGAGGCTCTTGGGCATACCTATTTTCAGTGGCAGTTGTCATTGGCTGGTAGTGGTGATGTTGATGATGGCTGGCCCCTTCTTCATGGTGACTGTTCATCTCAGTAATGGCTAGAGTATCTAAGCTGAAAGAGGGAACAGAAGTTGTAGGGGGCACTCTTCCAAGGGCTCTGGTTCAGGGTCCTGGGCTATTGCCATTAGGATGTGAAGGGTGGAGGAGCCTGCAGTGACTGTTTCTAGTAGTAGCATACATCCCTGAAGAAGACTACACCATCAACAATAAGTTTTCCGATGCCTACTCTGTGCCAGGCGATATGCCAAGCACTGCAGACACACAGACAAAAACAAGACCAATTATTCTTGTGTCCCATCAGGCTGCTCCTTTTGGTTTCCTTTATGATGCCTTTGGAGGTAGGTGAGCACTTGTTAGACGTGTTATTGGAGGGGTCAGAGGATTGTACATATAGAGTAGGGAACGGCATTCTCCTCATTTATAACAGATGAATAAATTGAGGCCCCTGGGGAAGTTAAGTAACTTGCCCAAGGTCACAGAGGTAATGACTATCAATGGTGAGATTTGAGCCCAGTTCCTCTGGATCTTGAACTAGAGCACTTAAAGAAGGGCAAATGTAAACCCAGGTCTATCATTCTGGTATAGGTCAGGATACTTGACTTTGGAGGTCCCGTCCACATGATTTTTAATAGAGTTTAATATTATCTTTTGCTTTAATATTGCTTATATCTCCCCTTGTCACCTTATCATTCTCCTAGAGAACTATTGTCATTAAGAAAAGAGAATAAACATCAACCAAACTACTCAACAGATTGACCCCAAATAACCCCCCCAAATGCTCCACATGATGTGCAGTGGCCCCACCCATGGGTGCCCCCCCACCTCTTCCTGCAGATCATTTTAAGGCAACCTTTCCAATTGAGAACAGCAGGCTGTATGTGGACTGCTGCTCTCACAGTACCTTTCTACTGCTCATGACAAAGGGAAATTGACTTTTTGGATGAAAATGAAAACCAAAAAAGGCATAAAAGAGTTTCATTTGGGGATTTGGAACAGCTGAGATCACAGGAGTGCCACTACCTCCAGAAGATGAGAAAACAAGGGCCAAGAGGTGACTCACACATGCATGTACCACCCTGATTTCTGTGCTCAGCCCTCTGTGCTGAGCCCCTTGAGCCTCTCCTTCTCCCTGTCCAGACACTGTGGACAGACAAATTAGAGGCCATGCAGGCCTCACAACTATGGAACAGAACAGATGGGCCTCGCTGGAAGGGAGATGCCCAGCTCCCAGGCCCTCACTCCCACCAAATGGCATAAGAAGGTCCCAATCACTGGGAGCTCAAATGGCTCTTTACTGTTCTGCGCCTGAGGGCTCTGCTTCCATTGTCTTGCTGGAGCTGTGCATCACTTTACATGATGGTTACTAAGCTTTCATTTGACAGGGCCATTTTATCCTCAAAGATTGGCATGAGATATTTAATTGTTTTGAAGGTTGGTGTCTCTCCCCACCCTCCTCCCACTACCTCAAGTGCTCCAAATAATTGGGAAGAAAGAGGGATTACATTTGGACAACCACACAGGGATTTTTTTTCCTACCCCCTTCCCCACTCTTTATAACTTTCTTCTTGATAATTCTCTTCTCTCTCAGCTTAACGTGTATACAATCCTCCACCCAATCCAAGATACACAGGGAGGATTTGAATATGAGTTCTCAGAGTTCAAATGCAACACTCTTTGCACTAAACCATGTCCTTCAGCTTATACGTCTATTTGATAAAGTCTGACTTATGTAACTGAATGCAAAACACAGCCTCTGTTTCTTGAAATCCTAGCTAGCTCCACTCCCCTTTGAGCTACCAAAGAATATTGCAAAGAACAAGAGCTTTGTAATTAGAAAGCTTGGGCTCAATTGCTACTTCTATCACCTGTGACATGACGTTGAACAAGTCACTTAATCTCTCTTGGTTTCGGTTTCCTCAATTGTAAAACAAGGGAAGCAGCTGGACCTGATGACTCTGAAGGTTCATTCCACCTATAAATCTATGTGTCAATAAAATCCCCAAATTGATATCCACATATTTCTCCAAATTGGAAATTATACAAGTATGCTTAGGTGTGTTGCTCCTCATAAGTCATTCTGCAGCTAATCCTCTCAGTATTTCAGGTAATGTGAACCTGCTTCACTGAGTGAGAGCCTGGATTCCTCTTGTCCTCCAAATGTAGCTAACAGAGCAGAAATGCTTCCCTCAGACACCATCTTGTCTATGCAGATTGCATAGACATGCCCTGCTGAAATGAGTGTCCATTCAGAGCTTTGGTTTGCCATCCCCATATTGCTCTGGAGAAACTGCCTTTCCTAATGCAAATAATGTCCTCTACCATAATCATCCAAGCTGCTCAGAACAGGACAGTGACTCTGAAAAGCTTACACTATAATCATGCAATATTAAGGCAAGAATCCCACAAGACATGAACTCCTTAGACCAGCCCCTCAGAGAGGAGATGAAATGACTTCTATTTACTATTTACACTTATTTTGGAGGTAAGCCTTTAGGAAATCATGAAACTGCCAGCTCCCTCCACCCTTTGCCTGTTTATCCCTTTTTATTCCCGACACACAGGTTTTTCACATGCTTTCTGCCTCCCAAACAGATTGCATAGGATCATAGGCTTAGAGCTGGATAGGACCTTAGAGGCCATGTAGCATGACACCATTCATTTTACAGAGCAGGAAACTGAGGCCAAGCAGGGGGTATGAATTATATCAAGGTCACACAAGTGGTTACATAGTTGGCATCTGAAAATTGGTTGTCTGATTTCAGATCCACTGTACTGAGATGCCACCCCTTTCCATTTAAACTGCAGCAAATGTCTTCTTAATTTCAGAGTATATAAAGAATCATTTCTAACTGGGGAATGTTGTTTGTTTGTGTGTATTCCCCAAACAATTTAGTTCCAGGGACAGGTATTTCAGAAATATTCCTTTCCCCTGGGAATATAGGATTCACAAAGGAAGGAACCCTTTGAGGAGCCTGGGAGAATGAGCAGGGAATCAAGAGTGTTCAAGGTTGAAGGCTGAGCTGAGTGGCCAGGGTGGTTTGGCAGTACAGGTTAAGTAAAGGCTGGAAAAAGAACAAGAGGGGACTGCTGAACAGGTCAGCTCAAGATCATACCTAGCCTTCCTAACTCTATTATCTTCTGCTTCCCATTTGCCATCTATACTGCCACCAGAAATTGAGACAGTGTGGTACTGTGGAAGGCTGTATTTGAAGTGACCGTACCTGGGTTTGGATCCTTGATCTGCAACTTGAGGTATGACCCTGGGCAAGTCATTTTTCTCTAAATGTCAGATTGCTAATCTGGAAATGAAGAAATTTGACTAATTGGTTGCTTTGGCCACTCCCAGCTTGAAATCTTTCCTCTGCCTAATGTCCAATTGGGATCACGTCTTTCCTCAGACCCAAAGTACCCAATGATTGCCCTTTGCTTACTAGGTTAAATTTCAGCTCTTTGGTCTGGCATTTAAAATCCTCCCCAACGTCACCAAAGAAGAGCCTCCCATTATGACTTATACACACCCTCTACTCCTGTCAAATTGGGCCAGCAGCTGTACACTTGACATGCTCTTGCCTCTAGGACTCCTCAAACAGTGAGCTTCATAAGAAATGGTTTCTGTTCCATCTTTAGGAACTATAGAGCCTTCAAGCTCTTGACCACCAAGGCCAACTCTTCAACAAAGCCTTCCATGCCCCTCCATCCTGAGCCTCTAGTAATTTCCCCCAAATCCTCAGACACTAACCCCACATCCATACATCTCTTATGCCATGGTCCTTGTGTGTCTTTATATTTGTAAATCAACCTTGCTGCTGGACGGAAGCTTGCTGTGGTAAGGGATGATGCCCCATTAAGATGCACAGTCCCCATGGTCCCTGGCACAGAGCTTACAATCATAATCTCAGCTCTTGTTGGGGAATGGCACCGAATGCATATATGGGCTGTAGGAAGCACTCCCTTAGTTTCATACCACCACCACCACCTTTTAGAAAGCTCAATGGCTCTCTAGGACTTGGGATTTTGTCTGTTTCCACGATTGCTCCTTACATGGAAAAAAATCTTCCCTGGGAAACAAGTAGAATTGAAATCTGAAAAAAAGAACAATTAGCAGTAAGATGATGATTAACTCCTTTATACCACGCTCATTAGTGTAGCCAGCACTGTTCCCAGAGGAAATGGCTTCTATTTAAAATTAAACATACAAGCTAGAAGTCTACTTGAGTCCTCAATAGCAGATCCATTTTCAGTGATATATTACTATATGTTGGGAGGAGTCACTTGGCAAGGTTAGGGCCCCATGGAGAGCATGAGGGGGGTGGATGTCCAACAATTGCCCAGCAGCCTCAGTTGCCTGAGGCAGTCCTTTCTCCCACCATTCTTTCCATCCTACCAATGCCCTATCCCTTTTACCCAAGCTCAATTCGTGTTGTTAGACACAGGGCAGGCTCCCGACTCCTTCACAGAGGGAGAGAAAAATTGAAGGGACCAGATGCTCACTGGGCACAATCTTACACCCAGTTGGAGGAGGGGGGGAGGTTTCTATGTAAACAAAAGCTAGAGGAATGGAAGGAAATGTTTTCAAACTCACACAACATATGGAGAATTGCAGGGAGTTTTCTTCCTGCCATCACACATGCTGCCCAAACTTGTTTTTTTTTCAAGCTAGGTATGCCATTTTCTTTTAGGTTTTATAAATAAAACTTACCTGGCTCCTTTCTGATAAATCACTCCAGACTGTCTTCAGTGTCTCTCCTTTCCACTTCTAAATTTCACAGAAACCTCAGGGGCCAGCTAGTCTATCATTCACCTGACCAAAAACTCCCTCTTAGCCAATAAGAGGTCACTCAGCCTCTGTGGAAAGACGTCAAGTGAAGGGTAATTAATTCTCTCCTGAGGCAGCCCATTCCACTTTGGGATGGCTCTTATTTTCAGAAAGTTTTCCTTTGCAACGAACCAAAATGAACCTCGGTAACTTCCATCCATTACTCAAGTATATATAAGCAAATGCCCCAAGTATAGAAAACAAGCAAGAACTAGTATAGGGTTGGGAAACCTGTGGTCTCGATGCCACACAAGTAAGGCCCTCTGAATGAATCCAAACTTCACAAATAAACCCCAAATTTGTTCTGTGAAGTTTGGATTCAGTCGAAGGGCTATACTTGAGGATCTAGAGGGCCACATGTGGCCTCGAGGCTGGAAGTTTCCTAGCCCTGAACTAGAGTTTCTAATGCAAGGGAAAAAACTGGACTGGGACTTGGTAACACTGGGACTTGGTAAGAGTTAACATAGGGCTAGGGATGGGAATATTTCATTCAGAAGAAACAGGAAAGGTAAAATCTCAGGAGGTATAGGTGATGCTCAAGACACAAATGGAGACTGTTCCAACAAGGAAGAAAAATGGGATGGCCTGGTGACTAATGTCAATACACAGGGGACTCACTAACCATTTGGGGTTTTTTTAAAAAGACAGGAGACAGAAGCAAGGATAAATTTTAAAAAAGATGAATAAAAGGGGGGTGACATGAAACTATAAAAAGTGTCAGAAATGCCAAAGTTCAAAATGAACTGAGGTTGGTGAAGGAAGCAAGGGACAGCAAAAAGGGCTTTTTCAAAAAAGCTACATTGGGAGAAAACAGAAGCTAGAAGGAGCAAGAGAATCTCTGTGTGGGGTGGAAGAGAACAACTGATAAAAGAATGAAAGCAGAACTGAATTGTTCCAATTTTCTTTCTGTTTTCTCTGCCAATGAGAATGGTCTTTACATTAGAAAGGGCAAGACAGGGTGGGTGGCTAGGTGGCTCAGTGAATAAAGCACTGGCCCTGGAGTCAGAAGAACCTGTGTTCAAATCCAGCCTCAGACACTTAACACACACACACACACACACACACACACACACACATACACACACACACACACACAAACTAGCTGTGTGACCTTGGGCAAGTCACTTTACCCCAATTGCCCTGTCCTCCCCTCTCCAAAAAGCAAGGAAAAAAAAGGCAAGACAAAAAAAGAATGAGAGGGAGAAGATGCCCAAGCTAAGTAAAGAAAAAGTGAGAGAACACTAAACTTAGTGTTTAATGGTCATGACAGTCATGATGAATTAAAGTCACCTGGCCCTGGGGGAAGGATATCTTTGGCCACTGAAAGAATTGGCAGATGGGATTGTTGAGCCACTGTCAGAGATATCTGAAAAAACTATGGAAAATAGGAGGGGTACCAAAAGATGGGAGGAGGGCAAATGTCCCAATTTTTGAAGAAAAAAAAGGGAGGTGGGCAGACAGTTTACAAACTATAGTTCAGTAAGGTGGGTTTTGATATAAGGGAAATTTTGGGAAAATATTCAAGAGATGACTGGCAAATACCTAGAAAAAGAAGCAACAGTAGCAAACAGCCATCATGGCTTCATCAAGAACAGGTCTTTCCACTCGAATCTTATTTCCTTTTTTGACAGGTTTACTAAACTAGGAGATGAAGAGATGCATGTAATTTGACCTCGATTCTTCTGGAGAAGACAGAGAGAAGCAGATTAGATGATAAAAAATAAAAAGAAATGGATGTCAAAGAGATTGCGTCAGTGGATTCAGAGTTTTCCCTTTCAATTCAAAGTCAATGTGGAAGGAGATCTCCAGTGGAGAACACCATGCTGTCTAGTATTCTGATCAATGACCTGGCTAAATGAATAGTGGGTATGCTCCTCAAATTTGGAGCTGATACAAAGCTGGGAGGGATAGCTAATACAAAAGATGATGGAGTCAGGATCCAAAAGAGACACTGAAGCAAGAACATTGGGCTGAGGCTGATAAGATGAACTTTAATAAGGAAAAATGCAAAATCTTGCACTTTAGAGATACTCCACAAACATAATATGGGAAAGGCATGGATAGACATCAGTTCTGAAAAGAATATGGAGGTTTGAGTGGAATGCGAGCTCAATATGCATCATGGGCATGATGCACATGCCAATAAAACTAATGAGCTTTGGCTTCCACAGTTTAGGGCACAGGTAACCTAGAGAGCACCCAGAGGGCCCTCGCCAATACAGCAAAATACTTTTAGCAAGATGGGAGTTGGTGGAAATGACTAGGCATGTTTACCCCAAAGGCAAGAAGACTAAGATGGGAAATGATAGCTATGTTCAAGTAATTTGAAGAGGCGCCATGTGGAGAAGGGCTTGCACCTGTTCTGTTTGGCCCTAGAGGGCAGAGCCAGAAATAATGGGTGCAATTCCTAAAGCAGCCAATTTGGGCTTAATGTCATGAAAACAATCAGAGTTGTCAAAAAGTCCAGTAGACTTTGCAGAGAGTTGGTGGGTTCCTTCAAGCAGAGTCTGGATGAATACTTGTCAGATAAGTTATAATGGTATATGTATCCTTAACAGTACAGACTGAACTACATAGCTGTAGGGCACCTTTACAATCACAATCCTGTAACTGTGATCTAGTTCTGACCTCTGGGGCCAAGCAGAAGTCAAATCCTTCTTCAGCATCACAATCTTTTAAATGCCTAATGAGAGTGATTGCATCCTCCCTTAAATATTTCCTTTTCTAGGTTAAACAATATATAATGATAATGGGTTGACATGGTCCCCAGGCCCCATACTGAACTGATCACCTTCCTATGGACACAATAAGAAGCTCATCAATATCATTGTTAAAACATAGGTATACTACATTCAGAAGTGACCACAATGGTCCAGATGTAGGGCTTGTGATGCTGAAGGGGTATTCAACTTCTGCTTGCCCCAGAGGGCAGACAGAGAATAGGATAGGGAGCAGCATTAAGAGGGTCAAAGGGCACAAAATTAGAAAAAAAAAGTCCTACTGTCCCTGGCCCAGTCAGACTACCCTTAGGGTATGGCGGTCAGTTTGGGGCACTTTGTATGCAATGGGTAGTATGTGCCCCTCCTCTTAATGGACCTTAAGATTGCATTAGCCTTTTGAGCTGCCAGATTGGCTTGCAGGTCACTGAACTCCCATGTTCCTTTCCACAAAAAAAAAATTTCTTGCCATACCTGTTCAGTCCTATATTAGGGATGTTGAGTTTTTGAACCCAAGCATTGGAGTTTACATTTATCCTTATTATATTTGTATATTCTAGCCTGTCAAAGGAGCATTGGTCTTTTTTACCCTGCTTCTCACTCACCTTCTTCTGCCCTTCCTGAAGTTAGATTCAAATCCTCCTCCTTCCATTCTTTCAAGACAATCCTCATTCAGAGAAACAGTCCAGACTATGCAAATCACTACAAAGTTCCTATGACCTTTGCTCCCTCCTGGAAAAAGGAGCCTTAGTGTACTGTTGTTCTTACTGGTCTTTTCACTATCTGCTGATGCAGACTACCCACATGCCATGCTTCCATGCTTGCTCACTATGCTGAGTACCCCTTGCAACTCACCCTGCCAAGATACCAAGCCTTAATTTGTTACCCACTTCCTGTCTTGATCAACTGTCCATACTTAGCTACCTTGATCAGCCTTTAGCGCATTTCTACAAAACCCTAATGTGAACTGAAGATATCCCCAGTGGGACTGTGGAGGCCTTCTATAGTCTTCCTTGCCCTCTCCTCCTTACCTGAGCCCTTCATTCCATCCCATCAGCCTTTTCTAGAGCCATGATATATCAGCTATTATTACAGCATCCAAATAATAATTACATCAACTATAATCCAAGTTCAAAATCTTATACTTATCTAACTCCTCCTCTGTTCTCCAAAGCAGATCACTCACCAAACCCTATTGCTTTTTCCTCTAAATGTCTCCTGTAACCATCCTCACTGCCCCTACCCTACCCATAACCTTCTTAGTTCCCTCCTGACTGGGTTCTTCACCAATTCACCCTGTGGCTGGATTCACTGTCCTGAAATTCTGCTTTCATCATGCTATTCCCCCAATCCATAAGCTTCTGGAATTCCCCAAAACCTTGAGGCTAAAATCAAAACTACCAACTGAAACTATCAATCAAGGCCCTCCACTACCAGGCCTTTCATACTCATTTCTCAGTGTTCCTCTTTCATGCTCTGCCTTCATGACCCTCTAGCCCAAACCAGACTGTTCCCCATACCCCATGGCATACCTTGTCATTATACTTCTTGATCTTGATTATATGATCTTGCCCACATCATATAATCAGTCATACCTGCCCTTCCTCTCTGATCTGGCCCTCCTGCATGTTTCAAGGTCTTTGTGTCTACATTTCATTTACTGAAGACATCCCATGTCTCCTTGCATTATAGGGATTGGTGTCCAGGGCATATTTTCTATATAATAAACTCTTTATACACAGGGCCCATGTTTTGTTCTGTAAACTCACCATAACAAGAGCTCAGAACACTACTTGGAGTCCTCAAGACTAAAATCCAACAGAAGAGGGCAGGTAAGGAAACAGGGTCTGCCTTCTCTTCAGGAAGTACATTGAGCTTTCCACTTTCTGGATGTCATATAGGCAAGGAATAAATTAGGTGGAAGCCCACACAATTATATCAAAATAGACTTGATAAAATACTAGATATAATAGCAATAATGGGCATGTAGAATTCTGGTTCAGCTGAGCGTGTCAATTTGATGCAAATGCTAAGAAACCTTCTTAGCCATTCTAGGTAAAAGGATTTTGTATTCTATTAAAGGCTAGAAAATCAGTTCTAACCATTTCTCTCTCTCCCCTAATCTCTTCTGTGATCCTTCCCTTGAGGATGCAGTCTCTGAACTGAATTACATCTAAAAAGAAAAGGAAAGGAAAAAAGAGTGAGCTCAAAGGCTTTACAAAGAATCTGAATCAACAAAGACGTCTTATTTACCAGAAGGGGGACAATGCCCATGTCCCATCTTGGAACTTCTGGACAGTTTATTGCTTGTGTCACTTATATCCAGTTCAGAGATTGGAGGGTGAGGGTTAGTTGATGAAGATCATAACTAAGAAGGCATCTGATCATATTTCAGCAGGGCATGTGCTAGAACCAATGGCCAGAGAATTTTGATCTAGGGATTTACTGCTAAAGTGAATCAATTCTTCCTCCAGTGATATAATTTTTATACATGTCTTAGCTAGGGAAAGAAAGCAGCTTTTTTGGCGGGGAGAACAAGGATTTGCACTTTTTCTCAGTCTTTAAAAATATCTCCATCTTGATCATTAAGTTTCTGTTATTTATAACATCATATCCTTTTAATTCCATGATTTATTTTGTGGTCTCTGCTATGAAGAGTATGAGGGCAACCCAACGTGGAAACTACCTCCTCTTCTACAGACTGGTAACTCTTCTGTAATTTATCATCACTGAAAGCTGCTTGGAGTGAGGAGATGGGGTAAGAGAGGCTGACTATCCCATGACCGCACAGCTGGTAGGTATCAGAGGCAGGAGCACAGAATCAAAAATTGAGGAGTCCAAAGGAGCTCAGAAGACACCTACTCTCACACTTTTGTTTTCCAGAGAAGAAAACTAAGACTTAAAAAATAAATGGATTTACTCAAGGTCACCAAGGAAGTGCCAGAGGTAGCATTCAAACCCAGGTCCTCTAATTTCAAAATCCAGGGTCTTTCCCACTAAACCCCCTCTGAACTCAGGTCTTCTGGAGTGCTGGTATGGTTCCTAATTCACTGTGCCAGACTTCCTCTCAGCTCTCAGATACTACAAAGAAAATGGGAGGGAATGTATGTGTATGTGCCCAACACTCACAGAATATCTGATGTTGGCTAATGAGTAAAAATGTCAAGGAAATCTTTCCCGTGAAAACAAGAAATATTGGGGTGGTCATTGCTTTGCCATCACATGACGCACATACACACGTGTGTGTACACGAATTTGACAGTTTATTCAGGTGCAGATCTGGTTCTTAACCTAACCAAACTGGCCAGGCATGCAATTTTCCAGCCATGTGCTGGATGAATTAGTTCGGTTTTATTCAGAGGGCTAGAAGTGGGTGGGAAGAGAAAGGGGCTTCATCTCTTTGGCCATCTTAGCTAGGGAAATAAAGCAGCTTTTTTTGACAATATCAAGACCAGGCTCTTTGGGGACAGCAGGAAGAAGGAGGGAGGAAAGCCATCATCATTGCCTGGGCTTTGCAACCTAAGCCTTCCTGCAGCATGCACAGCCCAACCAGCTGCTTTCACTCACCCAGATAGTCCAGGGGAACAAGTCAAAGAAAATCACAGTGCAGGGGGCTAGGAAACAAAAGAGGAGCTTAATTGCAAAAGGGCCAAAGCAGAGAGGATGAAGCAGGAATGGGGAGGGAGCATGGAAAATGAAAGCCCAATAAATAGCAGCTTGCCTCAGAGCCTCTCTATTCTTTACAATTTCAGTCTGGAGGCCACACCACACCATCAGTCTATATACTGCCACACTCTCTCCCATCACATCCCCTTCCCCAGACGCTTTGCCCTCTCCATCCTACAGGCTGTGGGTCTGACTAGAAAGTCACTGGTCCACAGTTTTACTGTGGGACAAGTCATACTTTCTGGGGCTCAGAGCTGTGGTTAAGTGGGCCAGGAGTGTCAGGTATCCTGTAACTTCAGGGTTAGAGAAGTTGGACACCTGATTATATTAGAAAGGGGTGAGGAGGAGGGCGTCCAATGGAGATATAGAAAGAGAAGAGGTATCTTCCTACAATATACAATGTGCTCAGATATACTGGAGTCCAACATAATAGAAGCACCTACTGCATCCAGAATAGTGCACACCATACTAGGGGAAGCACCTACTTACTCTAGTACTTCTCCTTAAGTTGGGATAACAGTTGGGGAATGAGAGGGGGGAGGTGAGAGACTAAGGGACCAACATGGATAATTATAACATACGTCTTACCATAAGGCCACGAGGATACCAAACGAAGGGAGGGGTAGGCGAGATCCAAAAGGAAAGAAGTTTGATCACAACTGAGGAGAGCATCCCAGTTTGGTTCTGATTACTGTATTACGTTCACATGCTATCAGTAGCTTAGCTGGCACCAGATGGCATTAAAAGAGTACACTATACTTGGCTAGTTCAACAGCTGTGTAATTTCAGCAATGGTGAGATTTACAGTATTCCTTGAGACCCAGGCCTTTTCATCCCATGACATCCTCATCCATGTTCTTCAAGAGATCTTCAACCAAAGAGGACCTGGGTTCAAATTGTTTTTGATGGTTACTACTTCAGTGCCCTTCAACCATTCACTTAACCTCTGTGTGTATCTCAGTTTCCTTATCTGTAAAATGAGGAGATTGGACCAGATAACCTTTGAGGTCTCTTTCATGTCTAATTCTATGATCCAAAGCCCTCTCATTGGTACCAATGCTCATGGTGTCTCATCACATGACTGCCCCATGTGAAGATGGATTTGTAATTTGCAAAAAAAAAAAAAAAAGACAAGATGAACTCTATGGACACCTGCTGAAGATTGCTGCTTTGTTTCCAATGTATACCACAACAGGGACAATTAATTACATTATCACATTTATAGCAGATCCAAGAGCAATAATTAATTGTATGATATACTAAGGGGGGAAAAATCTTTATCTCTGATCATTTATCTCAGGAATAATAATAACCATCCTTCACCTTACTTCTCACAATGTGCCCTTGGAATAACTAATGTACGCATAGGCAGTAACTGTTTCTCCTGATGATCTGCAGCTCCACAAATGGGATGCTTGTCATGGAATGAAGACCAGGGTCTAAAGTCACAAGTGCTCTTGGGTGGTCACTGGGAATCAAAGCACTCCATGTATGGAAAGATATGTGACCCTTTCAGGGATAAATTACAGCCCGTGACAGAACATTAAGTTGGTCTTGAGTCAGGATCACATAGAGACAGACAGACAGACAGACAGACACACACACACACACACACACACACACACACACACACACACACGAGTTGGAAGGGACTTCAATGGCCATCTTGTCCAATCATGACCTAACAAGGCATCCCAATTTCACCATCCCCAAGAGGGACTGATCATGTGTGGACCTTTGGGGAAGCCCAGGTAGTACATTTCCCATCGAGACCTGATTCGTTGTTAGTATAGTAAGTTGTTACTAACATTCCCTTTGCCATGCCCCACCCCCCGACTCCTCTTGGCTTCGCTCTCTAGGGCCACAGAATGACCTTTCTAATACTTGAATAAAACTAGGATGGCCCCCTGATGAGTATTCTCTTTTCTAGACTAAATGTGTCTGATTCCTTCCAACATGGCTTCCAGAACATGGGCCCAAAGCCCTCCCCCATCATGGTACTCCTCTTTGGGATGTTCTCTGGCTTACAAATATTATTCCTCAACGTGACTGAGAACAGTACTGTAGAAGTGATCTGACTGGAGCAGAAGCAGAGTACAACAGTATGGTTACCTCCTTACTCCTGGAATCCAAGCCTCTTTTCATGTAGCCCAACATCACATTCAGTTTTTATGAGTTGCCACATCGCCTTGTTGACTCCCACTGAGTTTGTGGTCCACTAAAACTCCCTGATCTTTTTCAGAAAAAAAAATTATCTAACAATGACTTCCCCCTATAATACAGGTAATTGTACTTTATTTAAATTTATATGAAAACTACTGCCCATACATATATGTACATGTAACTGCAGACCTGTATCAAAGACCCTAAGGATAGAGAAAAAAAATAATTGTATATAAATGAAAGAACTATCCTTCCTAACTGATGCTCCTCTCTCCTACTCCAGAGCTTCATAAAAGGCTGTACCCTACAGAACTACATGTACAAAGGAAAAGGGAAGCCCATGGGATGTTTTCTTTTACATATAAGTATTCAAAACAACAGAGAAACCAATCAATAGCAATCCTGCTTGTTTCCATGACTGGATTGATATCCAGATGCCTCAAGGCTCTCAGACAGAGATTACAAGCAAAAGAGATAATAGTTTATCTACTCACTAGAAAAAGGGACTAAGAGTTAGCTCTGCTGGCTCCACTCATGGAGGCCTACACCTTGTACTGGAGAATGCCTGTCTATCCCTGAGACATCTCCCCAGAGAATGGGACAGGAATATACTGGTGGGGAGAGGGACTAAAGCAAACACTCACAGATTTAACTAGTCATTGATGTACCTGGAACAGGCCACCCCCAAAAGCAAAAAGGAGGCATTCACTTGAAAGGCAGCTTTGGTGGGAAGGAAGCTTTACCTTGTAGCAATGTAAAGAAGTGGTTGAAAGATGGTGAGGGATGTGAGCACCCTGTAAATATTGGTTCATAGGGCAAAGTCCTGGTTACCCCACCTTAGGTATAGCTATAACTTCTTACTCAGTCAAGGACCAGGCAGCTGTGTATCCATCAGCATTTCAATGAAAGGGGGTGGGAAGAAAGGGAACCAATATTTAATAAACAACTACTATGTGTCAGGCACTGTGCTAATCACCTGAAATATTTTATCTTATTCTATCCTGAAGGAAAGTGAGACAAGTAGACAAAAGAGGCACTTTGCTACTGAGAGTATTTCAAACACGGCAAGGAATGACATGCCCATTCTTTTCAGTGCAGTTCAACATAGAGCTTGCTCACTGTTCATGCACTAAGAGCTATTTTTTACCTCTCTCTCCCATGTCTCCAGTATGAAGAACAAGCAAGGACCACTTGGCTGGGGAATGGATGGCAGAAGATAGAAGGAAAGGATCATGGGCAAGACCAGAGAAGATGTCACTGACTGCATCTCTACTTATACAACTGATACCTTGTTGTCATGGCACAGAAATCCAGAGCTTGAAGAAGCCTTAGAGGCTGCTGACTTCAACCTTCTCATTTTACAGATGAGGAAACCGAGGCACAGAGAAATTAAATAGCTGACCCAGGGTCACAGAGCAAATAACTGTATAAAGCCAGGTTTGAACCCTGGTTTTCCTGAGTACAGGGTCAGGGCTAAATTCACTACACCTTGCATTTTCTACAAGGCACTGTATCCTTTAATTGGTTAGGCTCACAAACCTTCCTGTCCCACCTCTGACACAGATAAGATGAGCAATCCTGGATTAGTCACCTGACCTCTCTCTGCCCTTGGTCTAAAGACCACAAATACAAGGAATCGTGTTCTGAGAACAAGTGTGGAAACGCTGCCTGATTTCATTTGGCCCCACATTTCAATTTCCTTTGCCCTTCAGTTTATTTTTACATAAGAAAAAGTCCTTCTGCTTTAACCAAAGACATTACCATCACTACTTACCATTCTTGTGGGATTGACCAATATATTAATGTAAACAATGGCTGGACTAGTATCGAATAGGATGGAAAGCATTGGCTGTCTTGCCCGGCTATGGTTTGTCTAGACATCTCCCCAAGGTAGCGTCCTCAGAGCACAGCCAGATTCTATTTTTATAGAGTACCCAAGTTACTGCAGCATCCCACACTTTCCACATTGGCTGCCAACCATTGGCCTTGCTCAGATTAAAATTAAAAAGGATGGAAAATGAGATGGAGGCAATAGCAGAACAAGCACTGTACTGATAACTAGGAGAGTTCCATTCTGGTTCTACCCTTATCACTAACTAGCTGTGCCACCCTGGACAAGTCATTCATTCTTTCTGCATCCCAGTCTTCTTATATTTACAATGAAGGAATTGAATTATGGGCTCTCTAATGTCCCTCCCACATCTATGATTCTCCCTAAATTTCTGTTTGGTCCTAGTCAAATTTCTTTGGAAACCAATGCATAAAAACAGGTGAGCAAGAAATATACTTAATTTTCCCTCTTGGATTTGCCTTTCTCTTCCACCTATGAAATATGTGGTTTAGTCTTCTTTTCTTTCTGAGATGGCAGAATTTTTTTCCTCAGTGGACATTTATGTATCTCCAACATTCTTTATTCCTCTGGGATACTCTTAGAGTAAACTGTCAGTCTCCACAAAGCCTAACTGTAATGTCTCATCATGGTGTGAAGGTGACCATGGGTTCTGAAAAAAAAAGGTTGGTAGAGCATAAGCTCTGGCCCATTCTAGCATGTTTGAAATTATGTGAATATGGTCTAGGAATGGATAGGACCAGTCAAGCAAAGTAACATTTGACTCACCACCTGGTGATGCAAATCTTGGCCATGTCAACTTGTTTAACAAAGATAACTACAACATGGCTCTCTGTTCTATGTCTTTGAGGACAGCAACACAGTAAAAAAGGAGGACAAAGGGTATCAAAAATCATGCAGCTTTTAAACTGTCTGGAAAATTTGACTTTGCTATTGGTTCTCTGATGGTGAGGTCCTAACCAATGACTAATAATGGAACATACTTCTAGAGAAGCAGACTGAGAAGCATCTTGAGATTTTTTGCTATAAATGAAATCATAAAAAAGAAGGAAATCTCAGCTAGCTGGATGTCTGAGAGGTATGCCATGGAGAGGCAAAGACAGAAAAGGGTGCGATGAACAGGTAGACTTCAGGGAAAGCAGTAAAGACACATGAACTGATGCTGAGTGAGGGGATCAAACCAACAGAATATTGTCCACAGTTACAGAAACACTGTGCACTGATAAACTTTTACAGACTTGACTCTTCTCAGCAATGCAAGGTTCTAAGAAAACTCCAAAACCCTTATAATGGAAAATGCTATCCACCTGCAGAGAAAGAATCACAGAGTCTGAATGCAGGTCTAAACATACTATTTGCTCTCTCTCTCTTTTTTAGTTGGTTTGTTCTTTCTCATGGTTCATTCCACTGGTTATAATTCTTCTTTGAAACATGACTAATGTGAAATTTTTTTAAAAGGGTAGGATTGATTTTATCATGCACTCAATGGCAGCAAGAATGCCTGATCATCTCATAGCTCAGCAATCAAAAGTACTTGCAGAAAGATCAATGTGAATATTCTTTTTACATATGCACAATATCTGTTGCAGAGGACTGGCAAGGAGAGAAGTTCTAAGGAGACTTAGATAAGACTCTCCAAATTAAATCAACATATACTTTGACACTTGGAGACTTCCATGCAAAGGTTGGAGTAGGCCCCCAAACTTCCCCAGGAAATCAAGGCATAACTATTATGGATATCCTTCTTGCTCAGTTGATGCTGCATGTCTAGGAGTCCTGGCATAGCACAGGAGCCAAAGGATCATTCAAAGGGCAACAGAGAGGTGAGTGTGGTAAATGCTGCAAGGCACATTATCAATAAGAAGTTATACAGTGGCAATCTACTGAGAGATGGCCAACCTGAAAAGAAGGTGACCTGGGACCAAAATATGAACTAAATTGAAAGCTCCATTGCTAGTCGCATAATTGTGAGAGATGGAAGGAAGGCCTAGGACAAAGTGGGTGAACTCCCAATGAAGGCATCAGCCAGAATATGCAGGATGACATGGTGGGAGATACCTGCAATCTGGATAACTGTGGGTAGTGTCCATGTGAAGATCACAGATCCATCAGACAACCAGTCGGCCAATAGTCATTTTTAAATGTCAAAGTTTTTGAGAGAATAATCTGGGTCCCAGATCATCAGACCAAAATCTTGTTACCAGATAGGCATTCTTAACATTTTTGGTGTCATGGATGCACCCCTTTGGCAGTGAAGCCTATGTATCTTCTCAAAATAAAGTTTTTAAATGCATAAAACACAGATGATCACAAAGAAAATCAAAATTCACCGAAGATATCATTTTCCCCCTTTCCAAGTTCACAGACTCCTGAAATCTAGCCGCAGTCCATGGATCCCCATTTAAGAACCCCTGCTATAACATATGCACAAAGGGTGCCAATATAGCTAGATGCACTTTCATTGGTGGTATGGAGCGATAGGACACATGGTCTCAACCAACTCTGTGCAAAGTAGGAGACCTATACTTGCAACTGTAAAGGGGTGAGGGAAGTGATTAGTAAATCAAATCTACCAAAGCAGGTGGCTGTGCTCCATTTTGCCATCATGGTGGAGTCTTGGCCACTGAGAGAGATGATGCTCTGAAGCCCCCTTTCCACTGACTGTTCTCAGCACTGGGAAAAAGTGAAACAATTCTGTCATGCCTGGTTTGAGAATAATTCCACTACAAACCAACTACCAGAGGAAATAATTCATTTAAAACACTTTGTATCCATATTGGGCCCCTTAAAAAAAGATGATTTTTCAAGCATACACTGGTGATTTAAATGTTACCACTTAAAGTCATTATCAAAATGTAAAGATCTCATTGTGAGGTACAAAGGAAAAGGAGTTCCCCATGGACAGTAGGCAACAGGAAACCCGATAATCATTAATTCTCCATTTCTAAAATGCTCACTTGACTTTCTTCAACTACAATACTAATGCAAAACTATTTTTTACTTTATTTAAAGTTCACTCTAAACTAAAAATTTCACACAAAGAAAATAAATAAATACATATATCTAGATTTCAGGGGAAGGGTTTCTCCACTGTCCACTCAAACATAATTCCCTTAGGAATAACAATACTAGATAAATATTCCTACAAAACAGGAAGTCTGGATTTCCTATACGTCTTTAGCAGGACTTGACCCTGACTTTGTGATAATTTATACAAATTTAATTGGTTTTCCCACAAAGAGACAATTGAATGTAATTTCTGATGACTAGACTTTGTGGAAGATAGAAAATGATACTGTTTGAAAGGAAAATCGAAAGCAGATTAGCTATTGTCTTTGAGACTACAATAACTCAATGAGCCTAAGAAGAAATTTGTCATCTTTTCCCCTTAACTAACTTCACTGTCTTGATTCCAATCACCAATGGTTGCTACATCTCACTATCTCGCCTCCCATTTGCTGTTCATCACCAAGCCCTACAGATGCTGCCTCTTGCACACTTTCCTTCCTTTCCACTGCCTTGTCCCTTGTTCAGATTCTCATCACCTCTTCTTGCTTAGTCTACTCCATTCCCCACCGACCTGGTCCCCTGCCTCCTGATATTCTCTTCTTAAAATCTCCCAGCATGCTACTGCCATCCTGGTACCCCTTTCAAATAGATTCATCAGACAGCCCAGCATGGCAGATGGTACTCACTAGACTCGAAGTCCAAACAACCAATATTCAAAATGCTTCTGAGATGCTTACTGGCTTTGTAACCCTGGACAAGCCTCAGTCTCCTCATGTGCAAAATGGGTACAATACCTGCCACATTCATCTCACAGAGTGGTCTTGAGGCTCAGGTGCTTTGTAAACCTTAAAGCACTACACGTCACTCATGATTGCTATTTTCAAAAATTCTCAGTGAAAGTGATATTCGTGGGGTGGCTAGGTGGCGCAGTAAATAGAGCACCAACCCTGGGGTCAGGAGGACATGAGTTCAAATCCGGTCTCAGACACTTAACACTTACTAGCCATGTGACCTTGGACAAGTCACTTAACCCCAATTACCCTGCCTTCCCCCTTCCAAAAAAAAAAAAAAAGCAAAAACAAACAAACAAAAAAGTGATCTTCATGGGAAAGTACTGGATTTGCAATCAGAGGCCTGGCTCTGCCTTCAAATCCTGGCTCTGATATGTACTCCTTAGGTGACCTAGGGCAAGTCATTTTCCCTTTGTGTTCCAGGTATTTCACTTGTAAGATGGTACGGCTGGGCCAAATAAACTCCAAGATTCCTTCCAGATTGAAACTGATAATCCTACAACCAAGTTAATGGATGAAATCCAAAATCCCTCTACCTGATAGCCAAAGCCCTCTGCAATGCAGTCTCTAAATTATACCTCTACACTTTTTTTCACATGTTATTTAATTACACATGGATATATCTGAGTCATACAGACTGGACAGTAAAGACTCCATGTTCCCTACATTGACACCCATATACCTGAAATGCTCATCAACTACCCCAACTATAGTTTATCCTGCCCCATCTCCTCCAAAACATCTCTCTTGATGATCCTCTCTTCCCCAGGATTCCTCTTTAATTCTCATTGGGAGTAATCATATACTCTGGGGTCTAAGTACCCTTGTAGTGGGTTCAGTTACAGCTTTCTCACACTTGTTTGGGTCAGTTGTCTTTACTCAGCTAAACTGTAAGTACCTTAAGAGTAGAATACTTAAGAGGTGGAAATCTAACTTGCAATCAAAATGACATGGATTTGAATCCTCTTCCCTCCCTCCTTAAAAACTTACTAGCTGCCTCTCTCTCATCTGACACTTCTTCTCTAGAGTGAGAGTGCCTGCCTCTCAAGGATACTGCAAAGACCAAAAAAGATGATGAATGTAAAGCATTTTGCAAACCTAAAAGTATCACAGAGTGAGAGCTACTCTTTCTTACTAAAATATTTTGTCTCTATACCCCACAGCACCTAGTACTGTACTTAATATTTGTTCAATGAACAATCAAGCCTCAGTTTCCTCACCTACAAAATGTGGATGATAATAATATCACTTATTTTATTTTTTCCAATTACATGTAAAGATAGTTTTCAACATTCATTTTGTAAGATTTTGAGCTCAAATTTTTCTTGCTCCTTCCCCCCTCCAAGATAGCAAGCAATCTAATATAGGTTATACATGTACAAATATGTTAAACATATTTCCACATTAGTCATTGTGTGGAAGAATAAGAACAAAACTGAAAAATCACAAGAAAGAAAAAAACAAAAAAGTGAAAATAGTATGCATTCATCTGCATTCAGACTCTCTCTGGATGTAGGTAGCACCTTCCACCATGAGTCTTTTGACATTGTCTTGGATCATTGTATTACTGAAAAGAATTAAGCCTATCATAATCAATCATAGCATATTGTGGCTGTTACTGTGCATAATACTGGTTCTGCTCACTTCACTCGGCATCAGTTCATGAAAGTCTTGCCAGGGTTTTCTGAAATCTACCTGCTCAACCTTTCTCATAGCACATTAGTATTCCATTACATTTATGTACCACAACTTGTTCAGTTATGCCCTAATTGATGGGCATCCCCACAATTTCTAATTCTTTGCCTTCACAAAAAGAGCTGTTATCAATATTTTTGTACATGTGGGTCTTTTCCCTTTTTATGATCTCTTTGTGATACAGACATAATAGCACTTTTTAACGAGTTGTTGAGAAACTCAAGAAATGTAAGTAAAGCATTCTGAAAATTGTAAAGGACTAAATTAATGCTGTTAATATTGTTATCTTCCTCCTTTCAAACATTCCCAATGTATTCAAAAAGGCAAAGGAGAAGGTCAGGACAGAGCAAGGGAGTGGCAGGGCAAGGGGAGAGAAATGTGAGATTTGTAGTGGTAGTAGTTGCCAAAGGTTGCTTTGGGTTGCCCTCTTCTCTGAGAAGGGTCTTTGCTGAGCTACTGGAAGAAGCAGGGGCAACTGGATTTGGGTACATAAAGTAGGAGTTCATTATTCCTTCCTCATTCTATGTTAACCCCGTATCCTGAGTCAACCTTGGTACAGAGGTTGAAACTCTCCCTGTCTCTGGGCGGATGATAATATGTATCAACATACACACACACACACACACACACACACACACACACACACACACACACACACGATGAGATCAAAATATTTTTCACAGAGATGTAATTTGACTCTAAGTTAACTTTCTGCCAGACAAATACAGTTCATCTGATCCTGAGAAATGGAAGGATTATGGAAATAAGCATTGCCAGGATTCAATAATTCCTTCTGTCTGTCTCTCCCTGTCAGGGAAAAAGAGAACAGCAATTTAATTTTCATTGAAATATTTGGACTCATTGCCTGAATGTAACTGTCATCTCCAGCTCTGTTTTTCTTCTCCTACCCCTGAAGAGCATTCCAATACACACAGACCACTCATGAGCATGACTCTGGTTTCATGTGCCTACCACTTGTCATCTGACTCAAGTCTTGCCTGGTCTTTCCACTGGGTAGGCAGCTGGGCAACAAAGGGAAGGCTTTAAAAAAAATATATATATATACACACACACATTATTTTTACTTTCCTTAAAATAACAGACTGCTGAAGTAGAAAGGACCAGAGATATTATCCAATTCAATCTTCTCAAGTGACAGATAAAACTGAAGCATGGAGAGGGAAAGGGATTTAAGTGAGGTCATACTGCTAGGTACTGGCAAAATGGTAGTAGAATACAGATCTTCCGACTCTTGACCTAACTCTTTCCCCAACTAATGCTAAAATATTTTTTCTACATTTCAGAAACTTTTTAATTTCAGTTGGATTTCTTTCTCCTGGTATTTTTTAAAGAAATGAATAAGATAGAGGCAAGATTGGTGATATTAAAAGCATAGAAATATTCCCCCCAAAAAGCAAAAATAAAAGCCTAGAAACTTCTATTTTATAATAAAAGTGCAAATGAAACATAGTAAAGTGCTTGAGCCAATAGATCTGGGACTGTGGGATCCACAACTTATACTAAGGAGGAAGTTAGGGAGCTAGACGGTCAGGAAATGCTGCAGCCATTCCCTAGCTACAAACGAGCTTGCATTCTATACTGATGTTGCCCTTGGCTGCTATATCATTCTACTTGGCAGGGAGAGTAGGTCTTGCTGGCTGAGCTGGTTTTTAGGCTTTCCTGGTCTTTCCCTTGGGTCAATTAATTTCTATTGGGCAAACACTTACAGGATGACAATCTTCTATTTTGATATCTTGTCTTTTATCTATTTCCCATTTTTATGGCCTTGCTTACATAAACGTAAAAATCAGACTGGAGTCCCTTTGAATTGCATGCCATAATATCTTCCTGTCTTTATTCTTTCTTCTATTTTGGTATTGATTCTGAGTGTTGCTTTACAAGGCTTTCCACACAGAACTAGTTTAGAAATGGCCCCTGGATTAGTGTACAGAATCATTTCCTCTCTGTTACAAATAGTCACTATCCTTTTTCTTGACATCACTGTTTTCCTGACTCGGTGTTTGTCATGTTCTTGCTAATTCTCTAAAAGAAAATATTTGTGCCATATAGATAGAAAGCTTTTGTGCCATCTCAAAGCCTCTTTCATTTCTTAATCCTGAGCTGTATTTTCCAATGTGTTTTCACCATCCTACCCTATTCCAGTATTTGTAATAAAGTCACTGATTATTAAAGTATCCATGCATTCTTTGATGGCTCTGTGACCATGTAGTCATTCTCTTCAAGGAGGCAGCTCCCAACCCATGCGTATCTGCCCAGCAAGAGGAGATGAGGTCCATAAGGGTCTAATCATTACCCTACACCCTGGAACTTGCTGATGGTCTTCCGTTGGTCCTCTCATCACATCAGTGACAATGGTCCAGTCATGCTGTTCAGTGAGTGCCTTTTGCTCTTGGTACTTGACTGACTTCCTCTTACTTTGAGTATATGCTTTTCTGATGGCAGACTGTATTCCACATCTCCTGTATAATTCTATATAATTCTAAGTATGCTGTAATATTCCATGACTTGTAGTCATGAAGAATTGACAAAATGATTCTATTGTTTAAAACTGGGTGCTAGTAGTAGTGTGCAGGGGAGTGGGGGTGGACCCCTTATACAGCTCCCCTGTGGGACGGCTATGGAGGCAATTGGAGAAAATGGCCAAGGCGGTGTGTGTGTGTGTGTGTGTGTGTGTGTGTGTGTGTGTGTGTGTGTGTGTGTGTGTGTGTGTGTGAAGCATTCATCTCCCAGTTGTTGAGCGCTGGAATGTCTCCACTTGGAGAGTGGGTCTTAAGAGTGAGGATGAACAAGGTAGTATTAGTGGTTCGTTCTCTCTGGCACAGGCTGCCCCCTATTTCTGCTTTATCTTGGCTGGCTTGCTTGGCCCAGCCATGACAGCTGGTTGGCAGGTAACTAGGAGGGCTGACCCCTGACTCCACATGGTTTGATTCCCTAGATGATGGATGTGAATGTCAGATGGGAACCTGGGTTTTGGTCTGGGGGGCACGATTATATAGGACTTTAAGGTTAACAAAGCACATTTATTTACAATTTTATGAAGTCGGGTGACAACAATTAAACCACAACAGAAATGGATTTCCCCCTAGATTTAAAAAAAAAGGACACAAAATCCTCAGCACGGGGCTGGCCCCCAAGATGCTCTTGTCACAGAAAACTCTAGAAAGCCATGGAAGAGAGGGAATCTTTAGACTCCTAGAAGGCTGGAACTGTGACTAAAGTCAGAAGACTTTCAAGCACAGAAGACTCAAGCACAACTCTCACATAGCTAACAAATATCTTGACCACACTATCTCCCAAGTAGTCACTTGGCCTTGCTTGACAATATCCAATGAGGGGGAATCCACTACCTCCCTGTCAACCTAGCAAAGTCCACCCTTCAAAATGCAAAGCTATACAAAGTACAAAGAAGCCAACAGCCTAAGAGAGGCAGGGACAATTTATGCTTAAAAACCACAAACGGGAGGTTCAGGGAGGGGTTAGGGTAAAGAATGGGTAGTCTTTCCAGTCACCATATGACATAAGAGGAATATTTTGCAGAAACATCTGATGGCAAGACCTGTTAGGCTGGTGTGGGTACACAGCTCAGCAAGGTCAGCCAGTCAACACCAGCAAAGGTGTCTGGGAATGAGCAAGACTTTGGTTCATTGCAGGCTTTTGATTGACTCCTTTCAGCAAACAGGATGACTGTGTTTCCAGTGCACCTGTCTAGTAAGATAACTCATCAAAAACAGACATATTCATCTCAGAGGTACTTTCACATCCCAAATCCCACTGCACTTTTGGAAAGCTCCAACAGTCAGGAAGTTTTTCCTGATATGAAACATACATCTATCTCCTTGCACCAAACTTCCAGCCACTGCTCCCAGTTATGAACTCTAGGGCCAAAGAGACCATAACAATGACTGTTTCTCCTCTGCATCTTCTTTTGTTCAGGCTAAAGTCCGACCTATTCCTTTTTTTGCAATGGATGTTTGTTTTTCTAGGCCTCAAGACTGCTGTTCTCTAGTCACACTCCATTTTAGGAATGTCTGGAAGTAAAGAAACTAACGATCACTGTTGTTGGGCTCTAGGTTAGTAACTGAATTCGTGAGCTCACTTAGAGTGTTGAAGTGACACCTCAGAAAAGAAGACTCTTTTCTTAGTTTTCCTCTCCCTTCACTCTGTTGACAAGGCAATGATGAAAGTCGGAGGTATGCACCCCCGATTTGGAACTGCTTTTTCCAATTCAGCTTTTAAATCAGATGAAGGAAAGACAGAAAAATCAGGACATGAGTTGAGGTGTGCTGAGCTCCCTCAGAAGTCAGGGAAGGCAATCTTTCCACACGGGCTAAGTGACACTATTAGCAATACACCAACACCGGGTAATTTACTGTACATCATCTTGAATAATATAAACTTTCATAAACAAAAGAGTGAAGGATTTTTTTATAAACTAAGGACTGTCAAGATACCTTATCTATTGTTCTGCTTCAGGCAGGAACCCTTTGAGTGAATATCTCCAATTTTATTTCTGAGTCCTAGCTGATGGCCAAAATGGATATGAGGAAGTATGATAAATGAGAAATATTGTAAAAAGGGTGCTTTGGGGTGTTTCTGTGTATTTGGTTTGGATCTGGACAAACTCCAAAAAGAAAACTATCTCTCCCTATGCAGATTAGCACTTGATTCTGAAACTGACATTCTTACAGAATGAGCTGGGTAATGAGAGGTCAAGTTATTTGACCAGAGTCACACAGCCAGTCTGATTCAGAAAGACAACTGAACCCAGAACTCCATGACTCTCAGTCCTCCCCCATCTTCTCTGCCAGACCTTCTCTATTCTAACCATTACCTCCATCTTCTCCCCATGGAGGTCCCCCAGCTCCAACAGGTGAGCCTTTGTCTTCTCATTCCAATGTCTAAGCCTTCCTGCCATGCCACTGCCCACATTCCCCCTTTCAGCTCCCCTTTATGAGTTGTGTTCCTCCATTAGAAATTAATATCCCAGAGGGCAAGATTAGCTCCTTTGCTTGCATTCACATCTCCAGGAGTGAGTATCGTGCTAGGCACACAGCACTTAATAAATTATTTCATTCAGAAATGTCCTTAGCTTTGCTTACTATTCAGGTCAGTACTTGAATAAAGTGAGGAATTAACAGGAGAACAGACAACTTGGAAGCCCCAAGTGTTCCATGAAGTACAAACGATGAACACCATTTTCACTTAATATTCCCAAAGTGTCTACATAGTAGGGTTGTTGTGAGGTTCAAGTAAGACTACTTGGATAAAATGTATCATAAACTTTAAAGTGCCATAAAATTTGTAGGAAGCAAGAGAGTATGGCATCATATTTAGTATGCTGGCATTCAAGTCAGAAAGAACCTGCTTCAGAACTAGTCTCTGACATTCCTGAACTATGTGACCTGCCAGGCAAGAACCTCATCTTCCTTGGACCTCAGGCAACAACTTCAGGCTTTGCCAAGTTATAATGAGGAGCAATCTGTGTTGGTGAAGAGAGTGCTCCCACTAAAAGCTTTCTGTGCCAACAATATCACAGCTCTTTCAAGTGTAAATGTCAGTTATTATTAGTCTATGTGAAAGAAATGGTGCCCATTTGATGCAGTATGCATGAATAATACCTATTATTGGAATAATTAACACAATGTTACACCCCTCTACATTGGATCTGCCCTTTCTTCACATATGTTGGTGACAATTGGAAGTGTTGTTATTATTTTCATTTAGGGGATAGGGTGGTAAAGTGCTTCTTGGCTTCTGAAATTTGGATTTGTGTAACATAAAAAATGACAAGATGCTCGAGCAGGTGGGAACTGAGAGAATATTCCAATAACTCTGATTTGAAAGTTGGAACAGCCCTTTGAGGTCATCTAATCTAATCTTTCCCTAGATCATGGATTCTGTCCATCACATTGTATCCTCTATTTACAGGTCACAAGTAAAGTACTCCTTGAGGCAGATCATTACAAAGTAGGACAGCACTCAGTGTGAGGAAGTGTTTGCTTTTCTGAAACCCAAATCTTCTGCCCTATAACATTCACACTTGGTGTTAATTCTGACACCAGTTGAGCCAACCTGACAAAGTCTAGTCCCACTGTCCACAGGACAACCCTTCAAGCCTCTAAAGATCTGTCATAAAGATCAAGTCTTTAAAGATCCTCTGCCTCTGAGTTACACATATCCTCTTCCTTCAACTCATCTTCATATGGCAGTCTCTATACCTTTCTCTGTGTGCTCATCCTGCTTAAAACATGACCCAATTTACCAAGGTCCATTCTGAAAGAGGGCAACCAGACGTGAAGGAACTTCTCCAGATGTAGTCTGAAAAGGGAAAAGTTCACTGGGGTTACAACTTTCCTCCCCCTGAACCCTACTTCTTCTGAAGTTCTATGATACTATTTTGGAAGCTGAGATAAAACAAACTACTGTATGAATTACTATATTATTGGGTAGCTTCATTTTTTTTTAAAGCATACATCTGACCATGTTACCCCATGCCCCCTACTCAAGAAGCTCTAGTGCCTCTCTATTGATCCCTGAATCAAACATAATCTCTTTTGATTAATATTAGCAACCTTTAAAATAATTTTAATTTACACCTTCTGTTTTCTTATATCATAAGAGTTATTACAATTATCCCTTCTCCATCGACTCCCAGGGAGCCATCCTAATAACAAAGAGTATGTTTCAGACAGGGAAAAATCAGCACAACAGATTGATATATTGAAAAACTCTGAAAATATGAATGATGTGTAGCATCTGTGGACCTCCCACCTTCACAGAGGAGTGGGTTGTGGGTGGCCGCTCATATCTTTTCAACTGAGTTCTCCTTCATCTTCACCATTTTATTACATTTACTTTTGACTTTTTGGTATGTAATTGTTCTTTCCATTTACATTGCTGTAGTTACTGTGTACATTGTATTTCTGGCTTTCCATACTTCATTCTGTTATCAGTTCAGATTCATCACCCATACTATTTCTTATGGCCCCATAATACTGTGTTATATTCATGTACCACAATTCATTTAGCCATTTCCCAATTGAAATTGATTTATTTTGTTTCAAATTCTTAGTGATCACAAAAAGTGATGCTATAAATAGTTTGGTGTATATGGGAACTTTCTTTTTTTATAAATTTTCTTGGAACCTAAGTCCAGTAATGAGGTCTCTGGTTAAAAGGGTATAAACATATTAGTCACTTTATTTCCACCTATTTCCTTAATTCTAAATTGCTTTCCAAAAATGGTTGTACCATTTTGCAGTTCCACCAACAATGTATAAGCATGCCTTCCTTCCTATTCCACTGTAGGCAATTTACTTTCTGAACCACAGAGATCACCTTTCCCTTATTACTACTGCTAGATTAGACCCAGGCATACATTCTTTTCTCCCCCTCTCCCCAATCCATTCATATACCATTCCATGTTATAATAAACACATGCATGATAATAAACAAACATCTACACACTGGCTTGTGTGTGCCTGTGTGCATGCATGCACACACACATGATTCACCTATAAGCAGGATATCAACAGGTTATATCCATAATGACTGATACCCACTACTTCATTGTTATCTCAACTACACTACCAGTTTTACCTTTGCCTCTTTGTATAAATTTAGAAAGAACTTTCTTACTGGTCTCTTTACTGTTAGTCTATGCTCTTGCTATCCTTGACTGCTTCATGTACTCATTCCTCCCAGAGTTCTGTTGTTTGGGGTGCTGGAGAAGGAAATGATTTATCGAGTTCTATTTTTTTTTTCTTAAAATGTTTCAAGGAACGGAAGCAGTAACAAGATAATGGAAGGAGTAACTTCTCTAAGCTCCTCCATGAATCCCTTCACTAAACTTTAAAAAGTGAATCTGAAGGAATTTTAGAGTGTCAGAATCCACTGGGATATGGCAGAATCCAGCCTAGGAAAGTGCCCATGTAGGGTCAGGGCAGGAAGAGGGCAGAGGACGTGGGGGCTGCACCAGCCCAAACTAGAGAGGAGAGAAAGAAGGAGCCCCAGCCAGCAGACTCACCCACCCCAAGGGTGATTTGCAGCCATCTCACAAGCATCTTACCACTGGACAGGATGATCCTTAGAAGCTGGGTAAGAGAAAGCACAGGCCTGCAGCAGAGACAGCAACTTCTCCTGGGGCTATCAGCCCACAGCCTGGAAGTTTAAAAATCACCTGCCTGATTTTCCAGGGGCCAGGATGGTAAAGTAAACACTAGCTGCTCCAATTCCCCTCCCTGACCTAAAAAACCCAGAGATAAATGTCCCACCCAGAGTAAAATCCTGAATTAGTGAATATAGCCTAAGGCTTAGGAGTCACTGAGAGAGGGCATAACTGAGGCAGTAAGGAGTCTGAAGTGAAGGGTTGGAAGGGTCCCAACAAGCCCCACCTCAGCTGACCAGGAAGAGCTCCTAAAGCCCAGGGGTTAAGGACAGCAAGTGCTAACAACAGAAGCCCAGGTGGACCTCAGCACTACTAGGAGAATCTGAAGACATCAGCACTATCAACCCACCACCTGCTGAGCCTGCTTGAGCTGTAGCCCAGAGACATAGAGGCAGAAATCTAAAGCAGCCAGACCACCCCTCCCCCACAGGTTTCTCTATGAGCCTCAGGGTAACTCAGGGGAAACAGTGAGAATCCTGGCACTAGCCTAAGTCTAGATGCCCAGAGGCTACAGCACACAAAGCCAACAACCAGGCCCTTAGCTCCCAGCCTGAGTAATTAGGGAATAGGAAATTACAATGGGAAGAAAGGAAGATGAAAAGGATTAGGGAAAGGCAAGAAAATTGATAAAAGCTTATTATAGTGAGCAAGAAAAACCAAATACAGAGAACAACATGGACTTTATACTCACACCTGAGACCACAGAAGGAAATATGAACTGGTCACAAGCACAAAAAGCATTCTTGGAGGAGTTCAAGAAAGATTTTAAAACCCAAATTAGAGACTTAGAAGATAAATTTAAATCTACAGTGACCAAATGGGAAAAAAGTCTCACTGAAGTAAACAAATCCTTAAAAATTATATTTGTGACCTTATTAAAGAAAATACCTCACTAAAAAGGACCTTCAAAAACTAACCAAAGAAAATAATTCAATAAAAATTAGTATCAGTCAAATTGAAGTTCAGGACTCTATGATGCACCAAGAGTCAATCAAACAAAACATGAAGATTGAAAAACTGGAAGAAAGTAAAAAATATCTCACTGGGAAAAAAAAAAAACTGACTGGAGAACAGATCGAGGAGATAGAATCTTAAGGATTATTGGTCTACAAGAAAGCCAAAAAGAAAAAAGCAGCCTAGATAACATCCTCCAAGAGATTGTCAAAGAAAACTGTCCTGAAGTCCTAGAATCAGAAGGTAAAATAGTTATCTAAAGAATTCACCAGACTACTCCTGAAAGAGATCCCAAATTGAAAACTCCAAGAAATATAGTAGCCAAATTTCAGAATTACAGAGTTAAGGAGAAAATACTGTAAGCAGCCCAAAAGAAACAATTCAAATATCATGGAAGTACAGTCAGGATTACACAAGACCTAGCAGCTTCTACATTAAAATACCAGAGGGAGAGGGGCGGCTAGGTGGTACAGTGAGTAGAGCGCCAGCCTTGGAGTCAGAAGGACCTGAGTTTGGAGCCAGCCTCAGACACTTAACCCACACAAACAAAAACCTAGCTGTCTGACCTTGGGCAAGTTACTTAACCCCAATTGCCCTAAAAGGGGCGGCTAGGTGGCACAGTGAGTAAGAGCGCTGGCCTCCGAGTTGGGATGACCCGAGATCAAATCCGGCCTCAGAAAATGAGCACCCACACATAAAAAATGACTAGCCGTGTAACCTTGAGCAAGTTACTTAACCCCAATTGCTTAAAAAAAATATCAGAGGGATTGGAACTTGGTATTTCATAAGGCAAAAGAGCTAGGACTGCAATCAAGGATCAACTACCCGGAAAAACTGAGCACAATCTTTCAGGCAAGGAGGTGGTCATTTAATGAAATAAGGGACTTCCAGACTTTCCTGAGGAAAAAGCCAGAGCTCAATGGAAAATATGGTAAAAAAAAAAAAGGTAAACAAGGCCAACACACACTCACACACACACATGAACATGTGCAAACACACACATGAACATATGCACACTAACACACACATGCACATAACTTGGGATGCAATAAGAACAAACCATTTACATCCTGTTATGAGAAGCTGATACCTGTTAGTATTGAAATTTATATGATTATCACGACCTTTAAAAGAGATATACATAGATAGAGGTTGTGGATATAAATGAATGAATTTGAGGTTTAAAAAACACCTTATTAAGGGGTTCAAAGGAACTGTAATGGGATAAAAGGAAAGGATAAGGTAGAAAAAGGTAAATTATGCCATATGAAGAGGCATAAAGACATACTATAGTAGAGGGGAAGGAGAGAGGGAGATGAACATCATTTGAACATTATTCTCATTGGTTCTAGTTCAAAGAGGGATCAACATAATCAATTAAGTTTAAGATTCTGATGGGAAAAGATAGAAAATCTCATTATAATAGAGGGAAAGGAGGGAGGGAGAAGAGCACTATATAAAATTTACCCTCATTGGTTTAGGTTCAAAGATAGAATAACATACTCTGATAAGTATAAAAATCCATTGTGCTCTATAGGCAGTATGAGGGGTAAGGGGTGGATAAGAAGGGGGTGTTAGAAGAGAGGGAAATAGTAGCAAGAGGAAATGGTAGGTAAAGAAGGGGAGCCACAGAGAGGGAATACTGAAGGAAGCTGTGGTGAAAAGTAAAACCCTTAAGGAGGGGAAGGAAGGAAGAAAAAAAAACAAAAAGAGGGGAGGGAACAGGATGGAAGGAAAGAAACAGATAGTAATCATTACTGTGAATATGAATGGGATGAACTCTCACATAAAGGTATAAAGTAGATAGCAGAATGGATTAAAAACCATAATCCTACAATATGCTGTCTATAAGAAACACATTTGAAACAAAAGTATATACATTTGTAAAGGTAAAAGGCTGGAGTAGAACATACTGTGTTTCAGCTAAAGTAAAAAAGCAGGGGTTAGGGGGCAGCTAGGTGGCGCAGTGAGTAGAGCGCCAGCCCTGGAGTCAGAAGTACCTGAGTTCGGATCCAGCCTCAGACACTTAACACACACACACACACACACACACACACAAAAACAAAAACCTAGCCGTGTGACCTTGGGCAAGTTACTTAACCCCAATTGCCCTCCAAAAAGCAAAAAAAACCCCCAAAACAATAAAAGCAGGGGTAGCAATCCTCATCTCAGATAAAGCAAAAGCAAAAATAGACCTAATTAAAAGAGATAAGGAAGGAAACTATATCCTAAAAGGCACCATCAAAAATGAAGCAATATCATTACTTAACATATATACACCAAGTGGTATAGCATCCAAATTCCTAGAGAAGAAGTTAAGGGAATTAGAGGAAAAAATAGGTAGCAAAACTATACTAGTGGGGGAACTTAACCTCCCCCTCTCTGAACCTGATAAATGTAACCTCAAAATAAACAAGAAAGAAGTTAAGGAGGAGAATAGAATTGTAGAGAGGAGAGATATGATAGATCTCTGGAGAAAACTAAATGGGGATAAAAAGGAATACACTTTTTCTCATCAGTTCATGGCACATACTGAAAAATCAATCATGTACTAGGGTATAAAAACCTCACAATTCAGTGCAGAAAGGCAGAAATATTAAATGCATCATTCTCAGACAATGATACAATAAAATCATTTGCAATAAAGAGCCATGGAAAGATAAACTAAAAACTAATTGGAAATTAAAAAATTTAATCCTAAAGAATGAGTGGGTCAAACAAGAAATTATAGAAACAATCAGTAACTTCATTTAAGAGAATGATAGTAATGAGATAACATACCAAAATTTGTGGGATGCAGCAACGGCAGTTCTTAGGGGAAGTTTTATATCCCTGAGTGCATACATGAATAAATTAGAGAAAAGGGAGGTCAATGAATTGGGCATGCAATTTTAAAAGCTAGAAAAAGAACAAATTGAAAATCCCCAATTAAATATTAAATTAGAAATACTGAAACCCAAAGGAGAGATTGATCAACTTGAAATTAAGAAAACTATTGAATTAATAAATAAAACTAAGAGCTGGTTTTATGAAAAAATCAATAAAATTGATAGACTTTCACTCAATATGATAAAAATAAAAGAAGAAAAACAAATTATGAGTATCAAAAATGAAAAGGGTGAATCTACCTCCAATGAAGAGGAAATCAAAACAATCATTAGGAATTATTTTTTCCAATTGTATGCACATAAAGGTGACAATCTTAGTGAATTGGATGAATATTTACAGAAATATAAGTTGCCCAGGTTAACTGAAGAAGAAGTAAATTATTTAAATAACCCCATCTCAGAAAGAGAAATTGAATAACCCATAAGTGATCTCCCTAAGAAAAATCTCCAGGGCCAGATGGATTTACTATTGAATTCAATCAAATATTTAGAGAATAATTGATTACAATACTCTAAAAACTACTTGGGAAATTAGTGAAGAAGGAGCCCTACCAAATTCTTTTTATGACACATATATGGCACAGATACCTAAATCAGGAAGAGATAAAATGGAGAAAGAAAATTATAGACCAATTTCCCTCATGAATATAGATGCAAAAATTTTAAATAAAATATTATCAAAACGACTCCAGCAATTTATCACAAAAATAATATACTCTGATCAGGTAGGATTTATTCTAGGAATGCAAGGATGGTTTAATATTAGGAAAACCATCAGTATAATTGATCGTATCAACAATAAAACTAGCAGAAACCACATGATTATCTCAATAGATGCAGGAAAGGCTTTTGACAAAATACAACATCCATTCCTATTAAAAACACTAGAAAGTATAGGAATAAATGGAGCATTCCTTAAAATAATAGGTAGCATCTATTTAAAGCTATCAGCAAGGACGATATGTAATGTTGATAATCTAGAAGCATTTCCAATAAGATCGGGGTGAAACATGGGTGTCCACTACCACCCCTCTTACTCAGTCTGGTACTAGAAATGTAAGCAGTAGCAATTAGAGAAGTAAAAGAAATCAAAGTAATCAAATTAGGCAAAGAAGAGACCAAATTATCACTCTTTGCAGATGATACAATGATATAATTATGGAATCCTAGAGAATCAAGTAAAAAGCTACTTGAGACAATAAATAAATTTGGCAAAGCTGCAGGATATAAGGTAAACCCACATAAATCCTCGACATTCCGGTATATTTCTAATGAAACGCAACAGCAAGAGATAGAGAGAGAAATCCCATTTAAAGTTACTGTAGACATTATAAAATATTTGGGAATCTACATGCCAAAACAAACCCAGGACCTATGCAAACACAACTACAAAACACTTTTCACAAAAGTAAAGTCAGATCTAACTAGTTGGAAAAACTTCAGTTGCTCGTGGCTGGGTTGAGCTAATATAATAAAAATGACAATTTTACATAAGTTAAATTGCATATTTAGTGCCATACCAATCAATGTACCAAAAAATTACTTTATAGAACTAGAAAAAATAGTAACAAAATTCATTTGAAAGAACAAAATGTCCAGAATATCAAGAGAATTAATGAAATGCTAGCGAAAGTGGCCTAGTCATACCAGATTTTAATCTGTATTATAAAGCAGCAGTCATCAAAACTGCTTGGTACTGGCTGAGGAATAGAGCAGTGGATCAATTGAATAGATTGGGAACATGAGACTCAGCAGTCAATGACTATAGTAATCTAGACTGGACTCTTCTCAGCAATGCAGGGTTATAAGTCAACTACAAAAGACTCATGATGGAGAGAGATTTCTACATCCAGAGAAAGCACTAGAAAGAACTGAGTTTGAATGCAGATTGAAGCAAACTACCTGCTCTCTGTCTTTTTCTTGTTTGGTTTTGTCTCCTCTTTCCTTTTGTTCATTCCATCTGACACAATCCTTCTTTATAACCTGACTAATGTCTAATGTGAAAGTATTTGCAGATCCTATACTTTATTGTATACCACCATGGGCAGAGGAGGGAAAGGAGGGGGAGAAAATTTGAAACTCAAGGAATTGTAAAAATGAATCTTGTAAAATAAAAGTAAGCAAATTAATAAAGACCAAAAAAAATTTAAAAAAAAGAAAAAGAAAAAATGTTTCAAAAATCGCTTTATTACCGAACATCCATCTTTTTTCATTTAGGGTTAAGTTCAGATTCTCAATGTACATCATCAGGGGATGCTCTAGAACTCCACTGCTCTTCAGAACATATTATTCCATTCCCTCCACTATTTTCGGTGGGTGCAGAAGAGACCTATATCATTTACATTTCCTTTCTATTGTATTTGAAAGTCTTTATCCTGATCCTTTATACAACTTGTTGTTTATGGATTGAATCATTGAATCATTAAATTTAAATGTTATGTATCTTGGAACATTCAGCCTTTTTGGTGGTGGTGTTTTTCTAGAAGAGATCTGTAAATTCTTTCAATTGGTATTTCATTTTGTATGTTCAGAAGTTCTGGGCAGTTCTCATATAATATTTACTGCATTACAGTATTGGTTTTTTTCTGGGAGATCTATGATCCTCAGGTTGTCTCCACATCTTCTTGAAGTTCAGAATGTATTACTTGCTGAGTGTGCATACGTATTTTAATGTCACTGTTCTTTTCTCTTCTTCTAGATTGTCCTTCTGTATATTTGCATTCTCCATCTATTGTTCTCTTTTCTGAATTGAGAGATTTGCCATCTCAGATTCCCATTTTTCTATACTCTCCATAATTTTTGCTATAAACAACATAAATTCCTCTCTCATAATTCTTGTTTCTCTTTAGAACCACTCAGGAACAGCATGTTGTGGCTCCATGTTTTCCTCACATTTTACAGGGTCTTCTCTCTCATCAAGTGTTGGATTTTACAGTATTTATTTGTTTTACAGTATTTATTCATATTCATCTAAATTCATTTGCTAGATCTGGAGGCTGTATTTCCTTCTGTTGTTAATGTTTTTCTCTGCTAACATATTTGGTTATCTGCAAAGTCTTTATGTTTCTTTCTTCTTCTTGAGATCTTTGGTATTCAGTCTTTCTCCCCTGATATTCTCTTATTTACTTTCTGACTCTGTCCCCTCTAATGTCAGTTTCCTTTACAGTGACTATCTCTCATGCATAGAATGCTGCATCACCCTTCTGTCATCACCAACCCAAAACTTTTTTTAATGGTATCTTTTGATTTTAAATATCCAGTGTTTATTTAAGGCAGTTTAATAAGCAAAAAGCTGACATAATTTAATAATAATGAGTCTCGATGACCACTCCCTATAATGCACCAATACCACATCTTCAATATACTCAAGTTTGCTAAAATATTGTCATGCACTGCTATGAATGGTTAAGACACACTTTTGGGTGCACACTTATGGCAAAACATCCAGGTGAATGACAAAAATATTCACATGTAGCTCACATGATTATAAATATCTGGGATTATTAGAGGTTGCTTGGACCATACTAATTGCTTATCATTTAAAGGATCCAGATGTCTGTCATCATGCAGACAAAAGCTTACACCACTCTCTCACAAAGGGGTGGGGGATATCATCTGTATTATAACTGTACTGTTCATAAAATTTCCATCCAATAGGAGAACTTCCATCTCTCCTAAATTCTACAACAGAGACTAGCATGTTAGAGCCAGGGTCCAATTTACTACTCTCCAGTTGATCTCCAGCCTCACTATTCCTGATATAGGTACTATGACTGGTCAAGATGCAGAGAAATGTCTTTATTCAGTGTCTCTCAGATTAGTATCTATTCTGTATATATCATGTGTGCATCTACTTATACGTTATCTCTCCCATTACAGTGAGGTCCTTGAGAAGAGGGACTGTTTTTCACTTTCTTTGTATGCTCAGGGCTTAATCTAATGCCTGGTATAGGGTAGAGGCTAAATAAATACTTATTGCCTGACAATACTTTTTTTTTGCTTTTTGGAGGGCAATTGGGGTTAAGTAATTTGCCCAAGGTCACACGGTATGAAGAAGTGGACATGGTTCTGGGCTCTTGACAACTATGCCAGCTAAGGGCAAGCTCCCCTGGGTCTTGTTTGTGTGTGCGTTAAGTGTCTGAGACCGTTTCCGAACTCAGTTCCTTCTGACTCCAGGGCCGACGCTCTACTCACTTCGCCACCTAGCTGCCCCTTGACGATATATTTTGCATTTAATTTGCTACATACATGTTCTCAACACCATACATTCTCAGTGGAGTATAAGCTCCATGAAGGAAGAGACTTTTCTCTTTATATGTTAAGTGATTCCCATACTAGTACAGATTAAGCAACAAGCAAATGTCTGCTGAATTAAATGGAACAAAAGATCCTATCCAAAAGGAAGATAAGGCAGCATCCTAGGCAGAGAAGCTATAACAAATTTCAATTTAACTTGCTTAGAAAAAGCTTTTTCCCTATGATTGGGCCAGTCTAGTCATACTGCCCAGAATCATAAATCAGAACTTGGAGGTCAAGGAATCTAATCTCTATATTATACACTGTGTGCATGTGGGTGTATACAATTATACACACATATGTGCATAGTTGTATACACACATATATATGCATATATATACAATATAGGTTCAGTAACGTTAATAGTATTAAAAGGTCAACAACAAATGTCATCTGCATATATTATATACATATGATATTATATAAATGTGATATAATTATATGTTAATATATAAAATATATGTAATATTATTGGATATTAATGTGAAATATGAAATATTATATAAACATAATTATGTGTAATATATTACAGAATGTATTCAGGTGATATGTATACACATATAACATAAACAAACTACATTGATTATTCGACTTATTCACATACATACAAGTTTGTGTCTTTGCCCAGAAAAGAGATGAAGAAATGCCCCTCTTTTTCTTAGAGAGATTGTGGGACTGTGGGTGTGGCATATTATATTTACTTTCAAGACATATTCTGTCAGTTGATTTTGCTGAACTGTTTGTCATTACTGTTGTTACTATTGTAAAGGAAGGCTCATTAGGTAAGGGGGAAAAGGAAGAGGACCATGAAATAAAATCACATGGCATCAATAAAACGAAAAGACCATGTCATGGCAATTCTTCCATCCACTGTATAGTAAGAGAGAAGAAAAGCACTAAGGAGTCTATGGAGGCTGCCTTCAGGTACTAGAAGAGCTGTCGTATGAAAGAAGGCTTAGACTTGTTCTGCTTGGCTCCATAGCATGGAACCAGGAGCCAAGGGCAGATGGTACAGAAAATCAGGTTTCAGCTTAGTCTAAATGAAAACATTCTGGCAATTAAAACCACACACAATTAGAAAAAGAGCTTCCTTTCTAGGGAGCAAGGTCCCCCTCACTAGCAGTTTTCTAGCAAATATGGATAGGGAGGCTAAGTATGGTTAGGATTGAATGGCCTCTGAACTCCTGTCTAATGGAAGTCCTGTAAACTAAGGAAAAAAGATCTCAAAAGTATTTGTGGAAAACACATATTGATCGATAAATAATGACAGCAACAACAGCCACTACTACTACATTTATATGTGTCTTCTAAGTCTGCAAAATACTGCATGTGTATTATCTCAAGTGACCTTCATGAGAATTATGTCAATGGGCACTACAAGTATGCTCTACACTTTAATATGAGGAAACTGAGGCTAGGAGTGTTTAAGTGGCCAAAAGTAACACAGCTACTAGGTATCAGAGGCAATATCTGAACCCAAGTCTTCCTAGGTCCAAATGCACTCATCCATCTCCTAAACCATCTGGCATCATCTGTATTTCAATAGCATTTCTTGGAATTATATTTTATTCTTATTATTTGGTTTGACACAAAAGCTATATACTAATAAATCTAAACATGCCTCTCCTCTTGAAACTATGTTTCCTGAAGACAGTTACAACAGAACCTCCGAGTATGACCGATACTGATGGGCAACGGTCCTTTTCACTTTGGACATTTCCTGATTATTAACTGAAAGTAAGTGACCTTGGGCTTTGTTAGTTGGTATCACTTTTGTCCATTTCATTTCCCCTGAATTTTGTTCTGCCAATGTTGGATCTCCTTACATCACTGTAATCCTTGTATATATTGGTTTCTGCTCTGCTTTATTCACTGTATCACCTCGTATAAGCAATTCCATATTTCCTTGAATTCTTCATATTCATCCTTCCTTATGGCCTAGCAATATTCCATTACGTATATATGCCACAGCTTGCTCAGCAATGATTCAATCATTGGACATATACATGTAGCTTCCAGATTTTTGTTTTCTAACACTGTTTTGTATGTTTTTGTACAAATGGAGATTTTTCATGTTTGCTGTAACTTCTTGAGGAGTAGTTCCCATTAGTGGGATATCTGGATCAATGAATATAAACAATTTAGTAATTTTTCTTTTAAAATTCCAAACTGTTTTCCAGAATGATTGAACCTTCTTACAGCACCACAGCCAGTAAATTAGCAAGCTTGTCTTTCTACAGTCCCTCTAGCAATGGATTTGGGGAATCCCATGGAAATAAAAAACCAGTTGGTTGAATGAAAGGAAACAACAGTAGGAAAGATGTCCTTTGGCATATATTAGCTAAAGAAATGCTTCAATAGCTGCTCTTCTCTTTGTGTAGACACACTCTGAAATTTCAATAAGAGAATACTTCTAAAATGTTTGAGCTAATTGGACAAATATTCTTATAGACATTTTAAGCAGGTAGCAAACTCTACTGCCCACTAGAAGCTCCTGTTCAGTTGGTGAGATTCTAGGGCAACGTGATTGATAATGAGCCTAGGAAAGCAACAACACGTTAAGCATCTGAAGAGAAAAAGCAGACTTAGATATTGATACCATGTTTGAAGCAAATATTTTGGCCTGAAGATGCTGACTGGAAAAGCAAACATTTAATTTTGAAATTTACACTTGAACTATGAGGATATCAGTAAATAAAACTTTTGCCATTATACATAAGGGTATGGCATAATTGCTACTCATATGCTTCAAATTTGAAGAAAATCTCATGTCACTTAAATGACAAATTTCATGGAAATGATTTTCCTCTCATCGTTAAAGAATGTAACACTCTATATTGAAGCCAAAACTGGCATTGCCCAAGTAACACCATCTGTAAAAATCAAATGGTATAGCTGGAAGAAACAGCATTAATGACCAAACTCGTGCCACCATGTTTTATTTTTAATCTTTGTTTCCAAATACTTGTTTCTCGCATCCTGTACCCTTGTTAAGAGTAGTGGTTCAGATTGAGACCTCCTGCTTAATTTCCACTAAGCTAGCATTCCAGCCTCCCCCATCTTCAGCTAAATCAAAGGCAGACAATACACAGAGAGAAAAGAAATCTAGGACCATACAAGTTCTCCCTGAGTAGTGAAGTACTCAAATGTTGATAACACATGGTTCCCAAAACCAAAGATCCTAGGCTTACATGAATCAGGTTTGGTCTTAGAATTGTCTGTCACAAAATTTCTCTTTGGCCTATTCCCATACCAAGGGTTTCCACTGAGAATGAACATCACTATTGGACTAATTTATAGTTCTTTAGGACACAGACGAAAAGGACCTCGATTCTCAGGAAAGTATTCAGACCATCAACATGAAACACAGAACAAGTTCTATTTTACCAAAGAGTTTTATCTCTATCAAGACTAAAGACAAATTTACGTCTCCCTCTCTGCGAGACCCCATCTTTCCGAAGCACTAGTAACTTGCCTTACCACCTCTGGCCCCTTCCTTCATTAGAAAGTGCTGGGAGTCACTACAGTCAAGAGTACCCACCCTCTGGTCCGCCCAACCTCACCTAAACACCTATACAGAGCTTTAGACCAGTACTTCTTAAACTATGGGTAGCAATCTCATATGGGGTAACAACCCACAGTTTAAGAAGCACTGAAGGGGTTGTTAGTGGAAAAAAAAGTTTAAGAAGTCCTACTCTAGCCCTAGTACAAGGTTTGAGACATACTACCTCAAAGAGGAAAGCATTTAGGATTTACAGAGGATCAACAGTCTCCTTCCACATCTGAACAGTTCACTTAAGTTACAGTACCAATGAAAGAACTGTGCAATGCCATTAAGAGAGTAGAATATAAGCTCACAGAGGGAGGGGATGGCTTCTTTTTGGTTTTGTAGCCCTATTGCTTACTATAGTGCCTTGTATATTGTAGGTGTTTAATAAATACCCACTAAATTGTATCATTGTTCTGTCCTTCACTGCTTCCCACCTCTGGTTCCCACATGACTCAGGAATTCTGCCATGTCCAGAACTCTTCCAAGAGTTTCATTCAGAAATTCCTCCATTCCACCACTGCCACCACTCCACTGTGGGCAGCTTGTATTCCGGTAGCTTCCAGGTTGACCCTGAACTCCTCATTGATGTGCCACTGCGTCAATCTCCTCTGGCCCCCTGGTTTCCTTTTCCCATATAATCAAGAGGTTCACTATTCTCTTGGGGCCACTTAGTTCACTGGTGCACATCATTTCATAGAGGTATTGTAGGGATATATGGCTATATAAGTTTCCTGCCAGGCAACCTGTATCTCTCTATATTCTTTGTGTTCATCTCAGCTCTCTCTCTTTCAATCTGTCTTTCTCTTAAAAGTCAGATCTAACCATATATAGCCTAAGTGTATGAATTTCCAGTAAATGCCTCAATAATCATTAATGAGATGCCAATAGGCCCAAAAGTACCCAGGTGAAAGACAACCAGTGTCATAACAAGGGCTAATAAGGAAATAACCTTGACAAAGATTTAACCTTGTGAAGTCAATCTCACACCTGTTTTAGGAGACACAAGAGGGATTCTGGAAGACCTCCTGGATACTTCCTCTACACAATATAGTTTTAAGTTTTGCCATAAATAGAAATTCATGTCTCTGGACCAATGCATTGCACTTTGTACACAATAGGCTATCAATAAATATTTATTGAGTAAAGAAATTAAGGACAGACTATAAACACACACAGAGGCATTTCCAAGCCATTTGCAAGAGGAAATTGCTAAAGCAAAACAACACTATAGAATGACATTTTATTATTATACACTAAACCAGATGAATACTTATAAGAATTGTTTCCTCTTTCATCCAGATACAGAAAGGGTTGGGCACTTGTGGGCATGCTTTCTTGCTGACAAAGAATTCTAAGTGAACATTATTTCTTCTTTCCATGATATAATGGTATGCCTCTTTCACAGAATGATGAATTTTCCAGTGCCAGGAATGAATCAATATCCGATTGTTCCAAATCAACAGTATTTCAGTCTTGTACTAAGTGGGAAGGCCTACTGTTCAACTCCATGTCCTTCAGCAGAGATATTAAGCAGCAAGGCTTTCAACTTACACCTGATGAATGCCTACATTGAGAGGGGAGGATTGAAGGAGAAGGTATAAAAATAAAGCATCCTAATATCCGGCCAACATACTCTGTCTTACACATGATAAATTGCCTCATATGAAACAAAGAAGAATATGAACTATTATATAATATTCTATTGTTCTATTCTTTCCCTGTACCAATATTTAGCAGCCAGCACAATTCACTTTGGTCAATACCATTCCATGACTTTAACATGTAAAGTATTAGAGGAGGCTGGTCTATCAAACACACCACACAATGGCCAATGGCTTGGCCCAAATCCTCAACCAATAACAAGGTAGGAACAAATTAACAAGTAACCTTTAATGTTTTGCTCCAAGGTTCATTCCAGGGTTGTCTCAAAGTCCTATCCACTTTTGTTTCTGTTCTAATATGTTCCTTCTTTCCTTCCTTTCCTGTATTTCGCTTTGAAATACATATTCTATAGCTGCTATCAATGTGTGCATAGCTCTGGCTTTAGTGATTTTATCTGAAACTTTTCCTCTCTAGTGCTTTCCATATTTCCTTGTCTTCTTCAGATTTATACCTTTCAATGGCAACATGATACTTCATATCACATTAATATACCATAATTTATTCAGGCAGTCTCCAACTGTTGGACACATTGGTGTTTGAAATTGTTTTTGATATTATAAACAAAGCAACTGTGACTAATTTTATACAGAAAGCTTCCCTCCTAGTTTTATACTGTTTTGGGGATAGAACAATGGCCTCATTGGATAGAAAGGTATATTCAGTTTTGCAACTCTTTGAATATTTCCATATTTCTCAAGAAAATGTGTACCTGGGTCCTCTGTGCTACTAATGATATATGACATCACTATTCTCCAGAACATCCCCTGCCAACACTGGATCTCTACCATGTTTCACTATTATTACTATTCTAGCAAATATATGGTACAATCTTAAATTTATCTTCATTTGTATTTCTCTGATGAGGGAATTAAAACACCTAGCCCTGTGGTTATGAAAATTCTGTATTACTCCTTTATAAATATTCTTGTGAAGTACTTTGACCACTGCTCCACGGAGGAGTACAGAGTCTCAGTCTTACAGTCATGCATCAGTTCCTTGTAGATTTTGGACATCAGACCCTTAGATGACTACAAAAGCTTTTCCCAACATGTTTTTCCCTTCATTTTGAAAGATACCTCCTTGAATTATACAAAACCGTTTTCTTTTTGTGTATCAAACTTATCAATTTCATCTCTACTGACTGATTCTATTTTGTTAATTGACAAAAAGTTCTTCATCATCTTAAGCAAAGAAAACAAACAAACGAACAAAAACAAAGAAATAGATTGTTCAAGTTAATTTAAAAAAATTTTTTAAACAGATCTCTGATCCGATTAGAGGTGAAATAGGGTAAATGGTGTAAGGTTCTGGAACCATTTGCTTTTACTATCCATCTAATTTTCCCAGATTCCCAATTGTAGTTTATTTGTCTCTATTCATTACACAATGCCAAATGGATTCCATAATTATTGCTTTAATGAATATTTTGATAGTGATATAGCTCCCAATTTTCTTTTTCATACTGGATGTTTTTGCCTATTTATTTTTCCATATTAATTATGTTCAGTCAATCAACAGACATTTCAGAAGCACTTGCTTCTACACCAGTCACAGGGGATAGAACAATTAATATTAAACAGTCCTCTTTTCAAGAAGCCTCTATTCTACTTAAGAAGAAAATAAGGAACATATACATAGATAAGGAAATGTCAAATTTATACAAGTTAGTAGATGAAGGAATACTAGCACCTGGGGAGTTTAGGAAAAACCTCATTTAGGAAGTGGCATCTGAGCTGAGCTTTGAAAAAAAGGAGGGGTTTGACAAGGCACAGCTGCGAAGAGTGGGGCATTTGAAACATAGGGGACAGTCAAGGGAAAGGAAGACAGATGGGAAGCAGAATATCATGTAGCAAAGAACAGAAAGAAGACCCACTGTGGGAGAGAAAAGAAAGGAAATGATGGACATCCTCTCTTCCTTAAGACATGGCTTAAGCATCACCTTCTACATCCTGCCTTTGCAGATTCACCCAACTCCTAGTTACTGCCCTCCCTAACTAACTACCCTGGAATGGACTCCCTTGCATGTATTTGTATCTTTTCTCTTTCTATTTATACTGTTATTTCCTTAGATACGTACTTTTTGTTCCACTGTTAGAATGTCAACTCCTTCACAGTAAGAATTGTTTCATTCTTTCTATTTGCATCTCCAGTAACTGAGATTAATAAAGAGCTTGATGATTGATTGCAAAGCTATGACATTAAAACTATTGATGTTTCTAGTCAGTTAAATTACTTCGAGAAATAAAGTTGTTCTTACTATATTTGCATGACCTCTATCAGTTTATCTCAGTTTTCATCAATTATATACAGAAGTGCAGAAAATCTACCTCACATCCTGATAAGTTTCTCAAGTTATTTATTATTTCCATTAATTTTGGGATTTTTTGTCCTGGGCTTTCCAGCTAGGCAATCACATCATCTGCAAAGAGACAGTTTAACTTCTTCAATGCAAATACTTAGTCCTTTGATTTTTATGGCATATTGCTATTACCAAGATTTCTAAGAGTCTGACAAAAAAGTACTGATGAAAGTAGACACCCCTAATAAACGCTTCTTTCTAAATGGGAATAATTCATAGCATATGCAGCACAGTCTGTGGACCAACTCTCCTAACCCTCACTCAAATTGATCAGTACCGCATCAGGGAATGGCACCTGGTCACTTCCAGTGGGGTAAGATAATTACATATTAAAACACACTTGGGGTTCCAAATATTTACTTGACATATAGCTGAAATATCTTTATCTTATTTAAAAAAAAATTTAACACAAGGGGCTATGTTTTACTAAAGAATAAAGGCACTTCTGAGGACAAGACCAGAGACTTTATTTTCTCTTGATTAACTTTACTAATTGCTCCCTGTATTAAATTATATTTTTATCTTTGTACTCTATTCATAGATTCTGTGTGTTCATGGTGGATCCCCCATCTCCCTCTCCCCATTTCTCATGGCCTGTTGCATTCTGGGTGTTTTATGGGTGTTTTATTTGGCACCTTGGCATGGATAGTTATAATGATATTGATTTTTAGGTTCAAATTTTCAAATTTGTCTTTATTTGTGCTAGGGATCAGCATCACATTGACTTCATATAAGGAGCTAGATCCCCTGCTATTTGCCTCTGCTTTGAAATTGTTGATATGGCAGAGGAGCTACTTTTTTCTTTAAAACTCTGGGAGAATTCTTATGAATCCATCTGAGCCTGTCTTGTTTTTGCTGGCAGCTATTTTTGTTTAATAGCCTGCCTAATTTACCCTCTCAGATAGCTTTATTTAGATTCTCTACATCTCATTTGGCTAGCCTGGGTCTTTTATACTTTTATAAGTCAACATCCATTTCTTTTAGGTTCACAAATTGACTAGAAAAGAACTCTATGTAATAATACCCAATAATTTCTACAATTTCTTTTGCTTTTGATTTTATCTTCCCATTCTCTCCTCTAATTTTTGACAAATGTCTTCTTCTTCTCCTCCCTTTTCCTAGACCACTCACACATTGCTTTTGTTAGTCATAAGTAGCCTTCTTTTTCCAGTTGGGATAATACCTACTTTGATCCTCTTCAGTTCCCTTTTTTTTTAGTGAGCACCATAAGATATCTAAACACAAGCAATTTGTTAATTTCCTGTCTTTCTTTCCTATGGATATAAACATTAATAGCTAAGAATCTGCTTCTGAATCCAGCTTTATGTATCAAGGCTTTGGGGACTATGCTGCTTCCCATACATTTTTATGTGAAGCATTAGTGTTGTCATTATCTTTACTATCTTTTCTCCTTTATAATTCCCTTTGTTACCGAGTTGTTTATTCAATAAATTATTTCTTAGTTTCCATGAAGCCCTATACCTTGTAATCATGGTATTAATATTTACTGCTGCTTTTATTGGATTATGATCTATGTGTGGTGTAGAATTTCTGTGTTTCTGTATTTGCCCAGATGACCCAGCCTGGGATCAATTTTTGAATAAGTGGCAATAATGCTAGGAAAAAAGACTATTCTATCAGTAAGCACTGATTCTATACTTATTCCATTGAGGTCACTCCATGTATCTATTGGAGCTCTTACGTTTAATTATCTCTTTAACTCTATGATTTCTTTCTTGTATACCATTTGCTTGTATTTATCATATATTGATAATGGAGTGTTAAAATATGCCCCATTTTTTTCTTTTTTAAAAAAATACAAATCCAAGACATTTTAAGGTTCCCCTTTATTAATTGTGCATCTATATACGATTTCTTCAATTTCCCTTAGCACAAATCTATTTAAATGCAATATAAAGTCCTTGTTTATCTCAAATACCTTCTACTTTGAAACCAATTTTGCTCAATGTCAGTAGTGCCACATCTATTTTTCAAAATTTGGGACTAACAGGATATATTTTAGATCAGACTTTCGGAGTCTATATTTATCTAAATTAAATATTTTTCCTCTAAGCAATATACTGCTAGAATCTATTTTTAATCCAGTCTATAATTCTCCCATTTTCTTTTTCTAGATGGGTGGTGGTTTACTTCCTATGCATTTACAGTGTTACAATGAATAGACTTCAAAGCACATCCCATCCAATATCTCTTTACAAATGACAAGAATTTTATTCTCATATATGTTACTCTCTCCTCTCTTCCAATCTCTAGTGTGTATCCCTCTCTCCTACACCATTTCCTAGCCAATGTAAAGTTCTATAGACTCGCACATTTTCTTAACAAATATTTAACCTCAATTGCTTTAAATATAGATCTTTTAGATTTGGAGTCTAGTTCAGCATTCAAAGTCTGAACTTGAAGGTTATCCCTGCCAGCTTGAAATCTACGACCTCATGTCTTTCTGTAAACTTTGACAAAACTGCTTGCTTTTCCAATATCTGTTTGCTTTCTCCAGACAGCATGGAGAGCTTTGCTGGGAAGCAAATTCTGTTTCTGGTCCATGCTTCTTAATTTTGTACATGATTGCCATTTCAGCAATCCTCCCTTGTCCTGCTTGAAAATGATGCCGTGGTCCTAATTACTATTCCTTCAAAAGCGATTTTTTTTAACCTCTGCTAGCATATACCTGTTATTGTTAAACTGTGCAAGATCAACTACAATGTGTCTAAGCATGTTAAATATTTAGTTGTTCCTTACCAAAATCTTATGTATTTTTTAAAATCTCTTTTTTGGCCAATTCTTGGAAACTTCTTTTCAACAAATTCCTGGGGGTGTGTGTGTGTGTGTGTGTGTGTGTGTGTGTGTGTGTGTGTGTGTGTGTGTGTGTGTGTGTGTGTGATACAATTGTTCTGAGATCAGTAATTCTGAAATTGCTGCATTATTATCTATCTGTCATATTTTACTTGGACCTGTGCACTATTTAATACTTTGGATGTTTTGCTATTTGGAGATTGTATTTCCAGCTTCTCTAAAGTGTGTTAAATTACATCTTCTGCCAAAGTAAACAAGTCTCTTTTTTGTTGTTTCTCAGTATTGTGAGGCCACTTTTCTATCCTAACCTTAGTGTTAAAGAATGCAGTTTTCTTGTCTAGAGGTTTCCCCTATAAGTTAAATGATAGGGTTAGTCTTTCCCTCTTCTTGAATGTTTTCTGCTTTTGTTGTTTTTTTAATGTCTGAATTATCCCTTGATTTTCTCATGTAACTGTTTACTTTCTTCAAGCTTTTCTTTTTTCTGAGCTTGTGATTTTCTTAGCAGTGACAATTATTGCCTGAATGTTTGGAATGCATCCTTTATGGGTTTGAATACATCTCAGGCTATCTTGAATGGGTAACTTTTCATTCTGTATTGTTTCTGATGCTTTAGATAATCCATTTGACTCTGCAGTATTTTTTAATTACATCAACCCTCTCTTCTGTTTGTTTGTTTTTTAAATTGGTGGGGTTTTTATTTTTAATTTTAGATGTGTAATTTTAGCTACCCCCTGCCCTGTCTGTGTTTTCTTGTTGAATTTTGTGGTTCTTTGACCTGGGAACAAGGGGCTTGAGGAGCCTGGATACCTTCAGTCTACATACTCTCTAATCAGGCTCTGGACCTGGAGATGCTGCTATCATCTTTGTCATCATCATCATCATCACCACTACCACCATTATCATCATCACCACCATCATCATCATCATTATTTTAATATTGAAATTCCCCACGTTTCCTAGTATATCTTCTCTACCTTCTACTCAGCCTTGTATGTTCATGGTTGTTTCTTGGGGGGATGTTTCAATGGTGCTTGTTTCAAAAGTAAACATTTTCTTTCTAAGGCTTGTACCAATTTGGTACAGCTGGAATGTTTACCTGGTATAAAAGAGTGAGGCATGCCTTTGGAACTAAGGCAGAATAACTAATGCCCAGAGATCTCGTTGGACTCTCCCCCAAAAGAATGATGACATGGCAATTTGAGGTCACAGACTATATAATCAAGGAAAACTTAAAACCCCTTCCCGGACTGGTTCCTGCAGTCTTAACAGCATGGCAGATATTCCCTCAGTGCACACTTAGCTACACAGAAGAAGTTGAAACATATTGCTGTTGTTATAGCAGCATGGCCAACATCCTCATAAATTCCATCTTGGCAATAGATTAAAAAGTAATAGGCATTCAATGAGGAAAGTGTTTAATCTTTTAATAGGTCTAAGATGGTACCCCCCTCTCCTCCCAGTCTGGTATGTTTACAAAGATGCTTCACAACTTAGAATATCACGACCACTTGGCACATTAAAAAAAGTCTCCATTTTAATTTTTTAGACAAAATCACTTTTCCCCCTCAAGAAAACTGTGACAAAGTCATTTAAGTCTCCTCTGTTAAAAAAAAAAAAGATTGGTTGAATCTATACCAATCAGCACCTCATTTACTTGCAGCCCCATAATTATTAGAAGGCAAACACAAAAGCATGATAATGAGGAGAGATCAAAGGAAGACAGTGGCAAAGAGAAAATAATGTTTTTAAATGTGTTGTTCATGCTCTGTTTAATAGAGCTTTTTCCTATTTCGCCAAGTGGTGAGCAGCCAAGACATATTAAGTTTACTTGACAAGCCAGTCAAAGGAAACTTGCCACTGCTGTATGTCTAGATCTTTGGCATGAGGGGCCATTTTAAGTATGCAGCTTTCTTTTAGTTGCCATTTAAACTAACAAAGTTTTACTTTGAAACTTACAACCAAACAAAGGCTCTTCAAAGTTCAGGTTGAACCCAAAGTCTAAATACTTGTGCGAAGTGATGTGGAATGAAGGGAGTATAATCAGGGAAATGATATATGCCATCACAACCTAAAGGAAAGCTCAATCGAATGACCAGTCTTGGCCCTGCAGAATTGAAAACACTTCTCCCTCGCTCTGACTAGAGACATGTCAAATTATGGATATGGAATATTGCATACACTACCAAATGCATTCTCTGTACTAAGTGGTTTTACTTAATCATTCTTCTTTGTTGTAATGAAGATCCAGTTGAGTAGGTGGGGAAGAGTAGTATATCCAGAAATGATGAAGATATAAAAACAGAAGACAATATGGTAAAATATAAAACACTAGACACATTCTTCATAAGTCAGAAATACATAAGCAAATTAGGCCCCTTGTGCATTCTAGAAAGTGATTCTGTAATTAACTGCTTTATACTTCTCTGTTAATTCTGTTTTTCAAAGCCATCAAACTAGTCAGCTGCTAAGAAATGGGTCACTCCAAACAGCTGAGACAATCTTGTTGTTGCAGCTATCTGTCCATTTATTTTTCTCAATAAAAATAAAAAACAAAATGACCCAGTAATCAGTGATTTGTAAATATTGGTGCTGATCTCTGATATGGTTCCTATGGTATCACTTCCTAACTGGAATCCCTCTTTGTTCTGAGTGACTAAATCTGTTCTATGGAGATTATTTATCAAATGTGATTGTTCTAGTTTCTTCCATTCCTCTAATCACCAGACAGTAGCAGATGCCACTAAAACCATTGAGCCTAGCAGGATGACGCTTTTCAAAATGAACACTGTAATAACCCCCATCAATCAAGTTGTAGGCTTCATCAATTTCTACCAATTATTCATCAATAATATAGTTAACACAGAAATACATTCCCATAAACACCCTCTCTCCCTCCTCTAAATAAGCCATTCTTCTTCCCACTTTGTCTTCCCTCCATTTTTATAGCTCCAGAATACAATTCTTATTAAGACTGTGCCCAATCAGGTAAAGTCTTCTAAAACTGATTTTTCAGTTCCAATAATGGTGACCACAACAAGAGAGGTAAGAGTACTATGATACTACAGATCTTTGGTTTTATCAAAATCAATGCTCCCTCACTCCAGCAAGGCAGACCACACTGTATTCTTGCCTTCTCATTCTGTGATTCTTGACCACAGACTCTTAGAAATCCTCCAGAGACCATCAGCCCAACCAATTGGGGACTTTACTAGGGTTTGCAACATCCCAGGGACTTCAGGGTCACAGCAGAGATGGCCATTTATAATTCCTCACTCTACTCAAACAACATGGAAAAGTAAAGAACAACAAAGCAGGCACTTCTGGTGAGCCAATGCAGGTGGTTTCCCAAAGCTCTTGGACAAAGGAGAGGGGTTATACCACTGGAAAAGGGCAAATGACTCCTTTGAAAAAGAAAAGAGGTGGCAGGAAGGTGATGTAGTGAATAGAGCACCGGCCCTGGAGTCAGGAGGACCTGAGTTCAAATATGGCCTCAGACACTTAACAATTACTAGCTGTATGACCTTGGGCAAATCACTTAACCCCAATTGCCCTTCCTTCCCCCCTCCAAAAAAGAAAAAGAGCAAGAAAAGAGGGTGGGAGCTAGGTGGCACAGTGGATAGAGCACCAGCCTTGAAGTCAGGAGGACCTGAGTTCAAATCCAGCCTCTGACCAGACACTTGACACTTACTAGTTGTGTGACCCTGGGCAAGTCATTTAACCCCAACTGCCTCATCAAAAGAAAAGAAAAGGAAAGAAAAGAAAAAGGGTAGGCTCTGCAAACTACAGACCAGTGGGCTGGATCACAATATCTGGCCAAACGTTAGTGCACATTATTAAGAATATGGCTTCTGGGCACTTAAGAGAACAGTGATCAGCAGAGACAGCATGTCTTTATCAAGAAGAGATCATGCTGGTCCACCTTATTTCCCTTATTTATGTGGCAACAAGAGTAATATATAAGGGGAATGATGCAGGAACAGTGCACTTCAACAAAATCTCTCATGCTATAGTTGGAGGTAATGTGGAGAGCTGTCAACTAGAGGATAGTACTGTTACGAGGATTTGGACCCAGGGATACTAACCCTACAACAATTGAGTTAGTTACATTTATGATACAGTGTTATATTGCATGGATGACTCTAGCAAAGTGTCCTAGGGACCTAGTTTTGACCTCATGTTAAGATTTTTTTTAATAAAGTTTTATTGATATCTCCAGTTCACACTGCCAAAATTTCCCCTCCTATTCTTCCTCCTCACTCTCGTCTTCTCAGAGGTCCATGCCTTGTAACAAAGGATTTTTTAAAGAGAAGGAGGGAGGGAATTAAGGAAAAATTCAGGACAACTAATCAATATGTTGAAAAAAAAAGATATCTTACATTATATGCAATGTTCCACACAGGTGCTCCCTAGCCCCACCCAATCAATCTTTGCTTACAAGAAGACAGAAGTATCTTCTCCTATCTCTTATTTGGCTGTTAAACGTGTTTATCACTAACTTTGATAAAGAAATATAAAGGCATGAAATGGAAATATATATATATATATATATATATATATATAATCCTTATTACAACATTCCACCATGGCACAAAATTCTCCCACAAGATGGTCCCAGCATGGACTCCATCTAAAGTAGTTTCTCTTTGGGGGCAATAATTGAATTTTGTTGTATACAATTTCACCTACAACATGGATCCAAAGGGCAGCATTATAGCCAGACGCCAGGGTATTATAATGGTGCATTATCCATTTATAGCTTTAAAAATCAGAGCTGCTGTAATCTGTCCTCATATAATTGCAGAGACTCCCTGTATATTTCCATTTTAATTAAAGGGTCATAACTTCAGAGATAATTTGAGCTCTTCCTGCCACATGTAGCAGAAATCAGCTTTATTAGACCCAAACAGGAATTCTTTTAGTTAAGAAAAAGTAGTAAACTCACCATCTCCAATTCCCTCCTGACCCTGGTATCACACACTAGGTAAGGGTGAGATTTCGGTACATTCTATTGTACTCCCTCCACCACCAAATAGTGAGTTGCTGCAAAAGGGGAACAGCCAAGGAAGTCCACACAGGGGTACAACTGAGGCAACATGAAAAAGTCTCCAAATAGTGCATTCGATTTTCTTTCTTTGGAAGAAGAGGTGGGTAAACAGTTATGTGGGCTCAAGTTAGTCTTCCTCAATGCAGGTTTGACTGACAATGCCGCTGAAGTAAAACCACTTTCTAACCCATTCTTCTAAAAGATAATTCTGGAATGTGACATGATTACAAGAAACAGAAGCTTACCCTGGCATAGTTTGCCACTGGGGTAAGTAAGGCTAGGGTGCTGAGAGAATGTTTTAACAAAGACCTGTGGAATCTGCCCACTCTCCATAACATCCTAACAACCTTGGCCTTCCCCCAAAGCTCTAAGAACGCAGAGCATGTGGGAACAGCAATGACAAGATAGCCAGATTTCTAAGCTCAGCAGCTTTGGAATCATTGACTTTTGAGTCAAAAGTCTAATGTCACTTCTGTGCATCAACTCATAGGGGGAGCTATGCTTACAGTAGATACAGAAGTCATTACATACAACACAGAAAGGTAGCATTTGCTAATATTTATGCATGTTTATCTCTTTGGGTGAGTGCATTTTCCTGGGGTCTATTTTTTATTGTACTTGAGGGACAGACACAGTAAGTGACACACATGTTAATGACATTTCCATCAAAAGATGCAATGGCTTTGGAGGTTGGCTTACCTTCTCACTGCTGGAGGGTCTCTAAATACAGGACTGCCTCTAGGTGCTATTCCCTATCCTATCCTGGTTCAACATCCATCAGTCACAGGTTCAACAGCACCAAAAGGGGCTGAAAAAGAGAAGAGAGCTCAGACCTTGGGGGTCTAAGGTCATATGATTATACTTCCCACTAGTTTTATCCCCACTGTACTAATATTTGATTGGATTGATAATGGCACATACTGTATACAGTGCTTTACGGTGAGTAACACACTTTACAAATATCTCATTTGACCTTCACAACAAGCCCTAGTAGTGCTATTCTAAACCCTATTTCACACTAAGGTTATGAGAGGCTACGCTACTTGGTCAGAGTCACACCTACAGTAAGTGTTTAAGGCAGGACTCCAACTTAAGCTCTCTGTCCCCTGCACCACCTAGATTTCATGAAAATGGCTAGCCATAGAAATGAGAAGGACATGAAATTTTCAACAAGGTCAGCCTTCCACATTCGGTAATTTTTTTGTGAAAAAGGCCCAGGAAATTTTTCATTTTTGACATCCAAATAAAAAGAAAAGGCTACAAATTAAATCCCTGTTAAGCATCTCTAATTAAATCCCCATTAGGAAAAAGAGTGATTTGTTCTTCACGCATAAGTTCAATTTTAGAATTTTTCTTTTACAGTGTAAATGGATGACTAATAAAAGATACTAATTAGCTAAGGATTTTAATGATTTTATTACATCCATCTTTATGAATAAGGACAAATATGATAAGGCAACCACACAGTTACCTGAAGAGGAATTCCAACAAGAATAGGCAAAGGGCATTTTTCAAGATTACTTCTGTAAAAGTAAATGTATTATAGAGCGCCGGCCCTGGAACCAGAAGGACCTGAGTTCGGAGCCGGCCTCCGACACTTAATCCATACAAACAAAAACCTAGCCGTGTAACCTTGGGCAAGTTACTTAACCCCAATTGCCCTAAAGGGGCGGCTAGGTGGCGCAGTGAGTAAGAGCGCCGGCCTCGGAGTTTGGATGACCCGAGATCAGATCCGGCCTCAGAAAATGAGCACCCACGCATAAATAATGACTAGCCATGTAGCCTTGAGCAAGTTACTTAACCCCAATTGCTTTAAAAAAAAAAAAGTAAATGTATTTCCAGTCATCAATGCCAAATGGTCCATTGTAGATTGGCTGAGAGAATGGGCAGACATTCCCTATGATCCATTAGACAATTATTAAGAATCCACAGAGGTCTAAGAAGTGTCTCCAGTCTGTAAAAAGCCAAATACCAGATCTGTATTTGAAAAGACAGCAAAAGGAAAACTCCTAAGGGAGAAAGTACATAGCTGAAACTCAGGGGAGGAAACTATGCCAATGAACTGAAGATGCCATCAGTGGAGGTCTTCCCTCCAACTCAGATAGCAATCTGCCTGTACCTGCCCATCTTGGGCACCTCCAGCCCCTGTCTTTTCTTCATGACTCCACAGGATCTCTACCCTTTATGCTAGTGCCTTCCTCTAGGACCTAGAGTCTAGGTTATTTGCTATTAAAGAGGCAGCATTCAGGACATCCATTCATCTTTCAGTGACTGGTCCACACCTTTTCTACTCAAACATTCCCTTGCCTCAAGCACAAAATTTCTAGCTATGGCTCTATTTAAAGTGCTTTGAAAACTTTAACCTGTTATAAAACCATGTTCTATGGGAATGTCACAGTGGTGTAGGAAGAGAAGGAAGAGGAGAAAAGGATATAATAGATCCTTAGGAAAGCAACTATCTTTCCATATGTTTAAGACATGACTATTCCAACACTTCCCATTAAACCTAAAGACAAACTAAGTTGTTGATTAATAAAAGATAAATGAATAATGTAGTAAAGTGCTCACATGCACAGCATGGGTAAAAATAAAACCATAAAGTAAATATTAACATTGAGAAGCCTTATCCAGCCCCCCAAGAGTGCCAGCAATAAGAGCAGTTTAGTGGCAAGCTCAAATGCCACTTGGCAGCTAATTGATATTGTTCTTTCATTGTTGGAGGTGGTGTAGGCCTCCTGGTGCTGGGAAATGGAGGGTGTCAGTTTCCTTTGGGGATCCCAGTGCTGTGCACATACCTTTCAAAGGGCTGATGCAGGTATTTGAAGACGATGTGTTTTCTATGTCAATTTTCCCCACAGGAGTCAGTGTCACCAACAAGAAAGAAATGCCTCAACAAGGCAGCTCAAAATACGCCACACTGAGAGTGCACCCTTGATAATGGCAAGCAGGTGGACTGTTTCACTGCTCTTGGGATGGCATGAAGAATTCAAATTTTCAGAAACCTTGGAAGAAAATGTTCTAATTTGGTTGGCTAGATGAATACCTTGCTTTTTTTATCAGTTCTTTGACACTTTCTTGTGGAGTTATAATGGATTTTGTTGCTTGTCTTTTTGAGGAAAACTAGCTAATAACATGGCCTGTCAAGCTTGTCAGTCAGACATCACAGCAAGCTGTTTCTAAAAGTTCACCTAACTAGACTGTACAAAGTGGGGGGACTCAAAAATAAATTTCCAGAATCCACTTATTAAAGTATGGTGTCAGAATTACTTAGCATTTTAATCAGTTTACATTTTCAAGGAGTTTTCCATTAATGGGCACAACAAACTGCAGTATATGAATACAATGGAATGTTGCTGCATTGTAATAACTGAGGAAGAAGAGGAATTCAGAAAAACTAGGAAAGACATATACGAACAGATGCAGAGCCAAGTACGAGAAAAAAGGGAGAGAACAATCTTCATGATGAACGCAATTATGTATAAGAAAAGAATATTGAGGGGCAGCTAGGTGGTTCAAATCCAGCCTCAGATGCTTAACACTTGCTAAGTGTGTGACCTTGGGCAAATTATTTAACCCCAAATTGCCCTGCCTTCCCCCTGCAAAAAAGAAAGAAAGAAAGAAAGAAAGAAAGAAAGAAAGAAAGAAAGAAAGGGAAGAAAGAAAGAAAGAAAGAAAGAAAGAAAGAAAGAAAGAAAGAAAGAGAGAGAAAGAGAGAGAGAGAGAGGGAGGGAGAGAGAGACAGAGAGAGACAGAGAGAGAGAAAGAGTTAAAGAGAGAAAGAAAAGAATATTGGAAGACATGAGAATGTTGGTCAATGCAATCAACAAATGTGACTCCGGAGAACTGGTGTTAAAGAGAGCCCTCTCCCTCTTGGTGGACAGGTGGTGGACCACAGGTACAGAATGTAGCATACACTGTCAACCATGGACAATGTGGCTTTGTCATATTTTTTTGTTATAAGAGGAGCCAATGTCTGGGAAGTCATAGTAATATAAACAAAGTAACCAATTTAAGAAAAATTTACATTAGTAAATACTCTACACATCTGTCTGTGTTATCTTAGTCTTCAAACTCATATGTTGAACAAAGAATATGATCCTTAGGAGAAAGAATTTAGAGCAGACTTTCAATCATCTACGTGGATAGCAGGAAAGGGAAGAAGGATACATAAAACTGGGAGAAGACACGTACAGAGAATCCATCAGAGACATGCATTCCCTTTTTTGGTTGGCTTGTTCAGTAATTCACCAAACTTATTAGCGGCCTGCTTTTTGCAAGGGGCTGGGTTAAATACAAGAAGAAGCAAGACATGATTTTTCACTTGAGAAATTTCCAGTCTAGTGGGGATGATAAGGCAAAAGTACAAAGAGCTAGTAGATTGTGTGACAGAGAGCTTACTTCCAGCTGGAGTCACCAGGGTGCTCTTGTAATGCTATAGGACCTAAAGGCAGACCTAAAAGCAGAGCAAGGGGAGACCTACATGGAAGATTTCAGGAAAGTCACACGTAAGATGCTTCCAGGATGTACAGACATTGACAGTTGGTGATCATAGGGAGAGAGGCTAGTTAAGAATGGCCATGAAGAATGTCAACAGGTAGTTATTAGACTCATAAGATATACTAGGCATTTACAATAGAAAGAAAAGACAGAGCAAATCCCTGCCCATATAGATTTAATATTCAATTGGGAGAAAGATAAATATTCAAACATATACAAAATAAATAGGGAGGAAAGGTCCTAGCAATGAGGAGGACTGGATTAAGAAAGGCTTTGTGAAGGAGGTGGCATGGGATGCAAGTGTTAAAAGGAATGAGGGATTCTAAAATGTGGAGATGAGGAAGGGGGCATTCCAGATTTGAAAGACAACCTGGGCAAAAGCAGAGACAATACAGTCTGCTTGGCTGGAATATAGATTGTGCAACGAGGAACAAAGTGAAGAAAACCTGGAAAGAAAGGCTGAAGTCGGAATATGAAGGGCTTTAAATGGCAAATGGAAGGGTTTGTGTTTTATATAGGCAAGATGGGGTCACAGGAAGCTTCATCAGCAGAAAAGTGTCAAAGTCATATCAGTGCTTCAGGAATATCAATTTGACAGCTGTGTGAAGGATGGAATAAAGAGGGGAGAAGCAGGATGTGGGGATGGCAACATGGAGGTTAATGTAATAATCTAAGAGAAAAGTTATAAGATACAGGTAAGAAGGAAACATAGTGGTCATTTTGCCTAGCATATTCTGTTTCTAATGTCATATAAGAATCTCAAATTCACCATATTTAAAATAGAAACACATAACCTTCACCCAATGAAAACCAACTCTTCTTCTGCACTCACTTTTTAAAAAATTCTTTTTGGATAATTTATTTTTAGTTTCCAACATTCACTTCCATAAGATTAGTCCCAAATTGTCTCCCCATCTCTCCCTTCCCCTACCCCAAGATAGTATATAAATCGATATAGGCTCAACATATACATTGATATTAAAGCTATTTTCACATTAGTCATGCTGTAAATAAGAATTAGAACCAATGGGAGAAACAATGAAAAAGGGAAAAAATGAGAGAGCAAGTAATATGCTTTGATCTACATTCAGACTCCATTTTTTTTTCTGGATGTGGACAGCATTTTTCATCATGAGTCTTTCGGAGCTGTCTTAGATCCTTGCATTGCTAAGAAAAGATAAGTCTATCAAAGTTAGTCATCATGTAATGTGACTATTACTGTGTACAATGCTCTCCTGGTTCTGCTCACTTCACTCAGCATCAGTTCATGTAAGTCTTTCCAGTTTTTTTCTGAAATCTGTCTGCTCCTCCATTCTTATAGCATATTCCATTACATTCATATACCACAACTTGTTCAGCCATTCCCCAATTGATGGTCATCTCCTCAGTTTCCATTTCTTTGTCACCACAAAAAAAATCAGCTAGAAATATTTTTGTACATGGGGTGGACCTCTCTATTTTTACCAAAGGTACCAGCCTCCTTCCAATCACCCAGCTCCCCAACCTTTGTATCATCCTTTACTCCTCACTCTCCCTCACAAATATCCATTGCCAGGTTTTGTATTTTTACTTCCACAAAATCTAACACCTCTTTCCTCTCTCCTTACAAGGGCACCACTTTAGTTAGGCCATTTATCATTTCTCAATTGGACTAGAGCTGTAACTTCATAGTCAAGGTCTCTGTCTCAAGTCTCTACCCACCAGACTCCAACCAGCTGCCAAAGTGATTTTCCTTAAGTATAGCCAGTCTGACTATAATCACCCTATACTCTCCAAACACTCTCTCTTACTTCCAGGATCAAATATATACTCCTCTATTTGGCATGTAAAGCTTTTTACAATCCAACCTCAACCTACCTTTTTAGCTTTAGTGCCCATTACTTCCCTTCAAACCAACTCTAGTTTAGGCAAACTGGCCTTCTCACAGTTTCACCTTTTGTCTCCTTACCGTCAGCTCTACCTCTTACATTATAGTTTTCTTCAAGACTCAGCTGAAGCACCATCATCTTTTAAAAGTCTGCCTTGACCCTTCTAACCACTAGTGTCCAGCAACTTCTCCCTGAGTCTTAGGGACTTATATTTCCTTAAATTAAATTTCCTTCCTAACACCTCTGAAGTTTCTAGTCTACTTACAACCTACTTAGCCTTATGGGAGCGCCTGCCCAAACACCTAACAACTCTATGAAAAAGCCACTGTCAGTGTCCAATAGCACTACAAAAGAAGTCCACTAGGGGTTCAGAAAATCATGGTAATAATGAAGAAAAAACAATGAAGCTATTGCAGCCCCTCAGCTTGGTATGATCCCCAAAGTCTCAATACAAAATTCCTGAAGTGTGCATCAAACATTCTTATCTTTTCAATTTCCCAAGTACCTTCAACAGGGAAAAGGCCCCCTTGCCTCTAGTAGCCCATGAGATCCCAGGAACCACATTTCCAAAGGCTTTTATTCATAAAAGCTCACCTCTCACCCCCCTCATGACTCAATTCTTGTAAGTCAAATTTATCCATTAAATGCAAGGAATTCGAATTATGCCTTCCCTCCCAGCTATGCTACTGCCCTACAGAGTCTCTTGAGGAGGTCCTGTTCGACTCTCTCCAGACAGGAGTAAAAACATTGTTACCACTAAAAGCCACTGGTCTAAAAGTTTTGGTGCTAAGACTTCCCTTCTCCCAGACTTAGGTACTGACCTCAAAACAAAACCAAAACCCAACAAAAATCCGAAAGCAGATCCAATTACTATCATCCCCAATCATCTGGAATTAGGGTGAGATTCACAGAGAAGAAAACTCAGTTTTTGAAAAACAAGTGGAGGACCATCCCTTATTTGTAAGGTATAAATGTAGGCTCTACTTTCAACACACATCTTGTAAAATTTGAACTTCAGTGCCCTCCTTGCAGAGTAAATGGGGCCAGAGGGCTGTCCACTTCTAGTTGTTCACAAATGCTGGGGTAAGCAAACTGTGCTTCAGGCAAAGGGCCAGAGTCTGGTATAAGCCAAAGCATTTGCTCTTCAGGAACAAGTTCACTCATCTCTGGAGAGAGCCAAGGGCTTAAATGATTATAACCTATTCCCATGTAGACTGGGTTTTTCCCCCACTTTCCAGGCCCTCCCACCTGGTGAAGTAATGTTTTGGCATTCCCATTAAGTAAGTTAGCAGAATATTGTCAAGAGTTTCCTTGGGAACACATTGGGCTGTAGGGTTTTCCAAGGTGACTGTATCCTGATTGATGTGCATTTGGAGCATTCAAGTGCTAATGAGGCTACAAGGATGGGTATTTTTCCAAATACTGGGGAGTCTGTTGAATCCCCAAATGGGTGGAGGGGAAAAGGGTCAGAATTCCTGGGAGCTTCATACCTTGGACACCATGCCCAGAAGTAGAGCCCCTCCAAACAAATAACCTTGGGAGAGAGAAAAAAAGAAAGAGAGGAGAAATGAACAGAAGAAAATGGTATTTAATGGGACCCATGAAATGGATGGAGCATCAGGAGAATTCTTAACTTTGAAATGAACCCACAAATGGAGACTAAATAGCACTCCCAAGGACATGGACAATCAGTCAAAATTATTAGCTGGACAACATCAATCAAAAAACTACTTTTATATAATGCAAATGGAATCCTAGACAATAACTAAACATTGAAGATAAACAATTATTCACTACATTAGGTATGTTCTGCATTGGGATTTTTATGCCATGCACCAAATGACACTCATCATTGGTATAGCCTGCAGCCTTCTAAAAATCAGCAGAGGTATTTTCACTGCCTTATTGGCTCACGAGTGATTTCAGTTCTTCTACAATCCTTGTGTTCCACAGTTTATAGGCACTAAACAATACCAGGAGAATAATGGTGTTAAGAGGGAGAGGTGGGGCACAACACCAATTTGTTAAGAGATATGGAGGAGCTTATAAGAGTGTTTCAGGATCAGTTCATTATCACTATAAATTAGAGGAAAGAGTCTAGCCTTAGTGATTTATGCAAAGGATGTAATCAAATATTGGAAGCTAAGCAACCTATCACTGCCATATACAAAAACTGACCACTTATTCAATATCCAGAGAGACAAAAAAGGCGAAGATGGCCAAAAAATATTTTTTAAACCTCCAAGCTAATTCTCATTGGCTGGGGCAGCCCCAAAATGAACTGATTGGTTTGGAGTTGCCAAGATCCATGGGAATAGCATAAACTCTCCTGAGTCAAAGAAGGTCGACAGTCAATATCACAAAACCCCAGGCACCTGTATAGAGTCTGTAAGTGCATGTGATGGAGTAAATATCCCCAAAACCCCAGTTTCCTTAGAGCATAGTGAGAGGTCCTAATAAAACCAATAAAATGGAACCAATAAAAATTTCTTTATTACTTATAGATAATTTATTTTCAATCAGTAAGACAATCACAGAAATCTTGAATGACTAATTGTGATATTATACCCAGGTTTACTCAGGTAATACTGTTCCTAGCAACTTGCACATGCTTATCACACCCCATAAGCTACTAACCCAATACCCCCTTTCTATCTCACAGCAACCTTAAATCACCAGACAAGTCAGACTATTTCTCTGATAGCCATCTCCTCTCAGCCCTGCTACTCCACCTCTAGCCAGTACATAGTTAGCAACAAGGGGATAGACATTTCCCTTGTTAAGCCAGGTATCAAGAGAGATGCTTTTTCCAACAGAAGGTAAACCCTCTGAAAAGAGAGATTATTTGTTGTTTTATATCCCAGCAAAGTTGGCACCAAATCAATACTGGCTAAAGTGAATCAAAAGGGACCAAAAGGAACCATCTAGGATGTGAGAAAGAAAGGGAGGGAGAAAAGGAAGAAAGGAGGGAGGAAAAAAGGAATGGAAGGAGGGAGGACTTATTAAGCACCTACCAAGTGCCAGGCAATGTGCTAAATGCTTTACTAATGTTATCCCAGAAATGCATGGGCTGCTATTTGCTCAAAGAAGGTTTTTGCAACACAGCTTAAGAAAACAGTTCATGAATCCAAGGTGCTCTTCTCTAGCCCAGGAGGATTTGATCTACTACTAGTTTTATGGTCATGGTAAGCCAAATCCCAAGGGACAGCTTGACAATTTCATCATGATGTCTATGATTTTCAGGGAATTATTACCTTGAAACCTGGATTTTCATCCTTCCAGAAACTGGAAACATAGCTTAAATGCAAAAGAGTTGTTCTGTGCTATCAGTGAGATAACTATCCTGGCCCAATTAAGGAGGAAAACATGTGAAGTCATTTTTAGCCAAGCTGGCTAACCTTCCCCTTTCCCCCTCAAAAGCCACATGCTAAGATTTGAAAAATCTAACTATGACTTGTCTATCTTCCAATTCTGCCTAGGAAGCAAAACTCAGCTGGGGAGATTGGCATTCTTTTTTTCCTAATGAATACTGGGCAAATTATATAGTCATCTGTCCATTTACAGGAATATTAAAAAAATTAAAATACTATTCAGAGGAATCAAGAGCAAGAGTAATGAATAAACTTTTATTTCAAGAATGTCTTATACTTTCTTAGACTCATTTAAAATGGAAATGTTTTCTTCAAGAATATTTAGCTATAAGTGAATATTTGTATATTACTATTTTAACCATTTTCTCTGAAGATCATATCTATGAAACTAAAGCAATAAGCTTTAGATTAATTTAGACTTTTGACTCAGTTCTAAGTGTTTTTTTTTACTATTGTGCTAAAATAGTCACAAATTCTTTTCCCCAAATGGATCCTGGGATGCAATACTTTTTATACTGGAGGCTAAATAAGGTATGCTGCTCATACATGTTCCATACAGTTCGTTCCAGTTCTAAACAGAAGCCCAACCCTTTCAGTTTTACAAAGGAGGAAAAGGAGGCCCTTGTCGCTTGTACAAGGTCCACCAGAAAGTACTTGGAAAGAGTGCATCTTGAGCTCAGATCCTCTGACTCCAAACACAAGGGCTCTTCCTGCTGAATCATCATGTGACAAGAAGCAAAGAAGCTTTTTCTGTGAGAAATGTCATCACAGGCAAAGCCCCTTGCTACTGACTCTTCTTCTCCAAGGGTCACATGCCCCCTAGTGTCTGACCTGTTTCCTGAGGAAGAATGGCTCGGTGACTAGAAGGCTAGAGTTGGACAGAAGATGACCTGGATGTGAATGCCATATGTGACATTTACTAGCTGTATGATCCTGGACAAATTACTTAACCTCTGAACCTCAGTCTTATCAGCTATCAAATGAAAATACTAGACTGTATGGCCTGTAAGTTCTGTTCTAGCTCTATGATCTGGTGATGCAATTTGCCCTATTTAGCTGCAAAACACAGCTTTCTGAGTCTTCCTCTAGAAGTGACAAACACATGGCACTTTCTCCAGTCCCTTTGGTCTTTGGGGATTAAGATGCAATAAAACTGGGGACATAGGCACTGTGAGTCACCAGATGGTAAATGCTAGGAAATGCTAAGTGTGTGGGTGAATGGAAACTGACATTCACTATGGTTATTTATATGGAAAGTCATAGTTCTCAAACTTTGAGTTAAAGGAGCCCAGGAGGCAGCATGCTTCAGGGTAATAGAAAACTGAGACTGGTGTCAAAGAGCCCAGGGTCAAATCCTGGATCTGCCACCTGAGTGACCTTAGATACTTCCCCTATCTACCTAGAGTTTCTCTTTAAAATGGGGGGTAAGACCAGATAATTTTTGCTTTAAATCAATGCATCCTTTTTAAAATAAAAAACATTGCAGTGGATGCCCTTGGTATAGTTGAATGGTTAGTATCCAGTAACATAGAAGATCCTTGAGGACCAAAAGCTACTCTTAATCTGAATCTAAATGAAATTGTATTTTAGTCATCATAAAAGCATCTTCATACATTTGAATACGAGTCATGCCTCTACATGCTAGACATTATTTATTCAGTCTCCAGAAGGTATGTTTGCTTATTTATTATACAGAGTCACGGATGGAGGCAAATGGAGTTGTGGAGCAGCCTTCAGAGACTTAAAGTTTTGCAGAAGCACTGAAAGTTTTTACCTTTGATCTGGGCCCACAGATCCCTTGGTGGGCCCTATGCAACAACTGGGGATGGACCATGAAGAAGCAGATAGGTAAGGGAGCAGACAAGTTCCACAGGCTGGGAAGTATTGGCTTGATTTTCCCAACCAACCTTCCAGAAGCAGGAATTTAACTGGTCTACCAGCATCTCAGCAAATGGGCAAGGGAAGAATAGAACCTTTTATCATTAGATCCAGAAGGGCCAAACACATCTTCTAACTCCAAATCTGTTACTCTTGGTCACTATACAGGCCACGCCCTTTATTTTATAAATAAGGAAAGTGAAGCCTAGAGAGGTGAAACGACAATTCCCAGGATGCATAGTAAGCTAGTGAACAACAGGATTGAAGTTAACACTGTGAAAGTTCCCTTACCCCATGCATTTTTCACTGTACAACACTGATTGCTTCCCTTGCAGGTTCCTATTTTATACACCAAACAGATGTAGCTTAAATGTGCCCAGAATAATTGGGGGTCCAGGGGGAGACAGAAGTCCTAGGGCACAGTGTAATGTACTCACAGCTAGCAAGTAGGCAGGGAAGGGAGTAATAGCAGTTACTTGACCAAGTTGGCAAAGGCATGTGCTCCTTTGGAGATACCACCCCTCCAAGAAGAATAGGGGAGCTAAAGGTGTTAAAAAAACATGGTCACAGATTCTATACCTATTCCCCAAAGAGGAAACTGACCAACATAGAGGGAAAGAGCTAAGGCCTCTCAGTAGCATACAATTTTATGAGCCCCAGCATCCATCTCAGAATATTTCAACAGAATTGCTTCTCTGTGTTAGGGTATGCAGCATGATAAATGTAATTTAAAGGAAGTCCTCTGTTTTCAAGAAACTGACAGACCAGTCTGGGGAAACAAGTCACACTCAACAATAAGAAAAGATGAACATAAGCTACTTGAGGGCAAGGATGACTTCAGGTTTTTGCCTTTACATCAACAGCACCAAGGGAAGGGCTTTGTTTGAAGTACATACCTCAACACATGCTTATCAAATTAAATTGAAGAGGTGAGGTAAAAAGTCAAAGGAGCAACACCCACTGGCACTGGTACAGCTCAGTAGAGAAAACTCACTTTGGGTTGAAATGAATGGGGCAAGCTTCATGGACCAGTTGGCAATTAAAGATAGCAGAGAAAAAGAAAGAGGTAAGCGGCTCACACGTGCCAGGTTTTCCTCACCTTTGGCCTGGACTATTCCATCAAGCTTCTAATGGAATTCTTCCATATGGTCCCATCAAACCTCAACTGCAAATCTCTTCTGTATCATCTCTAATATATTCTCCACACAACTACCAAACTGGACACTCTAAAATAGGTCTGACCACATCACTCCTCTGTTCAAGAAACTTCAGCAGCTCCTTACTACCAACTCCTGGCTTTGGCTTTTTAAGACCTTCGTGATCTGCTCCTAGACTACTTTTCTAAGCTTACTTAACACAACTCCCTTTCGTATACTTTTTAATGGCTCACAGGCTGTCTTTTCAAGTTATAATTTCAATTCTCATTTTTATACCTTTGCACCCCCCATGCATGGAATGCCTTCCCATTTCACTCTTCCCTCTCTGCCTCTTAGGATCTTTCTTCATGACTCATGAAATGTGTTTTTGCCTAAATGGTGCTGTCAATCAGTTGTTTTTTAGTTGGCTCCAATTCTTCCTGACCCCCATTTGGGGTTTTCTTGGCAGAGATACTAGAGTGGCTTGCCATTTCCTTATCCAGATCATTTTACAGATGAGGCAACAGGGTTAAGTGACTTGCCCAGGATCACACAGCTAGTGAGTATCTGAGACTTGTTTTGAACTCAAAAAAGCAAGTCTTACTAATTCCAAGTACAGTGCCCTCTCCACGGCACCAGTACCTGGGTGCCTCACCTGCAATGTACAGTGGGGGAAAACAAACCAACCTAAAACCCCAGATCTAGGGTCAGAGGAGTGCAGTTAACACCTTAACTCTGGTACCTAATACCTAAATGACATTGGTCAAACTATTTCAACTCTCTGGGACCGAGTCCTTTATCTGTAAAAGAGGGGCCCATGATTTAATTGCATGTCCCTCTAGCTGTTACAGCTGTCACAGACCTAATTTTATCTGTATATATGGTGGATTCCCTCTCCCCACCCCTGCCACTGAACATAAGCTCCCTGAGGGCAGGAATTGTTTCACTTTTGTCTCTGCTTCCCTAGCACCTACAAAGTGTGCCTGGCACATAACATTTCAGGTCCTTACTAAATGCTGACCTAATGGATAAAGGAATGCTATAGGAATTTAGGATGCAAATGTCAAGGTTAAAAAGTTCAGGAATCCCATTTCAAAAAGGACCTCAATAAATTGGATAGCATCAGTACACACACTCTTCATTTGCTTGAAAGAACCACCCCCTGGGGAAGACAAACCAAATAGTAGAAGTGGCTCCCTGAGATATTAAAGGGGCCAAGTGCTACAGCACCATATGTAAATACAACCATTCGAATATTCTGAGTTAATATTGTTTCTTTGAATAATTTCACAAGCAAGGGGCAATATAATCAATCATCCTGGGTTGAGAAAGATAAATAGTTGAAATTCATTTGCTGTACAAGTTTATAAGTTACAACAAGAAAAGCAAAGAATGAAGGCCAAAGGCACTCTAGCTCAGTCTAACGGTTGTGAACGATGTAAATCTACATGGGCATTGACTTCTACTGACAGGGGGAGGGAAATGCACACTCATTTTATCTTTGTAGACAGGATACACCAGATAATGAAAGTACTAAAGTCACCATATCTCAAAAGGGCCGAGTCCATGTGACTCATTGCCACATGGCAGATTCTAAAAGGCCCCAAATTGAAAGGGAGAAAACCTGGGTTCTGGGTTCAGTTGGTCACAAATTAGCAGTGTGAACTTGGGCCTTCCCCTCTCTGAACTTTTGTCAGAGCTGTGCCAAGAAGTTTTGATGAAGTATCCCTTCAGCAGAGATGGCAGAAGGGAGTGGGGGCAACAAAAACTCTAGGAGACCAGGGTTGACGCTGCTGAAGGAACCAAAAAAGGTAGGCAACTACAGGAACTACAGAAAGAACCAATCAGGTGCTAAACCAGAGGTGGGGAACTTGTGGGCTCAAAGCCACATGTGGCCTTCTAGGTCCTCAGGTGTAGCCTTTTGATGAGTCTAAGTTTGACAGAACAAATCCTTTTATCAAGGGGATTTGTTCTGGGAACTTTGGATTCAGTCAAAGGGCCACACTTGAGGACCTAGAGAGCCCCAGATTCCCTACTCCTATGCTAAACTATTGTTTGGAGGTCACTGAAAAACCCAAAGCATTCTAGATTCAGGGCCTTGGGGGCAAAGCCCTGATCACCAGCACTGTTCTCAGGATCCTCTGCTAGAAAAGAATCAGACTGGATTAGTTGATCTCTAACATTCCATGCAGTTTTAACACACTATAAAACTGGGGAGGAGTGGGCTCTATGTCAAAGTCCCTCTGGTGCCAGGTGATAGTATTAGTGGATTGATGTGAATGAGAATGGCTATGAAAATTGGACTAAATTCGAGATGCTATCTCACATGATGGGTCAAGGATGTGGACTGAATTCTTTTTATTAACTGATAGCCAGGGTAAATATTCCTCATTGTCTCCTGTCCTTCCTTTATTGTTCCTACTTCTGCTCTTCCTGATCCCTGTGCTCATCCTCCATTTGTCCTGCAGTGTGATTTGAAATAAATTAAAAAGAAGAAGTACAAAATATGTCAGACAAATCTATCATGAAGGGGAAAAAAGATGGGGCAATAGGCAACCAATGGATAGCCCACATACTCCACTGCTACCTTCAGGATAGCAAGAGAAAATAAGGATGCCCCCTAGCTGGTTAGGTGACTGTGTAGGTAAGGTAGGGGCAGATATGGAGGAAAGTCCATGTATGGGTTACACTCTGCATTGCTGAAGGGCTTGACCACATCAAAGAGATGAGAAATCCATTGAAACATTGAGCTCCACATTTAGATTTTCTGCACAGCACACTGAGTTCTCTGGAAGAGATTATTTAGATAACTGGTAAACAGCTACTGCAAAACAACACTAAGAATAAAGAATGAAGGCCAATCAATTAAAGTTGGATGATTTTCAGAATGAAGAGTTTGGCCACATGTAACTTGAAATTGTCAGTCATAAATGAAGAGTTGAGAAATAGTCCAAGATGAAAACACAGTTTGATACTGGAGGGGCCCAATAAATAAAAAGTGAAACTCGTCAACATTTTGCTTCAGGAAATTTGACGGTATCCATACCTTAATGTCACCAGCATTCACAGAGCCCTGAAAGAGCTGTCAAAAACCCTTAAATAACATCACCTAATGGGAGAAAATAAATATAAAATGGGACCTACGGCATAACTCTGAAGAACACGGGACATTACTGGAAAGTGATGAATCTGTCACACCATACTGGGAGTGAACAGAGAGATGAACAGAAAGCACTTCTTAATGGTGCTCAGAAAGCCAGTTAAATATATTTTTAAAGACCTTTGGTCAACAACATCAATCCTTCTGAAAGGTCTTAACTGAAGGTGGATGGTTTCATTTCATTGCAGGCAGATAAGCAAGTTCTGTGTTTGAAAGGCAGTGGAAATCCAGCATGGCAAACTTAAATCAGCTGTACAGCTCAGGTTGGCTCCACCTTTAAGTGAGTGGGTTTTCCCCCAAAGCTCTAAAGGTCAGTACAGAATTCCCATTATCCTATAAATACACAAGACAGATGGTCACGCCAGCTAGCTCCATTGAATAACCTCTTATATGGGAGGAAACTTTCATCAGGCAATATTTCATCTTTGGAGAAGATCCCAAAATACTTTCAGAAGTTCGAACAAACTCTTTGAAAAGGTTTCTTCAAACCATTTCTATTGCTATTAAAGATGACATAGTACAAGGATCGTAAATCTAGAGTTGGAAGGCTCCAAGAGGCTAGAAAGTCTAAACTCCTTCCTTTAGAGATGAGGAAACACTGTATCACAAAGCTTCAATGACTTTCCCCAAGGTCATTCAGGTATTAAGCAGAGAATATATTTGAAAGGAATTGTTTAGGGAATACTTGGGAAATAAAATTAGAAAATTAGAATCTAGAAGAGACCTATTTTGACCCTTAATTCTCAGAGCTAGGAGTTTTTAGCTCAATCAAATGAACACAAAATGCATAAAATTAACATCTTACTCAAAGTAGCTATTATTTCTGCTTTGTCCTAGCTTTCAAACTCTCAAAGTACGTTCATTTCCTAGGAGGAAACCATTCCCAAATATCTAATCACACAAAACAAACCTAAAAAAATCCTTTCCCGGGGCTCTAATATTCTGAAAAATGGCACAGTATTTGTTTTTCCTGCTATGTCATTACTTGTTAAATTGAGAAATGTTTCTCAAAAGTGAAGGCCTAGAATTGTTAGATGATATCTGTCATACATAGGACTTTTAAAATTTGTACAAATGACATAGAAAGATAGACTCAAGCTTGTGAAAGACACTAATCATTTCTACCCCTTTAAACAATGAGAACTATATCACAACCAGGAAAAAGGAGAAATGCACATCTCATGAGGATATCAATGCATTTAAACAAAGTATTGGAAATCCTTACTGCACTTTGGTATTAATTTAGACTAAAGTAATTAAAATAATCACAATTTGCGCAGTGACTTTCTAATTAAAAATATGCCTTGCAGATCTAATAGTAAACCAATAACTGAGATGGCTTGCATTTTATATCTTACAAGCAGTTAATAAGTCTCAGCTTCCTAGGTATAAAGCTATAAATAACAATAATGGGTAGAGAAGAAATTGACACAGTATCATCAACAGTTACAACTCACCAAAACCCATCCTCAAATTACTCAACAGCTAAACTAGCAGCACCCAACATTGTTACTGGATAACTTTTGCACTAAAGAAACAAATCTGCCAATTAATAGTACCAGGATCCATGGCAGACCAGGAGTGGTAAAACTTGTGGTAACTACCATCAGTGACTTTGTTTTCCAATGAAGTCAACTTAGCTGAGAATTAATATACCTATTTGAGAAGTCAATTAATATTAGAGGATACTAATTAACCATGTTCCAATGGGAAATTCAAAAGATGATTCATTACCAAAAGTTTAATATATTTTCAATGATGAATAGAACACAAGCTGCCGGAATTGATTCACAAGCCATCAATAGCACATCAGTGACAAATTTAACAAATGTCAGTAATTAGTTTATTGACACATGTTTAAGTTCAGAATTTTCATATCACAACTTCAAGAAGATTTTGGCACATTAAAAATATATCCAAGGAAACAGATAATCATGGGAAATCTTAAACTATTCTAAGCACTTAAAAAAGGACCAGTCCTTGCTCCAAACTAACAATCAGCATGGGAGATGAGAAGGATGTGATTCCATTGTTTTTTTCTCCCCAGTCCATCTTTCACACTGCTGTTCCAGCTTTCCAATTGTTCCAATCCATCAGTCCAAAACTACCAGTTTCATCCCCACTGGCAATCAAAAAGCCATCTTTGAAAAGAGTAAAATAACTGTAATTCTGGGTTCTTGAAGACAGGGCTGATCTGGCAGAAGGTCTGACAGGTTCTACCAAAAGTTTAAGGATGTTACCAGAAACAAACAATGCTGATCAAGGACCAACTTAGCCTATATCAAGGAGGCATATCACTGGACTCTAGAAATGACTTGCATATGCTATTGGCAGAATTCTCTTTGGAGGAATCATGAAAATGGGGAAAGGTGGGCTACAGGAGACCACATCCTATAAAAGACCACAGACAGAAATATTTCAACAAGTCAACTACCAATTCCAGTCCATCTCAGAGTGGGAGGGGCCTCAGAACCATCCTACCTAACTCAGACTTAAACAAGAATACCCTCTTCAGCATGCCCAATATAACTCAGACTCTGCTTGAGGGCTTCCAATGGAAGGGAAGAAGAAGGGGAGGGAGAGAGGAAAGGAAGTAAAGGAAGAACAGGAGTAAGGAAGAATGGAGGAGAGGGAGAGAGAAAGAGGGGAGAAAGGAAGGAGAGAATGGAATAAGAAAATATTTATTAATCACCCACTATATGGCAGGCACTGTGCTAAGTACTGTAAAAATATGATTTCATTTGACCTTTAGAGCAACCCTGTGAGGTAGGTGATATTTTTACTGTGGAGGAAACTGAGGCAGATAGCAGTTAAGTGATTTGCCCAGGATCATATAGTTAGTAAGTATCTGAGGCCAGATTTGAATTGCAGACTTCCTAACTTGAGGTCTAGGCACTTCAACCACTGTACCACCCAGCTAAGAAGTCTACTAACTCCTGAAGTGGCCCTTTCTACGTTAGATAGGTCTACACAGTGACTATATTCTTTATAAATCTAAATATCAGCTAAGTTATAGAGAGTGCCTCAGCTACACTAGTGAAGGAAATCTCATGGATGAAATCATAGGCCCAATTTAAAAATTAAAAAAAAAAAACTCAGTTGGGCAAAATAAGGGGAACTTCTGGAACACAGAGTTACCCTAATCACAAACGGTTGTTTCTTGGAGTTATGACAAAATTTTATTAGAACAAATGCATTTAAATATTTAAAATGGTATAAAAATAACTACGAATAAGTTGTTGTGCTGAGACCTTTTTTTCTCCAAGAAATTAAAGTCATCCTTTAGATCCACAATGACAGACTCATTTATTTTTTTCCAATTCTTTGCTGAAGTTTATGTTTCTCATCTTCTGCCAGGAGAAAAGATCAGCACACATTAGCCACCAACTCTTGCACTGATTTTCAAATGAGGAGGCTTTGAATCACTTTCTTTCATTAAAAAAATAACCAACATCTCTGAGGTTCATCTCCATAAAAAGGCATATTCTCTTTCTTGAGGAGTGACTTCCCAGAATCCCCAGGGGACTAGGTACCACTTCAGAAAAACAGATTAATCATAATTGACCTATAATTATAAGCAAAAGTTTACTGGCTAAATTAATGAGCTAAGGACATTTATTGGAGTTGTAGTCAATAAACACATGACAATAAAAAATACAGCAAAAGAGAGACCATGGGAGAGTGCACACTGATCTAATCCAGAGAAAGCACATTTGTTTAGTGTAAGCAGAGAAAAACATGAAGAATTTTCACTTGGGTAGGAAGAACAGTTTGGGGAGGGTGTTGAAAATGAAACCAGCAATAGGTCAAACTACCTTAGGAGAAGAGGAGGGCAAACTTGAGTCCGGGAGGAGGCTGTACCATTTGGTAATAATTGGTTACACTACACATTGGAGGTAGTCTCCAGGTTAATGTGCAGGACGGTAGACTGAGAGAAAGTAACACTCCCCACTAGATGTCAACACCCTAGGGGTAAATCCCTGTTTGCCCCATGATAGTTATGGCTCTGGGTATAGGCAAAGGACAGCAAAAAGTCAACTGCTCAATTGAAACTTAAATGCATCAACATTATAAGGATCAAACTTGGTCCCAAAGAAGAGCTATGAGAGAAGACATTCCCTTGGCTTCTCTGAAGAAGTGAGAGACTTAATTGTGGGGTGGGATGCTACAAGTTGTGACATACTTAATCCATTTGTTAGCCTTTGTTGAACTTTTCTTCTTCTCTGATACTTTGTTATAAGGGATGGCTGTTGGGAAAAGCAGTGGAGAGGGATACATTGAAAAATGAAGGAATCCATAATAACAGAAGATATCAATAAAAGTCTATTAGTAAAAAAGTCAGTGGTTTAGAACAGCAGCTCAGCTGAAAGGACTGAACTAGAAAGCAAGCTATTTGTCATTTCCCCTCAGTGCTATATTGGATTTTACATGCTGTCCTCACTCCAATCTTATTCTTCCACAATTAAAGACATCAGCTCTTCATCACTTAGGAACGCCACTGAAATGAAGAGGTCCACTGACAAATCTATGGCTTGTGTTAGAAGTAATGAATAGAAAGAAATAAGAGAAAGAGAGAGACATGTGAATGCGTACAAAATGTGACATATGCAGAACTGGGAAAAAAACAACATACACAATGATAATAACAATATAAAGAGAAAAGAAAAATTAAATCGAGTGCTGCCTAATTGTAGGAACCAAAATGGCCCCAGAGAAGAAGTAAGGAAATGTACCTTCTTTCTTTCTTTGCTGAGGCAGGGTACTATGGGTAAGGAATATAGCATAGAGTATCAAGTAGTAGATATGCTGATTGACCACATTTTTTAATTCCAATTCAGAATATCTGAACATTTGCAAGGAGCTCTATAACTTTTACAAAAGATAATTTCCCTTTCTCCCTTATCAGTGGGAAGACTCGAAAATGAACCCACATAATTATCTTTTTTTTTTTGAGGATTTGAAGCTGGTTGATAGAGGCAGCTAGGGGGTGCAGTGGATAGAGTGCCAGGCCTGAAGGCAGGAAGACTTTTTTTTTCGAGAGCTCAAATCTGGTTTCAGACACTTACTTGCTGTGTGACCCTGGGAAAGTCACTTAATCCTGGTTGCCTCAATTTCTTCATCTGTAAAATGAGCTAGAGAAGGAAATGACAAACAGGTCCAGTATCTCTGCCAAGAAAATCCCAACTGGGGTTACAAAGAGTCACACACCTGATTGAAACGAATGACCAACAACAAGCTGCTTGAAGCTATGATGTCTTTCAGAACTCCCAATACCATCAACTCTGTTGCCTACTTTCATTAAAAATCTCAGAGGCCTTTAGATCATGCCATGGGGCTCAACCTTACCAACAATGAGTTTCATGATATTGCTGAAAACAGTGTAGTGATTAGGACAAACCTGCAGTTATACTCCAAGTGGATCTGGGATACTCATGAACAGAGACCAACACTAGGGTCCTCAGTGGAGTTTCCAAGTTGATTTATGTATGCAATTTCTTCAATGGGGGTTGTTGCTAATTTGCACAATGGGCCCAGAGTTGTGGCCAGCGATAGTAAACGCCAGGGGTCAAAAGCCTGGCAAGTGGTATAAAACCTTCACTACGGGAGGCCCTTCAAGGATCTGGTGCTGGGGTGGAGGGTAGGGGAAGGTATGCCTTTTGTTTACTGGGGACTGGCAAAATATAACAAAACACAGGGAAGGCTAATGGGTGGGCATGGGAGAGAAGGTTGGGAAGATCCTTCCAAATTCCCAAGTTGTACCTTGCTCTCCTGCTCATCTCCTGGTTACAGTGCTTACCCAGTCCCAACTAAGAGGACTCCCAAAGGGCCTGAATTTGAGTGCTTAGCAGACTCCTGGCTTTTTTATTTCAATAAGACTGGCCTACTTGAAGGTTATATGCACTGCAGCCAGAAGCTAGAGCTGAGCCACAGTGGAGTAGGGTGGGAATGGAATTTTAATCCATGGAGCCAAAAGAGAAACTTAGTAGGTCTCTTTGAAAAAAAAAAACCACTTTCAACTTCTTTCATATTCACAGGAAGAAAAGACAGGGTTACTTGTAACCTAGAATAAGGAGCCTACTCCCTCTACCACCACACCACCATGTACGTAGGCATTCAGTTAATATCCTTCTTTTCAAAATTAGTCACAGCAATTCAGTGATATTGCCATAGACATGAACTTTATCTTTTAAAGAGCAAATGCATCATCATACTAACAAATAATTAATATAGCAGGCCTCCTCCATGTCTTGTCAGAAATTCAACTGCCGTTATCATTATTAGAAAAATCATAAGGTTTTCTGAGTAAGCACTGGGCTTGTTCATCTGTCCCCTACTCCCCAGCCCCCAGCTGCTCTGGGAAAACACCATGCAAACAGGAAAATGTCACTGAGACTGTGTTCAAATGGGAAAAAAGCCATGGAAATATATTGCTAATGAACTGCCCCAATTAGCAGGTCCGAAGCAGGAATGCGTATTCAATTCAAGAGAGAATGGGAGCTCCCGGAGCCTGACAGAAGGATCGCATCACTGATAGCCCATCCAAGCTTCAGGAAAAAAAAGGAGATGGTTGATTGATGCGCTCCTTAGCTGGATCAAGGTCATCTGGCAGCATTTGTAAAGTTTCTTTCTTTGCCCTCTTTCTTGCACACAGTCCCAGTAACAATGACACTAACAGGCTGGGAAGTGAAGGGGGGAAGTAGCGGGAAGAGAGTAGCATTCAGACGTTTTTCCTGCCTAAGCACAAGCATCCTGTGCACCTGCAGCCCTGGGAAGCTTTCGAGATGGCAAGGCTTTAGGAGAGACTTTGTCCAATGCCTCTTTTTTGCCCTTCATACACCTATACAGCAAAACCCCCGAAGCACACATTCAAAGAAGTCCTTTTTGTTGGCAAACTCCTCCATTTATGTGTGGAAACAGACGCTACAGGAGGTCGAAAAAACTCCACAGGGCATTTGCACAGGAGGCTAATAAGGGAATCAATAGGAGACCCAGAATTGGTACTAATGAGACCCCCCCCCCCGCCCATGGGTCATACAGAAAATGCTTTGACTGGTTTCCTCAAGGGTCATTTTTATGGTCCAGTGCTCATAGGAAAAAATAATCTGAGAAAAAAACAGGGACTTAGAAACAGAGGTAAAGGTTAGGGACTTTACTAACCATTGGGTGTTTCCTATTTTCTTAATCAGGGGCTCTAACCTAATCACTCTGTCTACACTAATCAATACCTTGGGCTTCCAAGCCACTTATGGTTGACAAGGTGCAGCCCAAAGGAAAAATGACAGCTCCTCTTTCTGGTGCTGAACCAGAATGTGGCTTTTGTTGCAAGACTTCTTCATCAGGTACTTCCACTCCCAAAATAGGGCTCAATTCACATCCTGGGTGAAGGGAACATTCATCCTTTGGACTTCTGAGATGCCCTTGCAGTCTATCAATCCCTCTGACTTGTAAATTTGCAGACTGCTGGGAAGTTAGGGCCCCAAAAGGTGCAAATGTGGTCTCTGAGTCCTTGGAAACATACCTTCCTGGGGCCAGAGCCCTTCCTAACCAACCACCCCCTTCCACTTAGACAGCAGGCTAAGCAGGCTCAGGAGAGAGGGAAGTAAGGTCCTTAGATCACCTAACTTGTTGATACTAACAGCACAACTTCTCCCACAGCCTTACTCTTTTCTGTACTAACAAAACTACCCCCTTAGTCCAGGCCCTCATCACCTCCCCTTTGGAGTAAACCAATAGCCTCCCAGCCTCTCTTCAATGCATTATCCACACAGTTGACAAAATACTGCTAATCACATCAGTCCCCTGCTCCAGAAGCTCCCATGATTTCTTGTAATCTCGAGGATCATAGGGCACTCAAAGCTCTTCCCCATCTGGCTCTAATTGACCTTAACAGGCTAGCAGGCCACACATTACTCCATGTCCTCTGCTCCCCAAACCCATAGCCCTCCTTACTGCTTCTCACACACCTGCATGGCTTTCCATGGGCTCTCCCTTCTTCCCTCTGCCTCTTCAAATCCCTAGCTTCCTTCACAGTTCAACTCAAGGGCCAACTCATCCAATGAAGTTTTTCCTGGTTCCCCCAGATGCTAGGACATGGCCTCCTACCTCATAAACATTAGTTCATATTTCTGTATATGCATAAATGTTGCTTTGTCAATCCCTATTTTTCTCATGTCTTTGGATCCCTAGCACCTGGCCTGAAGTCTGGTAGGAGGCAGTCTTCACCTTTACCAATATCTATTGAATTAAACCAGTGATAGGTATTAAGTGGCACAGAAGGGATCTGCACAGGAGCTCTCTTACTCTAAATGTGATGCCCTCCCCATCATACAAATCTACCTCCTTGATGTCCTTTGGAGCGCTTACCAGCCTCCCTTCTCCGTGCACAGGGGCCTCCTCCCATCATTTCCCACACAGCAGAGCTACACCTTTTCCTCCCACCTGATATACCCTCCATCATCTGTCACAAGCCCACTGCCTCCTGGGAACACTCCGGATGGCTCCAGCGTTTCCACTGTCCTCGTCTACCCAAGACTTTCTCTCCATCCTCTTCTTTTGTGTCTACTTCTCCTGGTTACTTCTTACCCTAGAATTCTGATTCTAGTCTGTCTCTTGTCATTTGCCTTCTCACTTACTTTGGCTTCGAGGTTGCAAAAGAGTGCTACAAAATTTCTGTATGCTTTATACTCTGTATATGTCCCCCTTAGAAGGCTCTGCTCCTTCCCCAATACATCCTCTTCTTCCTTGCTCTAGACTCCTTTTGCAAAAACAAAACAAAACAAAACAAAAACAAAAACAAAAACAAACCAACACATCCATCTAAGCTCCAGTGGACCTGGCAAAGGTAAGGGTGATGAGTAACTGTTTTTTACACTAAGCCTAGGCAGAACCTTAGAGAAGCACCAAACAATCCGGGTAATTCTCTTTCAGAAGGGAACCAGATACATATGCTGACACCAAAGAACAACTCCTAGAGAGGCCCCAGGAAACAAGAGAGGTCAACAGGTTTGGACTCATGGGAAATACAACAAAGTGGCTTGGACTGAGGGAACTCCCACAGAAGAATAAAGGAAGAGATGCCATCCCTTCTGCCAATAATGTCCCCCAGGAAACTATTCTCCCCTAGGACTTCTTATTTCAAAAGCTCCTCTCCCCTTCTTTGCTATTAGATCCCCACCAAGGCCTGATTCTTTCTCATTTCCACTTCAGAGAGCCCCTCACTTCCTTCATGACTGAATTCATATAGTACATGAAATCTTTCTTTTCAAAAAAATTTACCTTTTAAAATTTATTTTGTTAAATATTTCCCAGTTAACATGTTTAAAAAGTATAACATTCATCTGAAAAATCTTGAGTCACAAATTTTCTCCCTTCCCCTCCTTGAGATGGCCAGCAATGTGATCTCCATTACTGACCACCACAACTGCTATTGCCTAAGGCCTTCCTCCTGATCTAGGTCATGCTTAGGAAGTGCAAAAGTTCAAGGCACTGAGCACTGGGACTTGCAGGCATGAAGGCCCAAGGTAGCTCTGCTGCCCTGCCAAGTCACCTCACTTTCCTCAATGGTAAAATGTGCATAATAACAGAACATACCTCCCACAGTTGTTGTGGGGATCAAATAAGATTATGTATATATATAGCACTTTGCAAACCTTTTGCTGCTGCTGCTGCTACTATTACTACTACTACTACTACTACTACTACTACTACTACTACTACTACTACTACTACTACTACTACTACTACTACTACTACTACAGCTATTCCTTCTGTTACTGCAGCTATTTATTCTGTATATACTAATGTACTTGTTGGCTGCCCCATTCCCAAGAGAAATGTAAGCTTCTTGAAGGCACAGACTGTTTGGCTTTTCACCTTTGTATTAAAAGTAAGCTCCTGATAAATACATGATTGATTTCTACCTAGTCATTCTTGCTTCTGCTACATGAATAAGCACTTCACTGCCTAGCATGTTTCAGGCACTGTTAGACACTGTATATATAAACAAATTCAGACAACCCCTGACCTCTTGGAGCTTGCATTCTATTCTACTCAAGTTGGATGTGCAACTGAGATCATAGGTCTGGTGCTGGAAGGGGCCTCAGACACCATCTAGCCCCATGCCTTCATTTTACATAGGAAAATGAGTCCTAGAGAAGCTAAGGTACTTCCCCAAGGTCATACAAGAAATATACGATGCAGGATTTGAACTCAAATCTTCTAAATCCAGATTCAGAGTTCATTCCATTTTACTAAGCTGCCACCTTCACAAATAAATTTATAAGATTTACAAAATGAATACACTGATTTTCAGGGAAGAAAGGAAAATAACATTGGGACAATAGGGTAAAGGTCCCTTAAATGAGGCTAAACATAACATGAGATTCAAATAGATCTCAGTTCCAAAAGCAAGGGGTAAAGAAAACCTTCCAGGTATGAGAGAAACCCTCTGCAAGGTATGGAGGTAATGCTGCATGCAGATAAATGCTACATGCAGGTAAACATCCTAGAAAACTAATATGGAGTCTGATTTGGAAGGGATTTAATTGTCACACAAAAGAGTTTCTATTTGTAATGGCAAGCAAAGAAATACTTAGCACCTTGTTTTAGTTATTTATTTAGCACCTTGTTTTAGTTCAGGTCTCTTTGAGCCTTGCCCTGATTATATCAAGTCTTTGTTAAGAAACAGAACCTGTGAATCCCATAGTGGGAGGGACCTGCCAAAGACAAGAACAGGAAGGACATAAGAGGTAGGAGGAACAGGATGGAACTAATGATGGATAAAAAGCAAGATCACAGCTGGAACAGAGCAGAAAGGAGGAGAACACTTGTGGTGGCCAGCACTCTGTTTGTCTATTTTGTGTTGATTTGTGTTTGGGATACATTCTACAGAAGCCATGGTACCTTACTGGAAGCCCTGAAAGAGGATTTTCTTGTTGTCTGTTTTCTTGTTGTCTGGAGCAGGGTTTCAGAGGTCCTGGGACTATGCTGATGATTTGTGTTGACCTCTCAGACCTTGCTTATGGGTCTGTGTTGATTTCACACACAGATAGTGAATTGATGATGGTGCCAGTAATGTGTGTGAATGTTGTTTTGGCTCTGTTAAGCTTTGTTTTCCCAGAAACAGGAATGGCAAAGGACTTGAGGTGGACGTGACACTATGAGTTTCAATATGGAACAGGAGCTGGACAAGGAACTAGAGGAGGAGCTGAATAAGGAGCTGAGAGCTGCCTGGCTATGAATCCAGGTGACAATTGGGTAAATTCAGGCAAGAGGTGGAGCTGTGGAAGAGGAACCATGGAATCTGGGAGCCAGCCTCTAGCTAAGATGAAAAGACCTCTACTTGGGTACTTAGTGCCAACTGAGAAGATCATGATTTACTGTGGTCTAGGGGTGGGAGAACTTTGTACTTTATACCTCTTACTCCTTAAGGATGACTGAGTTAAGGATGATAGGAAACTAATCTCCAATCAAGAAGAAAGAAGACTTTTTGACTGAGAGATTAAGACAATGTGACCTAGGGGTGGGAAAACTTTGACATTTGCACTTTGTGTCCCTCAAAGAGAATTGCTTCTTAAGGATGACTGGGTTAAGGACTTACTGAATGATCGCTTTATTTAAAAATATGTGACTACTTTAGTGATAAGTTCTTATATTATATCATTGTGAATGCTGTACTTTGGTTTATGTGAATGTTTTGCTTTAGTTTACTGTTGAATAAATAGAGAGTTCATTATACTATGTGATCAGAACCTTAAAGCTATTCACAGCAGCAATCCTCTGGAGAGCTGCTTGTGCTTAGCTTTACACTATTTTATCTTAAAAGTGACAGAATCAGAACTTCCTCTGGAAGCTGTGTACAGGAGAGACTGTAGAGGGGAGACACAGCAGGCAATTTAGAAGAGGCTACTAAAATAGGCCTGAAGAGAGGTGATAAAGGCCTGAAATAGTGGAGTTATGACAAAAGACTTTCACTTAGTGTCTAGCATCAACAGGTCAAAACACTGTGATCCATTGAACTATACAATCTGCTCCCCCCACAAAAAAAATCATCTCTCCAACAACGGCTTGTCTCTCTTCCAAACTGTTCTATATAGCACAGCCCAAAAAATCAGTCACAATGTCAGTAGTTCAAACTTACAGAGTGCTTTCAGGTTTGCATATGGTTTCAAATGCATAATCTCACTAGCTTTCCCATGCAGCCCTTCCAGGTAGGTGAAGCAGGCATCCCTACATTTTATAGATGATGAAAATGAGGCTTAGAGACTTTGAAGAGTTTTCTTATAATCACAGAGCGATCAATCTGAGTCGGCATTCCAAACCATGTCTTCCCCACTCCAAGACCAAAGACTGCTAGGCTAGGAATGGACATCCACCTTGGCCATCACACTGCCCTTCAAACATCACCAGAAGCTGCACTTCATCTACCAGGATAAGGACAGACCCATTCCTACATACTTCAAGGCTATGTAACAGTTGGTCTAATCTATCTAACTTCTTTCATCTACCCTGAACATCCTTAAGGAAGTATTCCATTCCATTATAGCTGGGAAAACTCTATCATGGCCCAAGAGCTAATGCCCCTCCCCTTGCCCACCTACCACCTTTTATCACTTCTCAAATCTCATCAGGTAATTCTATCAAGCAGAGAAAAGGCAAAATCTCCATCTTTTGTCCAGTATAATTATACTCACTCCAGAAAACATTTTTTTTCAGTACCCTTGATTTGAAACCCTTCTGGAACATGGGATTTTAATGATTTTTTGTGTCATGGACCCCTCTGGAAGTCTAGTAAAGCCAAGGACCCCAAAATGGAACCATATTTTTAAACATAGAAGATAAAATACATAAGATGATATAAAAAGGCAACTGAACTGAAATACTGGTTTTTATTTAAAAAAAAAGTTCAAGGACCCCAGGTCAAGAACCTCTCTTCTAGGAGACTGGAACAGAAAGTATCCATATGAATGAGGAAGAATTATAAGAGCTACTAACAAGCATGAAAAATGAGAGAAGATCTTACTTCCAAAAAGTATGGAGAACAGGGGGCTATTTGTAGTGACCTAAAGCATGTGCTAGTTGTCTTTGCCATGGTTATCTGTAATCAAAGGGGAAGGCTGGTCAAGGGAGGAGGACTCCACTCCCCAAAGGATCAGGAACAATCAAATGTTCCCTGAACAATGTAATGACTTCAGTCCAGAGACAAAAAGTCAGACCGGAATCCTGATCCCTCCCAGAAGGTCTGTGAGTGGGAAAATGTGACAGAGAAGGAAGGGAAGAATCCAACTGGCAACTTGGAACCAGGTAAGAGGTCTGAGGGTTTTTGTTTTCTGTATTTTGTTCTTTGTTTTTTTGTTTTTTCCCATAGAGGAGACAACTGGAAGTTCTGCAGAAGCAGTTGTTGCTAGACTATAAAAGGATAATGATTGTCACTCTCCAGGTATGGTTATAAGTTCTGTTGGTCAGTCATTTCTTTTAGTTGCATCCAGCTCTTTGTGACCCCATTCGGGGTTTTCTTGGCAAAGATACTAGAGTGGTTTGCCATTTCCTTCTCCAGCCATTTTATAGATAAGGAAACTCAGACAAATAGGATGAAGTGACTTGCCCAGGGTCACACATTTACTAAGTACTAAAATCAGATTTGAACTCAGGAAACTGAGTCTTCCTGACTTTAGGCTAGGTACTCTACCCACTGTGCCACCTAATCTCCCAAGCTGTCATAAGAGAGATCATTCAATAGTAGATGAGTAGAGGAATAGCTAGCTCAGTTTACAAAATAAAAGATTTAAAATGAAACAATTAACCTCAAACAACAATGACAAATGTACTCATGATGTACATGCCTCTGGCTTCTGAGTGGTCTACAGTCTTTGGCCATCTTCATTTCATGATCCTGAACCATATTTTCCAACAACATGAAACTCATGTCAAAAACACTCTCATGCCACAAAGGGCTTTGATCCATCATGGGAGATTTCTCCCCAGTTTGTCTCACCAGCACCATCCAAAACAGGTAGCTGCCACATAATCACTCTACATTAAACAAAGAAGGTTTATTAAAAGACCTAGTGGGGGGGGGGGATACAGCAACTGTCTCCCAACAAGCCATGAAAATTAGGGACTAACTATGCACAATATACAGGCTTCTTTCCCCCTGTAGTTCCCTATTACTCCCAGCAGGTGAAATTCAACTACTTGTTTGCAGTTTTCTGTTGTTCCTTGCAGGTGTCTCTTGCCATTACTATCTAGCACTGCCCCTTCTGGAGGGGAAAGACAGAAATGAGATTACAACTAGTACTACCATGTCTGTCTAAATGCGCTCAGAGAAATGAGAAATAGACAACAGAATATTTTCTACAGAAATACCTCTCAATGGAAGCCATGGTGTAAAGCCAAGCACAAGCAATTTTCCAGAGGACTGCTGCTGTGAACAGCTTTCAAGGTTCTGATTACACAGTACAGTGAACTCTCTATTCATTTAGTAACAAATCAGAGCAAAACATTCACAGAAAATGAAGGTTCAGCATTCACAATGTTACAGCTTATCACAAAAAATCAAAATACAGCATTCACCATGTAACAACTCAACAACTTATCACTAAAATGGCCACATAGTTTTCACCAAAGTGGTCACATAGTTTTAAACTAAGTATAATCATTCAGTAACTCAATCATTCAATCATCCTTAAGGAGACTTGCCTGCTTAAGAGACACAAAGTACAAAAATCAAAGCTCTCCACCCATTGGGTGCAATTAAGTTACTATTTCATAAGTCACTACTCAGTACCCTCTTAAGGGGTAGTGGAAAGTACAAAAACCATCCACCCCTAGGTCACAAGTAAATTACAATTTTATCAGTCACTACTCAGTACCCTATTTCATCAGTCATTCCTCAGTTTCATCAGTCACTACTCAGTACCCATGGAGAGGTTTTTTCATCTTGACTCGAGGCAGGCTTTCAGCCTTCATAGTTCCTCTTCTATGGTCCCAGCCGCCGCCCAAATCTAACCAACTGCCACCTGAGTTCAAAGGCAGACAGGTCCCACCTCCTTGTCAAACTCTTTGTGCAGTTCCTACTTTACACTAAAGCTCACAATGTACAGTCCACCTCAAATCTCTCACAGTCTCTGTTCCTGGGAAGACAAGCCTTAACAAAGCCAGAATAACATTCATGCACATTAACAAAGTCACAACAACATTTGTACAAAGTACTGGCACCACAGTCATGCTTACTCAGTCTTTGGAAGCTCCAGCTGGCCCTTGGAAGTCTTGTCAACACAAGTTTGAGTTCTATGTCAATTCTCAGTTCTCATTTCTCCTCTCAGTTCTTCTGAATTCTCAGTTCAGTCCAGCAGTAGCAGCCCAGCCTCCAGATGCTCACTGAGAGAAATTCTCTCTCCCTCCCTCTCTTTCCCCCTCCTCCCTCTCCCTCTCCCTCCCTCCCTCTCCCCCCTCTCTTTCTCCCTCTCCCTCTCCCTCCCTCCCTTCTTCCCTCCCTCTCCCCCCCAGCAGCTGCCCTGCCTCCACTATGCTTATCCCAAGAAGTTCTGACTGTCCAGTATATGCTTTTCCTTATATACATATTAGCTCCTCCCTGTTTAGCCCCTTCCTGTTATGTCAGCAACATAGATTCATACCTTGTTTCTTTACAGAGGCTTAATTTGAAACTAAGTGCTAAGTGTACGCTAGCTTTCTGATACAAAGGGATCTTTAAATTTCATTATTATTATTATTACACATGGATGTGACTCTTTCTTACTCAGCAGACTTGGTGTCTTGACTAAACAAGGAAGAACTGTGGTATTGTATAAAGATGCTGAAACTGGACTCACAAGGTTTGGGATCAAATTCTGGCTCTGCTCACGTGCATCATGAATTTGTCCAAGTTTCACCTCTATTTACTAGCTTTGTGACCTTATGCAAGTCATTTAACCTCTCGTCTGAATGTCTTCATGTGCAAAACTCTCTATCAAGGCAAACATGTCTCTCATATTCTCTCCTCCTCTATCCTCCCTTCTTCTCTCTCCTCTTTCTCTCTTAACATCTCCCTCCCTCCTTCCCTTTCTCTCTACCCCTCTCCACCATCTCATTGGGATCAGTGTTTGCCACTACCTCATTTCACATCCTTCCCCCTTTTGCAGCATGGCCTTATGGGATACTGCCCTACATTTGTTCTCTCACTGAAATCATGCCCTTTTTTCACCACTCTTGCTGATTTCCAGGACATCTAGTCCTATCTCCCTCATTTGACAGAGGGAAGTTGATACTTAGAGAGGTGAGATGACTTGTCTAAGGTCACACCAGTTATAAAGAGCAGTGCTTGGATAAAAACCTAAGTCTTCTGACTCAAAGCTTGTCCACAAAACACAGGTCGTTGTCATTCTTCAAGTTCCAAAGGGCTCCTCTAACCAGCTCTATTTCCACACATGGTAACTAGAAATCTCCACATCCTCTTGCAGATATGTGAAAAGATAGTATTTTATCTGAAGGAAAATTACTTTCTCATCTGACAAAGCACCCCACTTCCTCTCTGATTATTTCATCTCTTAAGCCACTAACCAATATATTCAAATCAGAAGCTTGGCTAATTACCAACCTTACTTAGGTATTTAGAGAGAAGAAGCCCATTCTCCACCATTTATCATACTTTCACTTGGGGGCACCATTCATTGGAGGTGGGGAATATATATTCCTCTTTCTATGCTCACTTTCCCATTGAACTGAGAGTATCAAGGTATATGTTGATATCTTATCAAACTTTTCATGCATTTTTGTGCCTTATGGTTTCTTTTTCAATAGCAAAAGCATTTAATTAAGATATAAAACTATAAATGTGCAGCTAGGTGGTGCAGTGGGGTCAGGAAGACTCATGTTCAGGAGTTCAAATATCTTCTTAGACATTTACTAGCTGTGTGACTCTGAGCAAGTCACTTAACCCTGTTTGCCTGAGTTTCCTCATTGGTAAAATGATCTGGATAAGGGAAGCCCTTTCAGTGCTTTTGTTTCATGAAATTCTCCAGAAGTCTCTTGGGATAGGCTAGTCTCTCTAAGACTTCATTGGGCCACCATGGCAACACCACTTCAAGTCTCAGAACTCTTGATCAGAGCTAGGCTATCTCATGGCAGATACGAAATAATACGGAATCCTTTGGACACTTCTACTAGCTACCTCTCCACACCACACCCTGTCTCCTCCTTTTCTTTTGTCTCTTATCCCTATCATATAGATGTTGAAGAATGAGATACATTTATCTTTGTGGTAGTCAGCTTCCTTGCAAGTGTTAAGAGCACAGCAAGGCTAGATGACCAAGTGTCCCAGGAAATAATGCTTCTTGTTGTATTCAGGTTTATAATGAAATCTACATTTTAAAAATTTGGATTCTATTTAGCTAAAACTTTTTTTTATATTTTCCAATTTAATTTTTAGTAAGAATGTCAATATGAACTGGTTCAGTTCTTACTGTGGTATTATCAATTCCTTGGTCAGTGAACAAAATAACATGTTTACTAAGCTTAACACCCCCTTTTCCCACCACTCTGCCACAGTCATCGTGGAAGGGTACCACACAGAAGAAGGGTTATTTCATATTTTAATCTCTTTCACTAAGAATTGTGACAAAAACCCTCACCAGTGAAAGTACTTGTCAACCTTCTGATAATGAGTATCTCCTATTTGAACCAGGCTGGGTCTAGGAGGGCAGACATACATTTTGGCATCAGGCCTATACCTAAAGCCACTCAAGATGAGTAGCTCCTGTCAGACCTTGCACTGCACTGGAATAGTCGTGGAGAACTCAGGGTCATGTCGTCCTCACACTAAGACTCTGGGAGAGGTCCAATGGTTTCTCTCTGTACACACTGATCTATCTTTTAGCATAACAATGACAGGCATTTAGACTTAACAGTTTACAGCACACTTTATAAATATGTTGTTTTGTTTAATTCTCAAAATGGTTCCCTGTAGTAAGCTGTACAAATATCATAGTTTCCATCTTAGAGATGACTAATACAAAGAAGGCAGACACTTCCCCTTGGTTATCGAACAAGGAAGTAAGGAAACACAAACTCCAGGACAGCTCTGCTGACTTCCAGTCTACTGCATTAGAAACGTGCATCTCTAGGTTCACATTTCCTTTGAAATCGAATATTTCCTGGGCTCATTTTCCTTTCCACGTGAACCCAAACAGGATATCATCTCTCTAAAGATTTCCCAATACCACCTACAAACTTGTCTATGCCCTTTTGAAAGATGGTAATTTTTTTAAGCAGCTATAGATCTCTAAGCTCAAATTAATTTTTTCATCCTACAAAAACTAAAAGATAGCTAATGATTTCTGTAAGTATGCTCTGTCCTTTGAGACTATACTTTTAAGATATATAAAGAAGTACACACTTTCCACAACTATCCCTTTTTCATTTGCCACTAACACCAGCATCCCTGAGTGGCCCATTTCCAGGCCAGTGTATGAGCACAGCTGTGAGAGAGGCTTCATTTTGGGCTATTTCCAGGGATCACTATGGTCTTTATTGTGAAAATGAGCCTCTGCCTGCCTCACTCCCTCCTCTCCCCCTTCTCTCACTCACACACAAAATACACTAACATACAAAGAACTGTTTTCCATTACAATATTCATGCATCTGGAAATCCTCAAAAGCAACTTAAAACTCTTCCTAAGTTTAGGTGCTGCTGTCATTTCAACTTTTAAACATCTTTCCAGCCAGTGTGCCCAAAACATAGTGGCAGAATTCATTGGTGATGATCATTAGTAGGAAGGGCCATCCTGAACAGATTACACAGAACTGAATGTCCTAATGGGGAAGGAAAGAGTGGGAAAGAGGAGAAAACTTATTCCTCCTGCTCCTCTCCTTCCACACACCCTGATCAAAACTTACCTACCTCCTAGGATCATTTTTCTCAGGACTCTGTTTCCCTCCTATGGACAGGCAGAATTGCCCAATTTATCGTTATCCCCAGACATAGTGTCACATCTCCTGTTTCCAGGCTTTTCCACAGGCTGCTTTCCCAACCTGTCATTCTGTCTACCTTCATCTTCATACCTCATCTTATTCAGAGCATTTGCTGCCTCCTACACAAGTCACTTGCTGCTGCCCTTAGGTAGCACACTCCCCACCTCTCCAAAACAATCCTTTGTATTTATTCTCAGTGATTATTTTATAAATGAAAGACATTTCAAGATAATGAGAAGAAAACTGCTGCATTAGAGTCCCGAAGACGATGCAGGCCTGGCTTTGAGCCCTTACTATACTAGAACACAACCTTTTAGCACCTCAAGCGAGTCTATATGACTGTAACTTCATAGGTCTTCATTAGGAGAGGTGGTATCTTTAACCAATGAAACTCTAGGTTCAGACATAACAGGCACAGTGTCCTGAAAACCTTAGTAAGCCATTAACCTTTAATAGCTTAAGAGAGCAATGAAACTTTTGGGACACTCTGTTTGCACATGCACACAAAATTTAAACATAGGTAGCCATATACAAGTAGAACATATACATATGCATACATACACATAAACAAGTGTATGTACATATACCCGAAAAATGTACGTTTATATATATGCATGTGTGTACATTGTATATGTGTATATATGTATGTGTGTATATAATGTACGTGTGTGTGTATACACACACACACACACACACACACACACACATTACCACCTCCCAGAACACAAGCTTTTCAAAGGAAGAGCTGTCTTTGTAGGCCCAGGGTCAAGCTAAATGGGTTCATTCAAGGCTGCAAACACTTGTTAGGCACCTAGAAGTTCAGGGTCCTATGACCAATTGTGAGTTTACAAAAACCGATCATACTCAAATCCCCAAGTAATACGTGGCCTTTAATAACGAGAGTACCTCATAATATTGAGTAAAGACTCATATTCAATACACTTACATTGACTGTTATGGGGTAGACCTTCTCATAGGACACACTCCCACCCCACAGCTCCTCAGGCCACATCCTTCCACAAGTCCTTCATCAAAGATCAATCTAGAGCAACAGAGGCCATCCTCTACAACCCTGTGGACACCGAAGAACTGGGGCCAGCCATTTGTTTCATTCGTTCTCTAAATACAACTGGCTCATCTCCTTTCGTTTCTATATAATATTGTTTATACTTAAACAACAGCATGTTTTCCCAAAGCAGTCCTAACAAGCAAAGAGCATATGTAGAACTGAAACAAAACTACCCACATTTCTCTTGGCATATGCACAGCACTGTGGCACAAGGAATCTGGACGGTGCCCTAAAGCCTCCTTAGGCCAAGTTAAGCAACGATTATGTATTATGTGCCTACTATGTGCCAGGTGAGATGTGCCAGATGAGGTGGGGAGAGAATTAACAAGAATGAAACAAGAAATTAACAAGAATGAAATAAAGACCGTACATTTTAATGATAGACACCCTCTTTCACACACACACACACACACACACCCTATATATCTATATTACGTGAGTGAACATATTATATGTACACATGTATGTGTGTCTGTATATATACACATGCATGGATAGCTTTAATAGAGTTAATAGAGTTAATGAATGTTAATAAATACAGGGAAGTTAGAGAGGGAAGAGTGGCACTAGCAATTGGAGAAAGATAAGGAAAGATGCCACATATCCCCCCTTCTAAAGAACCTAACACATAAATGCACACATGATCTTCAGCTCCATGAAGACAGCATGGGGAGCACTGTGATCAGTTCCAGAAGTCCTGTTTCAAGGGGGATGTCATCAGCTTGCTAGCATGCATCAAAAGGAGGGCAATCAAGTTGGGGAAGAGCCTTAAGAATATATCATTTGAGGACCAGATGAAAGAATGGGCAATGTTCAGCCTCGTAAAGAACAGCTCAGGGAAGCTAGCAGAGCCATAGGACAGCAGAGCTGTGTCGTAGTATTTGAAGGCCTGGCATGTGGAAGATACAAAGTCAGCCTTGACAGGAAGAAGGCGCCAAGAAGCAAGTGTCAGCTTGATAGCAGGAACAACATCCTAGGCACAACAACTGTCCCAAAGTGAAATATCTGCCTCAAAAGGTTAGATGAATTGGATGCTTAGGTCCCTCTCAACTCACATTCCATCATTCTGAATACGTTAGAGAAGACCTCCAGTGGGAGGAATTTCCAAAACCACAGCAAGTGGGTAGCAGTACTCCCTTCAGTCAGGATGGACCATCAACAGCTCCCACCCTCTAATCTTACTCCAACCTCAACACACACAAGATGGCCTGTGACCCAAGTTCACTAAGTTGAGGCAGTTAATGGCAGCTGTGACCTTCTACCTCTGTGTGTATCAGTTCTGCCAGTCATATGCACAGAGCCATGATGCATGACATTGGGCGTTGGGATGTGGGTGAATATGCCTACTCCACCAAAAGCAGAATTCTAAGGATTCCTAAGATTCAAAGCAGCAATCTACCAATCGATGTCTAAATAGACATGCTATAATATAATTATTTTTAATTCGCAGATTTATATCTTTAAATTTTTAACCAATGAACACATTAAAGCATAAACATTTTCATAGTGGAAATGTGAAAATTTATGATCTCTTTTCTTTATGTATTTGGGTAATAAAGTATGTTTACTGAACACAGCCATTGTGAGTTATGTGCTCGTGAGGGCTGAATAAATGAATTTTAAGATGATGGTCTTAGAGATGAGAAAATAAAACACTCTCCTTTCTTGGGGGAGGGACTATGGGTGCTACATGTCACATACATTTTTAGGTCTAGTTGCTTTATCACTTGGTATTCCATAATGGTTTTTCACCACCGCAAGGAAAAAACTTGTTGGAAGTAGGTGGTGGGGAGGGAAGTGGAGCTTATATGGAAGTAATTTGATGAAATGACAAAGTAAAAACAAAAAACACCAATAAGATTTTATGAAACTCATCCTAGGGCTTTTTACTGTTTAGTTTGGTTTATATGAGAGAAAGCAAACCTTAGGGCATACATTTATGGCCAATTGTGTCCTTACAGTCAGAGAGAGAGACACTAAAAAAAGCTCCCATCTCAGATCATAGGATTTAAAGCTCAAAAGGACCTTAAATGTGGCCTATATTTCCAAATCAAAGAACTGCATTTCCAAAGTCCTCCTTCACTGCAGCAGATGGAATGCCCTTTGAGAAAACACTGGTGTTTCTGGACTTCTTGGAATAACTTAGCAGCCCACCTCAAGAGGCCGTGGCCCACAGGTTGGGAAGCTCCAGTTTTATCCATTTACATATGAGGGCACTATGACTCAGTCCTAGCCACTTCACTTCTCACAGAGAGGGATCTTAAGAGCTTAAATGAGCTAACATATGGAAAGCACTCTGAAAAATAAGTAACAGAATAAACAAACACACACACAAAACCCAAACTTTGAGGGTCACCCTATTGTTTACTGGCCAAAATGGGTCTTATTTGCAAACCTGTCAAAATAGGGGAACCTGGCCTATCTTTTATTTCTCTAACTGGTTCTTTCTGACATACAGTCAAAGCTCTTCAACAAAAGCTACACAATGGGAGAGAAGTGCCAGATTTTCCTGGCTGCCTTTTATTTAATTCTTCTAGCTCTAGCTTTGACATGCCATAGCTTGCCAGCCCAGGCAACCCCAGGTGGAGAAGTATATCATTTCACCATGAGGGTGGGCCCTATTCACCCACTATAGATGAGAGGGCATATCACCTAGAGTCTTATTTATCCAAACTGCAAGAATTAAAGTGTTAAGCAGGATAAGAGATGGGAGCACTAGACTAAGAGTCAAAAAGACCCGTGTTCAAATCCCAACTACGACACTGACTAGAGCCATGTGCAAAGGGTTTTTACAGTACTTGAGGGATCCTGAAGAAGTCCCATCTTTGGGTGTTAATTTTCTCATTCATAGATCTACAAGATTAAACTTGAAGGACCATGAAGTCCCTTCCATCTCTGATAAAATTTATCAGTAATGACGCAGGGCAAGTCCCAACCTCTCTGAGCCTCAGTTCTCTCACCTGTGTTAGAGAGACAATAACAGGGTTAACTTCAAGGTCAAATACAAAGGAGGTACATAAAGCACTTCTAGGACCCTAAAATGCTATATGTATATTAACTCATTATTAAAAGCAAATTTTAGAAAGCTAAACATTTTAATCATAAAGAAAATCCTGACTCTAGAGATCATAGGAAGGAAAATGTGTCCTTCTTTCCATTGAAGAAGTGAGGGACTACAGGTGTGGAATATTTCCTGCACTCTCAAACTGGTTTTCTTTGTTATAAGAAAAGACTCACTGAGGTGGGATGAGATTTCTGGAAATAACATGATATAAAAATAAAAGTCATCATAAAACTTGGACAATGGGTTTTAACCATGCAAATTCATTTCCAAAATGTATTTTATAAGTGTGCCGGGGATTGTTTGAAATACAAAATTAAATTCTTCCCTAATTCCCCTTGCCATGGATTTTTGGCTTGCTCCAAGGAGTTTACCCATGGTGGGGAGAGAGGGGGAGGGAAGGAGGGAGGGAGGGAGGGAGGGAGAGAGAGAGAGAGAGAGAGAGAGAGAGAGAGAGAGAGAGAGAGAGAAGGAGGGAAAGAGAGAGAGAGGGAGGCAAGGAGGGAGGGAGGGAGGGAGGGAGAGAGAGAGAGAGAGATATTGTGTGAATGTGTGTATGTATGTTTAATTTCATATTGATTTTTGTAGGAGTTCAGAGAAATATAAAAATATTTGGCCCATGCAGATACACAGTTCAAGGCTAGTTTTGGCCCTATGTTTATTCATCACCCGAGAATGAAAAGGGAAGCTTAGGCATATTTAAGAGAAGACATCAAGGTGCAATATGTTTAAACATGGAATGCCCTCCCTCTGCTGTCAGAGATGATACTTGTGGCCAAACAGGGCCACAGCCCACACGTGTGTCTGTGTCTGACACCAGGCCTCTCCAGGAGAGGGAGGCATGGTATACACCCTACTTCCAGCTTATCTCCAAAAGCTTCAAGAAAAACTCAAACTCCCCATCAGAAAATCAAAGCTCTCAGAGGAGCAGGAGCCAAGGAAAAAGACTTTGCTACCATTGCGCCTAAAAAGTGTTTGCTCTTTGTTTTTGTTCCCTGCTGAACAAAATAAGAACCATGAAGGTAATGCAGGTGGAGAAAAGGCAATTCCTCATCCAGGGTGCTCCTAGAAATCCATACATGCAAGGCATTGTCAATGTGTCCCTCAATGTATACCGGAGCCCTCTAGAGATGACAAAAAAGATGTGGACAAAAGAAAAGCTTGAACATGGAAAATGGCCAACAGACTGAGAAAGGCTTCCTGTTTCTTGGTACAATCACTCAAACCTTTGCCTTAAATATTCCAAGGGAGTGAGGAATATGTGTTGTCAATCAAATGATGCCATTTCTTGACCTCTTACTGTGCCAGGCACTGTGCAGATCACTGGGAATATATGGAAAGAGGACTGCACAGAGATTATATTCAAATGGGTGAGGCAACAGGGAAATAGACTGGTACATACAAGACACAGAGTAGATGGGAGGCAATGTGAGAAAGGAAGACATAGGAAACTGGGGGCAAAGGCTCAAGAAAAGCCTCTGGGAGTAGTTGGGATTCTAACTCTGTCTTGAAGTCTTGAATAAAATCAGGGAAATTAAGAGGCAGAGGGAGTGGCAGAACATCCCCGTGTGTATGGGGGGGTGGCACACTGGATAATAACCCAGTGCAAAAGCACAAGAGTTGAGAGATGTTGGTTATATCTCTCCTTCTGCCAGACCTCAGTGAACAAGAAACAGGCCAGTGCAGAGAAGGTACAAAAGAAAGCAGTCCCAAATTATATTTTATAATTGTGCCTGGATTATTTGAAATATAAAATTAAATTCTGTCCTAATTCCCCATGCGTGGATGTTTGACTTGCTCCAAGTGGCTTACCCATGGTGTGTGTGTGTGTGTGTGTGTGTGTGTGTGTGTGTTTTTCATATTGATTTTTGTACTCCCTTTCCTCCTGAAAAATATATTCTTTCAGGGGCAGCTAGTTGGCACAGTGAATAAAGTACTGGCCCTAGAGTCAGGAGGACCTGAGTTCAAATCCAGCCTGAGACACAACACAAAAACTACCTTGTGACCTTGGGCAAGTCACCTAGCCCCAGTTGCCCTACCCGTGTGGCCTTGGGCAAGTCACCTAACCCCAATTGCCCCACCTTCCCCCATTTGAAAAAGCAAAAAAAAAAATAAAATAAAAATAAAAATGTATTCTTTCTAGGGGTAGTATTCCTTCTGCCATACGTTAGTCACACAGTGTGACCGGCCTACCTCTTTTTCCCTTCACACATTTCCTAGATGCTCTCTTTTCTGCCCCTTTCCCCACACCCAAACATGATTGGTAACATGCTGCAACACACAAACCCACCACACACTCATTCCCTCCAGGAGTATTTGCTTCCTGCCTCTACTGCTCTCTTGTTCACTCACAATTTAGATACTTTGGAGACACACCCCATGATATACACCTACATAACATGCAGGGGGCACATGGTGGTTACAAAAGCACAACACAATGAAAAGTGGTCATGAATTCGGGAAACCTTGTAAATATATTTTTATTTTACATATCACACGAGTTAAACAATGTGGCTATGAACCATGGAACATGAGAGCCTCTGAAGAATGAACAATGAGGGATCACTCAGAGAGTCCTGAAGAAGTGCATGCTGTCCAGGACAAAGCTACAACTGAGAACAAAGAAGGAACCACAAAGAAGAACCAAGGAAAGAATAACATCAAGGCCCTGTATGACAGAAGAAAGAAGATGGGTGGCAAGGGGCAAGAGCTAGGTCGAAGATGAAGGACCCACTGCTGGGCCCACTCCTCAAACATAAGGAGCCCTTTTGCTCTGGACCCAGATTGTAGTCCAAACGGAGTTCATTCCCAGGGGACCTTGGCCTCTAATGGTAGAAGGACCTCACACTATTCAGTTCATTTAAACACCCAGATGATACCCTGGGAACAAATCATTTAAAGCTTAGGCTTACTTAAATATCTAGATTTTCCCCAAAGGAAGACAGAAAAAAAGATACTCAATGAGAAGTGTAAATCAGATATGGGACAGGTATTTATCTCTTGCATAGAAAAGAAATACTAAAGCATAAGACACAAGAACGCAATGACACAAAGACTTAAAACAGGATTCAGCAACATAAAAGCTTGTTATCATCTTCCCACAGGCTGATACCGAAATCTCATCAGAACCTAAAACAGGCTGCAAGAGTGCAGGTTTACCACTTTACATTTCACTTGTGGCTCTGTACTGTCCAAACAACTCCTGATAGCTACGGCTACAACAGACTGGGCTTGAGCTAATCGTCTTGTCAATGGATGTCCTCTCTGATGGAGAAGCTTCAGCGTCCATCAATCAGCTCCACTCAAGGGACCGAGGACCTCTGGACGCCTCAAAGGCACAAAGTTGCCTTTGAGCTTGGACAAGTCTACTATAAGTACATCCAGTCACCAATTCAGGAAATAACACAATGCAGAAAAAAAACTCTTATGCTCCACATGGAAGTAGTGGAGATGCACAGTACATCTTCCCCTCCTTCCTCACTGGGCCTCTAGAGACAGAGCACACATTAGAGGGGAGAGTTGAGGTAAGAGCCTTATGCAGAAGCTCTTTTTCCTTTCAACTGAGGCAGTTCTAGCTAGCACTAGCCCTTCTGCTGCTGTCATAGAACTGGGAGGGGGCAGGTCAAGAGCAAAGGCACCACTCAGAGTTTGCCTGATTTTAAAACATCAAGTCCTTTCAGGGCCAAGAAAAAGTGTATTGGAGTCAGTTGAACTCTGCAAGAGACAATTGGTAAATTTTCAGCAGGAGGATTCTTATCTTGGAAATCCACAACTGCTACAAATCAGGACTTGATTGTTTTATTGATTGCCCAGAAGACTTAAGAAAATGTTAATAAAACACATTAAACTTTAAAAAAGTGTGTTGTGCATTTTTTTCCTAAGAGCTAGTTGTTAGACTTTTCTCAGCACATTCCTGGTGCTGGGTCACCACAATGCAGAAAAGAACTTCGGAACTCTTTAAGTCGGATGCATTCAAACAGTGAGGCACGTGTTGAGATGGCTGCAAAGACTGTGGATACATGCTCTATATGACCCACAACACAAGGCCTACAGTGCATTTGGGTGACCCCTTGTCATGAGTTTATAAGAGGATATAGACAAGGGGCACAGATGGCTTATCCTCTGCCCCACTGGACAGCTCCTCCAAACAGATATGATCACTGATTCACAGGGCTATGTGAGTAATCACAATGGCATCTACATACAGCTTATTTAGAAAAGAGTAATAATGTATGCGCTAGATAATATTTACTCAGTCTACAGAAGGCATTTTTGCTTATTATACTGAGCCACACTGTGTATTTTGTTGGCGCTAACTAAAGATTAAAATGTAATGCTTGGTGTGCATATGGATTTGTAGACCCCTTGCAGTAGCTCCTGGGAGTAGCCTTCTGGTCCTCTTTCCACAGGATAGGAATACCAATTAACTACTTGGCACTCAGGCTACAGAGAATGCCTCTAAGGCAGACATCTCAATTCCAAGGATAGCATTAACATCAAGAGAAAACTTAAGCTTATCAGGGCCCAGACACCAAGCTCAGCCGGCTGGTGCCTTGGATGGGCACTAAGTTGAATCTATCAATCAATAAGCATTCATTAAGCACCTATTATATGCCAGACATTGCATTTGGTCCTAGGGATCCAGATAAGTGAAACAGTGCCTGTTCTTACACAGGTAACATTCTGCTGGGAGGAATATAGCACAATATCACAGACAAGTAAATATACATATAGCACCTGCAATAATGGGACAAAAGAGATTCACACAGGTCCCAGAGTTCATCACTTAGTGACATGTCCAGAATATGGATTTCTGGGATAGTGCATACTTGAATCTCTCATATCTAGGGCAATTCATATGCAGCACAAGATTAATACCCCATCCCACAACAGCATGCGGGGATGGGGGTAGGAGGGCTATGAAATAAAAAAAAACTGGGAGGGGAGAATCAGCAGAGGCTCTCTCATCAGAATTGAGCCTGAACCATGCCCTGAAAGGATTCCAAGAGATAGAAGTGAGGAGGAAGAACAACCCTGACCTTGGGCCTGGGAGATGCCATGTAACATATAAGTAATACCAAGACAGACACTTTGGATGGAAGGCAGAGAGAGAGGCAGGGAAAGGGGTGTGCTCTACAATAAGCCACACTGTGAAGGGTTTTCAGAGCTAGTCAAGAGTGGCTCTGAGGAGAATCCTGACACTGAGGGAGTAAACAAGGTAAGACCTGAGCTTCACCAATCACCATCTCTGATGGTTAGAAGTTCCTGGAGACAAGTAAACGTACAGTAGTATTACAGAAAGGTGAAGTCTGCCCTAATTTTTTATAAAGGGAAAGCAAATAGAGCCTATAAATGAATGTTATTGAGAACGACTTTAATTCCTGGCAAAATTCAATAAAGTTGTCACAGAGGATGTTCTAGATACAGTTTTATTTTATCAAATAATTTGCTAGAATCTAGGAATTTCATATTTCTCTTAAGGAAAAGATGGAGAGATATGGAATAAATAAGACAGAAGAGCTGAAACTGACTGAGATGCTGTACTCAAAGTGTAGTCCTGAGTCAATGCCAACATGGAAGAAAGTTTCCAGGGGAGTGCCCAAGGGATCTGTACTTGGACTCATTCTTCTGAACAATTTTTTTTCAGTGACTTAGATTTGCATATGAAACAGCTTCGAAAGACAGCTAAGTCACTAGATATGAGAGTCAGGACCAGAGCACTGGGCTGAATCTAATAAAATGAAATTCAGTAGGAGATAAATGGAGTCTTACACTGAGTTAAAAACACACAGCTTCCTAAATTCAATATGGGTCATATATGTTTAAAGTGTAAATTATTATAATCAGCAGCAGCATTTTACCACCATCAGTGGCTGTCTCGTTTTTCTGTACTTTCATTTCTAATAATTTTTCCAACTTTGGAATCAGTAAGTCAACTCCAAATACCAGCTCCAGACAGTGGTGTTCCCAAGACCACCAGCCTTTTTTGATGGCTAGATACACTACATAAAGAGAATCAAAGCTTTACTCAGTTGATGTCATCTATCACATTCCCCCTGATCTAGAAATATAGGCCCCCTCTACCAAGAAATCAAATGATAGTCTGTCTTAGCCAACACTACCCAAATGTCCAGTGTTTGATTGCTTTACAAAAGGTTTCCATGATGGCTGTCAATTTCTTTTCAAGATGTTGGACAGAGGCCAGTTTGCCCAACATGACATTGCAGAGTAGCTCGCTGGCAGTGTCTCTGTATTCTCTAAAAATGGCACTTTGTTTTCCAACTAATCAAGGATCCATTAGGACTTCCCAAAGTAACAGTCTGAGAAAATTGGACAGTCTCAAGAAGCGAAGCTGTCCAAGATGCAAACAATCATTTTCTGTGGAAGAGATGTCATTTAGGAAGCCTAGTAGCTTAAAATGATATTTTTGTTAAAATAAGTCTGATTACAGAGGTACACCCTCTCCATTGTAGTCAAACCAGTTTGCTGTTTCCCATATATATTTCTGTCTCATCTCTATTCTTTTGCACAGGTGACCCCCCCCCTCCCCATGTTTAAAATAAATTCTTAGCTTCCCTTCCAAGACACAGCTCAGGTACCATTTCCTCCATAAGACCTTTACTCAACTCTCTAGGCATCAGTACTTTCTCTCATTTCATACAAACGTGCATTTACTTATCCATGTACATGCTGATTCCTCTCAATAGACCATAAGCTCCTTCAGGGAATTTTTTGCATTTTTTGTATCACTAATATCTAGCACAGTGCCTTATGTACAACTGGCATTTAATGTATGTCAGACTGCACTAAATAAATCTAATGAACAAGATAGAGGTGGTCAGTAGGGTTAGACTAGATCCTCTGATGCAGACTGCAAGCTTAATGTGAGTGAAGAGTACAAGATGGAAGCTGTGCAGCCCCATGGCAGCCTAGAAACCCAAAGAACCATCCTGGGAAGGCAATGGTCCTTCCAAGGCCGGTCAGAGCTGGAACATACCCAGAGCTCTGTGGTCCATTCTGGCTTCCACTGTTTTAGAAGGCTATCAGCAGGCTAAAGCACATATGAAAGACAAGAGCTAAGACAATAAGCGCTTGAGTTCCTCACTTCTGACCCAGCTTCAGAAGCACCAAAAGGGTCGCAAGTGGAAAAAATCAAAATAGCCCTGCTCTAGTCCCTGCCCAAGAAGTCCAAGAAATAGAAAGAGGACCTACACACAAAGATATAGATGGCAGCTCTTTTTCATAGGAGTGAAAAAAAAAACTGGAAACTAATGGAATACCCAACATTGAAGATGAGCTAAACCAATGGTGTTAAGGGAATGTAATGTAACATAATTATGCCAGAAGAAAGGACAGAATAAACAATTTTAGAGGAAACCAGGAAGCTTTATGAGCTGAAGTAGAGTGAGGAGAACCAGGAAAAGAATTATACAGTGATGATAACAACGTTATTTAAGCGGGGGGAAACCCCAACCCTTTGTAAGACTTAAGGAATATGATGAATGCAGTGACAAATCAAGCCTCCAGAGGATTCGAAAGGAAGCATAAGACCCACCAGGTGAGAGAGATGCAGAGTGAAAATGACATGTTTGGACACAGACTATGGGGGAATTTATTTCACTTGACTATGCATATTTGTTATGAACGGTTCAGCTTTCTTTTTCTTTTTTATTCAAGGAGAGGGGAGTAGAAAAGAGAAGAAATTAGTGCATATTAACTGGGAAAAACACAATAAAATCTAAAAAAAGTAAAAGAAAATATATGCCTCATTTTTCATCCAGCAATATTGAAGGGCAGTAAAAACAAGTTCTTTCCATCAGGTCAGAAGGAAGTCTGGCACCCCAATGCAGGATTCCGTCTATTGACCATCTTTGCATCTACTCATGTGCTGTTGAGCAATCCATTCTACCCATCTAATAAGGTTTTGACCTTTCTTTATAGAAGCTGCACTTGGCACCATGCTTGGCACATAGGAAGCATTTAGTAAATGCTTGTCAACAGAATAGTATGAAGCTCAAGTGAAATAATGTGAAGCATTTTGCAAACCTTAAAGAGCTATATGTCTCTACTGTGATGACTATGACTGAAATTGACTCCCCACTTAGTAGCTTGAAGTTTACAATGGTTTCAGAGACTTCCTTTACTAAACAAAGGGATAAAACAAAAAGGCACTTTTCCAAACAAATGTTAAGTCCACAAGACACACTTACAGCCCTGAACACCCAATCCACCACTGTCACCAGTTGGTTGACTTGGATGGGTTTTTGTTCTAACATCAGGTCATCCCACATGATGTTGCATCTCCAACATGGCCCCCTTGCCCAACAACTCCTTAGGCTAAACTGGAATGAGTTCCTAGAGCCCTCTCTAAGCTTGTGTCATTATCTCCCTCATACTAGAGGATAAATAAATTTCTAACATGCTCTTCCTCTCCTTGGCTATCATCACTGCTCTCCTGCCACCTCTTCTGAGTTTTTTTTGGGGGGAGGGGTGGGACGGGGTTGCACAATTTCCTCCCTTTATCCTGCTGTAATTCTTTATTTTCACCAGGTATTTAAAATGGAGAGAGAAGAAACACAAAGCTCCCAGCACAGGCTATGACTTCACTGAGAAGCTCATGACAGAAAGTGAAACTAACCATACTTTAAATTGTAGCATATAACCCTTTTATAGAAAGAAATTTTTACAGATTAAATAGATCACAAACTAGTAGAAGTGAAGGCTAAAGAAAATACTGAATTAGAAGAAAGGATATAGGAAAATAGACATCTTGTGTGATTACAAGAGCTCTAACCTAGTCTGTTTCAACCAGCTGTCAACTCTGGACATATTGAAAACTAGAAAAGAGTAAGAACACTGACTTAGTCAACATTTCCTAAATAAATGTAGTCAATGTAAACGAGTCACCATGATAAGAAGATGTAAACTAGCACTTTTGGCCAAAATAATCTCTTTGCCAAGTGGTGAAAAGTGGTAGTGGGGCCCGACATGAATTTGGGAAACATAAACAAAGAAAGAAAATTATGAGTACTAGTGTCTCACACACACACACACACACACACACACACACACACACACACAGCCAGAAAGACTTCAGGAGCCAGTGAGCCGACAAAGAATGTGGAGGAAGATCAAGCTAGAGCCACATCCTCCTGGTGACATTTGTAGGACAATAAGCAGATGTGAAGTAGAGGAGTTCAGCCAACATTCCTATAGGAATCTGTTATCACTAACAACAGTGAAAAGGCCACCTTTGGCCTCTCCCACTTCTGCAAGCAATGTGTGAAAGTAGATAACGTCAGAAGACACAAGGAAAAATCAATTAGACCATTATAAATGCAAAACAAAAGGATACACTGGAACCAATGAAATTTCCAAGGCGGTGGAGCCAAAGAACAGAAGATCCCAAAAGAATGGCAGAGATCACAAATGCTGTAGTTGGTGCTTTCTCCTTCCCCCACAAAAAAGGAGTCCGATATTATCAACAATCATTGATTACATACATCTATTTTCTTATTTATAGAAGGCCTTCAGGAGAGTGATCCATGGTCCATGCATGCATCAAGGGTATCTTTGATGAAAACATGAGTTGGGAAGAGGAGTATGATATGAAATATGTACATAGCAGATCACAAGTAAATGAGCACACAACTGGCTTATGTTGGCCAAGATGGTGAACAGGAGGAGGAGGCTCCATGTATTGTGAAAGCTCCAGATGCTCCAATTTATACAATAAATTTTATTAAAAATCAAGCACTAGAACACACTCTCAGAACCCATCCAATCCAGCCCACAGCTGAATAATTATCACTCCACACCTTCATGAGATACCTGAGCAGAAGTCACAGAGCTTTTGTTTGAAGACCTCCAGTGATGGGGAACTCATTACCTTCTGAGGTAGCTCATTCTATTTTAGGATAGCTCTGTTAAGATTTTTTTCTCCCCTAACATCAAGCCTAAATCATTCTGAAACTTTGATCTATTATTCCTAGATCTTCCCTCTGGATCTAAACTGAATGAGTCTAATCCCTCTTCCATATGGCAGCTCTGAAAATACTCAAAGACAGTTATTCTCTCTCCCTACCCACACCCTTCCACATGTCTTCTTTCCTTCAGGCTAAGGAACTAGTAACCATTTACTGAACTCCAATCTAAAAATCCCTACTTCATTCATCTTCTCCTGTCATCACAAGGTCCCATCAAGATACAAGATTCAGTTCCTAGCATAATACTTTGCACATGCATAGTGGGCAACATGAATCCAGTTATTACAATTAATTGTTTTTTCCTCTTGTGTATACATCCCAGTTTGCCAACACGGAACATTCCAAAATTACGTAAAAACTAAAAAACCTTAAGGAAAGTTTCTAGCAGATTGAATGGAATGTCAATCAAGGATTTACAGGAACACATGGACCTATCATAAAAAGTTCAGAAAGCATGAAGGGGTTGTCTCACTTCAAAGAAATCTTTGGAAATGCCCCCACTGCTTTTTGTGAAAGCACATGGAGATTGCCCATTAACGTTACTTAGTGGTGGGCAATTTTAAGAGATATATACAAGCTGTGAGCCATTGTCTGGGGAGCAAAAAAAGTGCCTCTTTGAATAATGACTAAGATCACACTGAGAACGGTCTTAATTTTTGCTAGCAGGATGATAGGCTATAATAAACAATATAGACAATACAGGATAAAGGAAAGAGGATTGACTTAGAAATCATAGGACTAGGGTTCAAATCCTTTCTGAGGCTTACAACCTGGTATGACCTTGGGCAAGTGACAGAGTTTTCCTAGGCCTCAGTTTTCTGCAAAAGGAGATGGCTTATTATAGGTGGGAACAATCCAGACATGGTGCTAAATGGTTTTATAAATACTACATTATTTGATAATTATTATAAAATGGCTTATAAGGTCCTGTTAAGGTAGACACCTATGGTCCTAAGATTCAGTGCCTACCAAGGTATTTTATTTTTATTTTTTACTCAAGCAAGACCAATAACATCCACCCAATCTATGTTCCTTTGTTTATACTTCTACACTTCATCCTTCCCACAAAGAAACATATGCAGACAAAAACCAGACACACAAAGACATGCACACACATACATACATGGACAGATAGGCACAGAAACAGACTCGGAAAGTAATAAGCTACATACACATCCTTTCCTCACACAGATCCAGAGCTGCAAGGGTCCCCAGGTTATCATGCCCAAGTTCCACACTTCATATATCTGAGGAAACTGCTACTGTAACACTTGAAGTATCCATGATTTCCTCAACATAGGCTCTCCACTGACATACACAGCAACTCAAAAAGTTGCAAGGGTTTCTGTACTGGGGGAAAAATCACCATCCAGTAGACAAGCTATTTCGAAGGTCCTAGGACCAATCTTCCGGGTCTTAGGAGCTGTCATCTGGCCCAAAGAGGAAGCCTTCCCAGCTCAGAAGGAGCTGGCAAGGCCTGAACTCCACTGGGGCATTGGCACAGGGTTTGGGAGAGAGGAGGGTTTGTATTCAGATGAACATAATTCAATCCAACAAATACTTATTAGATTGTCACCATGTAGGAAGCACTGTGCTACATGCTGAGCATACAAAGCTCAAGATGAACACTAGGGTCTGTCCTCAAGGGGCTTACAAAGGGGGCAGGGTCAAGATGGCAGAGTAGAAACAGGACTTCTGTGTGGCTCCCAGTTCCACCTCCTCTAATACATGTAAACAAATGACTCGAAACAAACTTTAGAGCTACAGAATCCACAAAGTGATAGAGAGAAACAAATCTCCCACGGAAGGAAGCCCAGCAGGCTGGCAGGAAGGATCTATTACAGCTGCTGGGAGCTGAGGGCAGTTCAGCCTGAGCTGCTGTTTTAGCCCCAGGGCAGCCCCAACAATCTGTGGCAAGCATAGACTTCGGGGGAGTAAATCACCAGCAGCTATAGCTGTTCCCAGACTTCTCAATTCATAAATGCAGACAAAGTTAAAGGTCAGTGGGGAACTTGGTTGGCCTGGGCAGGATAGAATAGTGCAGTCTGGCTACTTCCCCCAGAGCAAGAAGTGGAAGAGGTGCAGTGGCTGCAGCCAAGATACTATAAAACAGATCCAAATAAACGACAAAATAGAAGGCAATGTGAAATATCTCATTAGAAAAACCACTGACCTGGAAAATAGATCCACAAGAGATCATTTAAAAATTATTGGACTACCTGAAAGCCATGATCAGTAAAAGAGCCTAGACACCATCTTTCAAGAAATTATCAAGCAAAATTGTCCTGATATTCTAGAACCAAAGGGCAAAATAGAGATTGAAAGAATTCACCTATCACCTCTTGAAAAAGATCCCCAAAAGAAAACTCTTAGGAACATTATAGCCAAATTCCAGAGTTCCCAGGTCAAGGGGAAAATATTGCAAGCAGTCAGGAAGAAACAATTTGAGTACTGTGGAAACACAATCAGGATAACACAACACCTAGCAGCTTCTACATTAAGGGGTTGAAGGGCTTAGAATATGATATTCCAGAGGTCAAAGGAGCTAGGACTAAAACCAAGAACTACCTAACCAGCAAAACTGAGAATAATGCTACAGGGAAAAATATGGTTGTTCAAGGGGCTTACATACCACTAGAGATATGGCATGGAAATAGGCAAGTAAATACAAAATCAGATAGAAACTGGAGGGGGCTGGGAAGCCAAGGCTTCTAGTAAGAGGTGGCATCTGGACTTGACTTCAAAGCAAATGGAAGTTTCAAAGAGAAAGAAGTGAGGAGGTGGGGGAGCAGTCCATACAAAACTATGGGGTGGAAAATGGGATGTTGAGCTCAAGTAGGTGGCTAATGTCCAACTGTTCTGGAGAAGTAGGCTGGGGCCAGAGTAGGAAGGGCTTTGAATGCTGAAGAGAAGAACTGATAATTTATCTTATAGGTATAAACCAAAGACCACTGTGTGGGATTTTCTCCTCACTGGGAGAGACTGATGTCCCACCCCAATATGAAGGCCAGCCCAGCACAGAGTTGGCAAGAGCAGGAGAGAAAGGAGCTTCAGTCCCTTCAAGCTCTTCAGTCTTTGGGAGCTTCAGGTGCTTATGATTCTCAGTTTCTAGGGAGAAGGTGGAAGAGACATGAATGAAAAAATAGAGAGCTCTGCCATAACAGGCCAAGGTAAAGCTAGGCTTTGACACCAATAATGGGACTCTGAAATAGAGCCAAGTTTGGGCTGATGTCTCCAGACATAAGGCTGATGTTGATGACAACAATGGTGACTGGTACCTTTATAGAGCACCGTAAGGTATGCAATGGGCTTGACAGAGTATCTCACTTGCTCCTTACAGCCCTGGGACATATGTCCTGCTTATGATACTCATTTTACACATTTGGAAATTGAGGCTTAGCAAGATGAAGTGATTTGCCTCAAGTCCCACAGCTGGTAAGTAGCAGAGACAGAATTTGACCTTAGGTCTTTCTGGCTCCACATTCACTACAGCCCTTAGCCATCCCCTGCAGAAATCACATGGGTTAAGCCCATGCAGACAGTGGTTCCAGATCCAAAGCTGGCAGACAGGCCTCTTGACAATGCTGACAGAAAGGGAGGGTGCTAAGCTGTGCTCTGAAGTTTGGGGGTGTCTTCCATATTTCAATTGTTCAAGTTCACATCCCTTCTGAAGCAGAAACAAACAAAAACCAAACCCTTAACAGTTAACTCAGAAGTGAGAGAGAAAGGGAAAAAGACAATCTGGGAAAGGCTCTTTTCCCCTGCCCAGGGAGTAGCAGAAAGAACTACTGGAGACAAAGAACACCAGCTAAAACCACCAAAAGGGAGCTCTTAATACTCTTAGAAGGTGATTGAAAACCTCTTTCTCTTCTCAGCCTCAGGCCCCAGCAAATACCCTGCCTACTAGGTAGGCTCTCCAGGGATATTAGCTCCCACCAAGCTGCACTATTCTGGGCAGGGGGGCCCTCCCATTGGTCCTGGAAATCACACTGCATGGGCACCTGCCTAGTCAGTCTATGCATAAGCCCAGCTGGGGACAGGGGCTAGGGTTACCAGATTGAAGCTCCAGCAGACAAGCAGGCCTGTGTCAGGAAGCCAAATGGGACCTCTCACTGTGTCTCTCTGCAAGGACCTAAAGGCAGAAGAGTAGCCAGGGAGAGCAGGGATGCAGGAGACAGATTTTATGGAATTACAGATTTATTTTCCCATTATTTAATTCCCTCTTTTGACTATTAATAACAGAACATTTGGTGAAGAAAATGTAAAACAACATTTTAAACAATGAATGTGAGAATGTGAAATAAGAAACCAGTTAGTAGTACTGCCTATTTTTTCCAGCTATAAAACAGTAGCTATTGGTGGCAGCAAAGAATCTACTTGAATTCAACACTCTTTGTAAGTTCCTGCTTTGTACTAGGCACTGCCCTAGGTTGGGGGGGATACAGAAACAAGGAATTTATAGTCTACTACAGAAATGAGCAATATCAGATATGTAGGAATTGGCATGAAGCATTAAGAACTGGTGAGAAGAGAGGAAAGGGAGAAGTTCTAAGGGAGGACCTCGTGGCAGGAACAACACCTGAACTGAGCCTTGGAAGAAGACAAAAATGAGGTAGGAGAGCATGGCAGGCACTGAAAGTAGCTTTTACAAATTCATGAGAGGGAGGGAGGGAGGGAGGGAAAGAGAGAGAGAGAGAGAGAGAGAGAGAGAGAGAGAGAGAGAGTGTGTGTATGGAGTTGGGAGGGTAGGAACAACTAGTGAATAGTTCAGTTTGGCATGGACTTAATATAAAATCAGGCTGTAAAGGTAGATGGGAGCCAGATTGTGGAAGGTCATAAAAATAAGTTAAAAAGTTATGTTGTATCCTACAGCAATTGGGAGCCACTGAAGGTTCTAGAGCAGAGGAATAACACCATGAGACCTGTGCCTTAGTAAGCTGATTTTGCCATCTACAGAAAGAGGACTCGGGGTGGGGGGGGTGGCTTGGTGGCTAGGTGGTACAGTGAATAGAGCACTGGCCTTGGAGTCAGGAGGACCTGAGTTCAAATCTGGCCTCAGACACTTAACACTTAGTAGCCCTGTGACCTTGGGCAAGTTACTGAATCCCAATTGCCTTCCAAAAAGGGAAAAAAAGAAAGAGGGCTCAGAATTGGGAGAGAATGCCATGGAAAAAGATCACTTAGTAGGCTGTCATAGTAACCCAGACAGGAGGTGATCCAGGGCCTGAACAAGGCTGGTAGCAGTGACTATACAGAGAAGGGAACAAATATAAAAAGTATTACCTCTAGAGGTAAAGGGATCAAGGTTTGCAACTTACACAAAAATGGTAATAAGATCAATTGAAGTGTGAATCATACTCTAAGGTCCACAAAGTATTTTCCATAAAGCATTTCCTTTGGTGCTATTAACAGCCCTAAGAAGGAAGTACTATGGATATAATTTAGAAGCAACAGGGCAGATGGTACAACCTGATGTGAAGGTGGGATCTTCCCAAGTTGATTAGGAAACAGACAACAAGACTCCCCCAGAATTACACAGCTGTTAAGTGGTAGAATGTGTATGAATTTAGGTCTTCCCTATTCCAAGGCTAGCACTCTAGAAATAAGCCAGAGACAAGTGAGGTTGTGAGTCAGGGTTACTGATAGGGATTGTCATGCCACTGCCCAAAGAGACAACAAAGTTTGGAAGAAGGGCATGTTAGGACAGGAAGATAATGAGGCCTGTTTTGCACATGTGGAGTTTGTATTGCCTCTGGGGCACCTAAGAAGAGTTCAGCAGTCACTTGAAGATAAATGACTGGGCTCAGGAGAGAAATGAACACTGGCTCCATAGATTGGGAAGTCACTGTATGGAGGGGACACTTCAACAAATGAGAATGGATGAAATCGCAGAGAAAGAAAGCGGAGAATGAAGAAGCCCAGGCTGTGGACAGCGCCCTGGGAAACATCCCTGCTAGAAGAGGGAAAGGATGATGTGTTTGGTTTTTACATCCTCAATACCTAGCTTGGGGCCTTCTATACAGTAGGAACTTGTAAGTAGCGTTCCTTTGTTTGAATGACGAACCATTAGAAGAGACGGGGGAGCTATGAGACAATTAGGAGAAAAACAAGGAGAGAGTGTTGTCCTGAAAAGGCCCAGAGGAGACAACATCCAAGAAAGAGTGTAGTCAGCAGTCTGCACTGCTGGAAAGAGGCCTAAAAGTATAAGGATAGAGAAAAGCAAATATTAATAAGGGATTAAGAAATGAGTGGATGGTGAGGAAGCAGGGGCAACAAGAGCAGATGATTCTTTCCAGGAACTAGCAATGGAAAGGAGAAAAGATAGAGGAAAATAGCTTGAGGGTCAAGGGTAGCTTCTGTTTTGTAGTAAAGGTTGGAGAAAGGGAGATGGGTTAGCATAGAGAACACAGGTGGGATGTTTGACTTTAGCAAAGAGGAATGAATAGCCCTTCTTTTGAGCAGTCAAAGAAAGACAGGGTAGAATTGAACTGGTCCACTATACGGCCAAGACTGAAGAGGGTAGAGGGAGAGCATGTGAAAGAAAAGGGAGGGGTAGAAGGACTGGAAGTTACAGTGAGAATTAAGAACAGTTTCAGGAGCTACTGAAGAAAAGGACATTATGATTACCAAGGGGAAATCTCAAAATTCAAGACCATGGAGGTAGAAGTTATGGGTAATGGTCATCACTAGGCTAGCATTATCTTTTTGGTGGCTGAAAGAATAAAACTGCATGTGATGGAAGTTGAGACAGTCATGCTATAAAAGAAAAATACAATTTTTGGTTTTTTCTTGCTGGGGAGGATTGATAAGGGGTATAAGAACTAACTAGTTAATAGGTGCTCCTTAGTTCCTGCCCAGATACCTTTTACTCCTCACCCTCAATTTCTGTCTCCTTCCCATTTCCCGGAATGTGAGAGGTAGCACCAGACTGGTTCCCCTAGGATATCTCCCATCCTGCAAGAAGACATCAGCAGTCTCATCTGCTTTTCTCTGAATCAGAAGGGAAAAAGCAAATAGGAAAACTGAAAATAAAGAAAATCTTAAATCCCTTCTCAATCATTTGCCAATCATCTCTTCCCCACCCCGCCTTTTGCTATTCCCTTCTCATTTTAACTGCTTAAAAACTAATTTGCTTTCAGCCCCAAGAAATACTAGATCTGGATTTCAGTGAACATTGTGCATTATTCTTCAGTCAATGAGGATGACAACCTCACAGATTAATTAATGCAGGTTGTTGACATAAGAAGGCTAAGATCACCATATAAACATTAGCTATTCTGATGGTTTAATAATTCCTTTCTCTACTTTAAAGGCTGAGTAATTGACAGATGGAGCAAATGCAAAGAAAGATGCAGGTAAATACAGTGGAATCAATTCCATCCCACGGTAATACAATTAGAATTGACAATACTCCAAGAAAGTGAGCAACATCCTGCCTTTAGCATAGGATTTATAATTTTATTAATATCTTTTGATTTTATATCAGCTTCATTACCCAATCTATTTCTTCTCCTCGCCCAGAGAGTTATTACTCATGACAAAGAATTAAAAAAAAAGAATGAAAAATTACTTTAGTAAAACCAATATTGGAAAAAGTCTGCCATTATATACAGTGCTCCACACCCATAGTCCCCTGCCCTTGTAAAGAAGGCAAGGGGTAAAATCTCCTTGCTCTATGGGGGGCTAGGGGTGTGTGTGAAGCTCTGTCATTAGAATTCCACCGAAATGTTCCAATTTTTTACTGTAGTCAGAGTGTATATTATTTTCCTGGTTCCACTTACTTCACTGGGCCCAGGCCTCAGATCACAATGTGCTTTCTCATCCCATCCAGTCAACCAATCTGGTCATCCATCCCGCTGCCTTATTTATGTGTATTGACTCTGTCCTATCCCTCAACCCAGCATCCCTATGAAATCTGGAGGTTTTCTATCCCTTGGTCAACATTCCCAGATGGTAGATAGTCTCTCCCATTAAACTATAAGTCCCTTGAGAACAGAGACTCTTTGGATGAGTATGCCTCAGCAATCAGACATATAAAAGCTTTTATATAAGCTTTCTTTCATAATCCCAAATGGTTTTCTTGAACAATTGGACTAATTCACAGCTTTATATTTATCACAGGACTTTAAAAAGTTATAGACAGCCCTGACATCAAGTACAAGTGCATACTTCAATCTTTTTCTTTTAGTCCTCTAATTAAGGATGCCTGAAATCTCCTGTGGCCATTTGGGGCTTTTTTAATCAAACCGGGTCCAGAAAAACCTTCACTGAATCAACATAGTAAGCTGATTTAAAGTTGTTAATAATAAAAGGAACTTACTTTCACATAGTATTTCTGGTTTCCCAAGCCCTCTCTTTCCTTTCTGTGGAGGACAGAGAATTTCATTTGGATGCTAAAAGTTGTCTCAAGTTTCTTCCTCTCTAAGAAAAGAAGGGTTAAGCTACATGATCTCTAGAGTGCCTTTGCATCATCTAAATCCCATAATCCTTTGAGGTAGATACAAATGCTGTTATTCCCAACCTGGGGATGAGAGAACTACAACTCAGAAATCTTAAGTAATTTGGCCAAAGTCACACAGACAGTAAGTGGCCAAACCAGGACTCAAAGACAGACCTTCTGAAATCCAAGTCCACTAAGCCACACATTTTCTAACCAACATATTAATGTCCACCAAACAATATGGATGTGTCTGTTGACAGGACTACTTTGAGAGGTGAAAATTTTATTATAGTGTAGTGACAATTCAGGCACAAGGAAATATATTTTGTATGACTGCAAATGTATCATCTATAGCAAATTGCTTGCCTTCTCAAAGGGAGAAGGAGGGGAGGGAGGGAGAATTTGGAATCCAAAATTTTTTTCAAAAAAATGTAAAAAATTGTTTTTTACATGTAATTGAGAAAATTTGAAAAAGGTGAAAAAACAATTTAGGGAGAGAGACCTATTGTCCTGGAGGCCTGACTGTAGCTGGGGAAGGCACGGAGAACCAGGGACCCTCTTTGCCGACTTCTGTGTTTTTACAAGGCACATAGCAACCCAAATAAAAATGGTCTAAATTCCATCAAAAGATCCCTTCCACCTCCCATTCAGAAGGTAATTCAAGCACTGGCTAGCCTTCCCTGATCCAACTACATTATCTTCTGGGCTCTAGCCAGCTTCCAACAGCCTGGCCTCAGAATACTTCATGAATGGAGTTTGTGACTCTCCTGGCATATCCTACCCCACCTTGGCCTAAAGGTATTGAAAGGATATTTCCATATCAGTACTGAACATGCATCTGTCTTGAGGCCAGGACCCTTACCTCATTAGTCTATAGTTTGGCCACCATTGGGGCCAACACAGCTATCCCGGCCTCCCTGCTGTTTCCCACACAAGATTTTGTTATCTCCAGTCTCCATCCTTTTGCACTGTCTCCATACCTAAAAAAAACTGACCCTCCTCACTGCTTCAAGACTCAGCTCCAATCTTACCTTCTACAAGAGGCCTTTAACTGTCCCCCTAGTTACTAATGCCTTCCCCTATAAGGTTATCTTCCTAGTTATTTACATGTTGTTTCCCCACTTGAATATAAGCTCCTTGAGGGAAAGGTTGGATTTTGCCTTACTTTGGGTCTCCGAATTTAGCATGTTGCTTTGCACATATTAAGTATTTAATAAATGCTTACTGACTTGATCACACCTAGTTGCCCTGGGCTGCTCAGTGTCCAGCACTCAGCATGATCCAGAGACGTGAATAAGAAATGACCAGGCCATGTGGGTAGCTCAAGGAAGAAAGATGAACCCCATATATTGATTCTCAGGATTCTCCATTTTTATGGAGCAATGAGACAAAGGAAGGGATGGAAGGGACCTCAAGTATTCATATCATTATCTTAGTCTGTCCTATCCTGGAAGTAGCAGGGAAGTAAGACCTTTTGTTCTCTAGGTGTCTTAAGAAAAGTCAGTTACCTCCTTTAATATGTAGCCACATCACAAAGGATGCTCTTGAGAGCTGGCTTCAAGGCCTGAAGCCAAAGCTGCATCATCAAGTACATCTGCATAGGAACTGACCGCCCAAGAATTCAAATATTTAGGTTTTGAACAACTAAAGTTTTGGGGCAAAGCCTTAGATCTAGGCCTCAGGTACCTCTTAATGCAGCCTCAGTCATAAACAGATACAATTGAGAGCAGACTTCAAAGCTGAAGCGCAATCCTCAAAAGACATCACGTTTAGGGCTGGGCACCCAAAGATACCTTTGTGCAGAATCAGATATAAGTCCTGGCTCAGGCCTCTTTGGCTCCCCACACCTAGTAGACAATCAAATACTTACTAAACTAATTTCCTATTCTTCTATTCTGCCTCAGAAAGCAAATATGTCAGATTCAAAAGAGGTTGTTTTGTTTTGAATTAGAGGTTTACATTTGTAGATTACTGCTTCAAGTACTCACCTTAGTAGTGGTAGACTGCTGGACTGAAGTGAGCATGGGTCAGTGTGACCATGGGCAGGAGTCTCAAAGAACTTCCTAACTATTCAAGTTAAGGGAGAGGGGAGGGAATTCCTGCACCAGAGGAAGTCAAACGTCCTTTGTACAGACAGAAGGGCCCTTCAGAGGCTGCAGGCCAAACTCATAGAGTCATTCCTTTTAAGAGCCTTACTAGAACTTGCTAAGGAAACTTGGCCAGGAAACTTTGGAATAGGGAATTGTCAAGTCCTGAAGGTCCCTCAGAGCAGAAGGGAGGAGATAGCTTGGATTGGGGGTTAGAGAAGAATTAACAGGTAGGAGGCCTGAAGCCAAGAAGAGAAAGAGTAAATAAGCCCAGAGGGAGAAAGAACGGGGCTCTATTCCAGGAACAAAAAGATTAAACAGTAACCCAGTCTGAAGGTCACGATGAGACACTCCATCCAGAGGTGAGCCAGGAAAACTTGGTTAGAGATAAGCAAGAACGGGGAACACAAGGCAGGGGCAAACCCCTGTTAGAAGGATGTGCCTGTCCCTTCTGCCCACAGCCTTGACTTTCACACAGAGAACCAGCTTTAAGCAGTGTCATTTATCATGGTAGCCACACACCCCAACCTTAACACACTCACATGTACAGCAACTGTGGCCTTGGATAGGAAGAATTCTGTTGAAATGGGAAAAGCCTCCTGGTTTGTAAAAGTCCTTTAAAAAAAGGCAGAGGGGGTGAAACTCGCTTCCAGGAGGGGCTCACTTGCCATCAGCCTGACAGAAGGTAAAAGCATTTCTCTGTTGGGGTGCCACATCTTTTGAGTCATTAGGCCGCCCACTTGGCATGCTATGAAGCAAGTGGGCAAGACTTTGGCTAATCTGTGAGAAAGCTCTTTTAAGGGATAAATGGCATTTACTGCAAACTGACCTTTGGAAAAAGAAGCCAAAAGAGATGCCTGTCTTTAAGGAATTAAGCCTTACTACCTAGAATGTATCTTAACTTCTCTATACCACCCACTTTCTACTGATTAAAGAGAGATGAAGGCTAAGGCCCCTTCTACCAATGGGGGTGGGGGAGAGAGGTGGAGAGAAGTTAAGTGTTAAATTAAGTTAAATTAAGCCCTAGGACATACCATAGCTGGGTGGGATTTCAAGTCATCATCCCAAATCCCTGAGAGACTTTTACAGACCTATTTCTGACAATGGCTTCACACATGCAAAAAAAACAAAAACCATTGGACACCAAGAGAGGCAGACAGTAAAAGGAACATGGAATCTGAGGGTCTGGGTTCAAAGTCACCTTGTGACTTCCAGCAAATTTCCTGAACTCTCTGAGCTCTGTCTTCTGTAAAATGGGGGGACTGAGCAAGGTCACATCCTAAGTCTCTTCCACCTCTTAAAAAAAATCCCATGCCTACGAATGACATCCTGATAGCTGTTCCCTTGAAATCCCAATGCCTTTCCCTTCAGGATGGTTCTGGAAAAAATTTGCCAATATTTTGAGCATTAAGCTAGGATCATTAGAATGGAGCCTTTGTGTCAATGTCAATGGTGCCTTAATACGCAGATCATCAACACAAGACATTGGCCTTTCAAACTCAGACTGAGCTATATTGTCTGTATTATTATTACTACTAATAATATTAATAAGAGAAAATTACATTTGGAACAGGCACTGAATGTTATACTACAGAAGTCATTAAAATATTGTCCACCTGCATCAATTGAAAGTATTCAGTAAATACAAGAACAGTGTAAAAGATGGACCCTGTTTTGCATTTATGACACAGCAAAAGAACTTTGGTACTGCAAGTACCTACCTTTAGGACTCCAAGGGCTTCCATCTAGCCAGGGCCTAAGGTTGTACAAGAGCTGCTACCAGAAGATGGGTGGTGGGGAGGGGAGGGGAGGGGAGGGAGTGTAGGTGCCCTGGGTGGGAAGCAGAAGCCAGAAATTGGTTTCAGATCTATCCTCAAGCCACCAAACAGACCTGGCAACTGCCTCTGTGATCCCTTTGCAAGGCTTGTTGGGTGTTAATTACAGCCTGAAGGCAGAAAGGAGGTCCATTCACTGGTTCCTTCTTAGAAACTTCTTGTATTTCTTACCTCTGGGTTTTCAAATGACATAATATTTGTAAAGTACTCAGCGCAGTCCCTGCATGTAGTGGGAGCTTAATAAACGATTCTTCCCTTCCCTTTCAAACTACAGAAAGTGCAGTTTAAATCTGGGAAAGACAGGCTCAAAAATAATTTTTAAGGCTCCTACCTTTAATTCAGATCCATTCCCAAACTTGGGCTTTACAATGGCTTCCACTGTCTCTTGAAGTTCATGACTATCACATGTCCTTCCCTTCTGATGACTTTTCCAAACTCTTCCTGGTTTTTGTTTGTTTCCCCTTTCTAAACAAACTGTGTTGGAGGCCTGCCTAACATTGCCTGTCATCCTATAAGGAATATAGGATCAAGGAAATCTCTACTGGGAGCTAAGGTGTTCCTGAATGCAAGTCCAGTGATAAACCTACTGCAACAGCTAGCTAGCTGCCTTCTTGCCAGTCCAACTTTGTACTTACGATGTTTTAAAGGAACAATTTGAATTTTTCTTCTGGATTCATCATTCTGCTTGCCCCACATTACTGGAGATTGGATTGACTTCCCCCCCTTCCCCATCTTCCTACCCCTCCCCACTGCCTGGCCCCTTCTTCTTCCCCACCCCCACTCCTCTTTCCAAACACAACTGATTGCCTGGTTATTTGATGGAAGGGCCAGGCTCCTAAAATCTCTAATGGAACCAATAAGGAGCTCCTCTTCACATTCAGAAGTCTCTTCTCATTGAAATTGTAAGCCTGGAGATTATGGTCTAGTAATACTTCCAGAGGAAGCCAGAGTTAAGCTAGTTAACAGATGAATGTGAGTACTTACCTTGTAACCAGGGTCAATGTGTTCATATTTCTTCAACTTTTGCCTTAAATCATATCTTCCAGTAAACTGGATGCACAAAAGTCAGGAAATTGGAGATTAGTCTATAATATGCTATTATTTTAGTAGTTACATTTTTATAAGGGGAAACCCCCCCCCAGGAACCAGCATCCTGCACTAATGCAATTAGTGACAGCGCCTGACCTCCATATGTGTGTTCGTGATAGAGCAGTAGCATGGGTGGGTGGGGATGGCTTACTGTGTGTATATAATCAGCGATAGCAAAACCACCTCCAGATCTTTTTTTCTTTCACTGAAATCTGTTCCTTTTGCAGCAAATATGTCCTTCTTGCCTCCTGCCTGATACAGACTAACAAGATCTGAAATTTCAAAGATTCCACTTGCTTCTCGGAGTTCAGACAATATGAGACAAACTATAAGTAAATTCCAAGTAACGGCACACCATCCCCAGAACTGTATTCCACTAGGCAATTAAAGCTGCCTATTGAAGGGAGAGGGGAGAGGATGGCAAAATCTGGGTTTTTCATGAAAAAAAATCTTTTCTAAGTGAAAAATGTTCTCCCCTGTTTCCTTTATTCAGAAGCCAAAGAAGGTTGCTCCAATTAGAAAAATGTACATTTCTAATTCAAAAAGGGGATTTAGGTAGAGTTTGAAACATTCTCAAGTTCTGTGAATATCTCTTGCCACAAAATCTGAACAAGGAGAGATTATTCTCTTTATGCTGAAGACACATCATGGTATCTATTAACTCTGAATTAATTTCTATGATTTTTTTTTTATTTGCCAGAAAAAGTTGTTGTTTTCAAGGCAGCTGCATAATCCACTGTATTTAGATAAATCGTGAGACATAGTGTTTATAAGACTAGCTGCTGAATCAGCAAAACATAGGTGAAGGTCCTGTTTCAGTGCGCTAGGAAAAGAACACTATAACTTGCAGACAGGGTGCCAACCTGGATGGGAAGAGGAAGTCTTCTCATCAAGACTTCCCTCATTCTAGTGGTACTCGAAACGTGGTATCTCTGTGATCCTCTCAGGGGATCCATGAGCTCAAAACTATTTTCATAATGATAGTCAAATATTTTAATTGTCAATAACGTAAACATTGATAGAGCTCACATAAACAAAAGCTCTTTAGGTGTCTTTAATGATTTTTAAAAGTGAAAAGCAGTCCTGAGACAAAAAAAAGTTTGAGAACTGCTACCTCATACCGATGAAATCACTGGTTCAATCTCTATCCCTTTAAGTGTGTATATACATATACATGTATGTGTACACATATATACATATGCACATGTGTGTATGGATTCACGTGTACACACACATTTATCTGTACCTGTGATTTGTGACAGCTTGCTAATATGGGAAAAAGAACTGGATTGAGGGTCTAACTTCATGGGTTCAGATAATGCCTCTCCCATTTACTAAAAGTGTACTCTCAGGCCTGTCCTCTCCCTTCTCCTGGGCCTTGGTTGCCTCTTCAGTAAAATGAGAGAGACCAGATGATGTCTAAGTCCATGATGGCTTGTATGATCTCAGCTGTGTAAGATGCATTCCTAGTGAAGTTCTATCAACACAGTTCTCCAAATGTTCTGCAATTTTCTGCCATAAAGAATTGTCTGAGCCACTGAGGCTAGGGTCTTGCCCAGGAATAGACAATATGTGTCAGAGAGAGGACTTGAATCCAGGTCTCCCTTACTCTACGGTCTGCTAGAGAACAGACTTTAGTTTAATGTCAGAATAAAATACAGTAATAAGACAAGAACAGGGCTTATCTACTGAGACCACCAGAATTCATTAATTTAATACAGAAGCTTTAGAGGAGTAGTGTCCAACTCAAATAGAGATTGGTCCTCTAAATCCTACACTAGGATCTCTTCCAGTCTCATATTAATATAGAAAACCACACATGAACAATAGTATGTTTACTTAATTTGTTAACTATTTCCCAACTGCATGTGAATCTGACCTTGCTAAATTGGACCCTTAGGCCCTGGGTGTTTGATACCTTTGCTTTAGAGAATCATAGATTTAGAGCCAGAGAGAGGGAATTTTAGGGATCATCTAGTCCAATTCCTCATTTAACAGATGAGGAGACTAAGGCCTAGATTGGTGACAGGAGAAAAAAGCCACAATGGGTAAATCTCAATACAGGAGCTCTGACTACAAATCCATGTCTCTGTCCTGGGCACAGAGCTTCAGTTTCATAGTGTCACAATGGGGCCACCATTGTAATGTGTAAGGGCTCAGTTCTTAGAGCATACACAATCTCTCTTGCCTTGATAGCTTGGGAAACTTCTAGGCTTCTGCCCCACTTAGGAGTTTACCTTTGCATCCCCTGTTTCCCAGAACTTGGTGAGCAAAAAGTTTGAGTAGACCCATTTCTCTTTACGGTAAATGATGCTACCTTCTCTATCTTAATACACAACAAACATGGCATGGTTAGAGTGCTGGGCTTGGAATCAGGAAGACATGAGTTTGATTCATTCCTTTGACACTTAGTACTTCTAAGGCTCTAGGGAAGCCTCTTGACCTTTGTGGACTTCAGACAACTCCCTAAAACTTCTTTCCTAGGTCACAGACAAACTGGGATCTGTTTTGGTGAATGGAATTCCCATACCAAAAGCTCAGTAGGCTGCCAGTCACAGATCCATCAAGTATTCATGTATATCATCTTAATATTTGCATTCATGAGCTGTGATGTGTTAAAAGATGGGAGATTATGAGCAGTATCACCTCATAAAACAGAGAATTAATGGAGAGTAAAAACCAGTTTAAAGAAAGCTTGGCAAGATACCCAATTAAGCAAAGTCATCTCAAGGGCATTTGTGGATGAAAATCAAGAGGACATCCTAGACCCGGACTAATGATCTGCCACAATAAGGACTCAGAGCCAAAGTACCATTCATGTGGCTTATTAAATGATATAGGTGAAATAAACATGAAGGAAATGTAATGGTTGAGTGCAGACTTCCTGGTCTCCCTCATTTTCCTAATTAAGATACACTTGTGACCCTTGGTAAGCCACAGAAAGAAGCCATCCTCCTACTATTCATTGCCCTTTGTTTTTCTGACAAGGTATTCCCCCCACAGATTAAGATTTGGCCATCAATGGGAGGTGATCCTACTTGGGCACTTGCCCCAGGTTCCACCAGGAACTTCTGTACTCCTAACATAGTTCCAGGTACTAAGTACTGTAAATAATCTCTTCCAGTAAATTGGTTGCACAAAAGCCAGGAAATTGGAGTACTAAAGCATTCCAGTTAACAGAGATGCCAATCACAGAGGACAACAAACAGAAGAAAATGAGAAAAGTTCTGCAGAGGTTTCTATAACAAATTTTGTTTACTATCAAGGGTAGTTGAATCCAATGTCACAGCTCAGAGAGTGCTTATGCAAGAAGTAGAACTGATATTAAAAGAAACAAAAACAGGTACAACAGCCTGATTAGACCAAAGATACACAGGCAGCCTGAAACAGTGGCTAAACTGGACCTGTAGTCAGAAGACATGGGTTCATATCTTGCCTCAGGCATTTATTAGCTATGTGATGCTGAGCAAGTCATTTACCCTCTCTGGGCCTCAGTTTCTCCATCTGGTAACTGAGAAAATTCAACTTTATGGCCTTTAGGGTCCTTCTAAGCTCTAAGTCTATGACCTGATGAAGACTCATACTAAGACAGTGGGATATAACCAAAGCATTGGCTTTGGAGTCAATTGTGATATTGCCAGTTACTACTTGGGTGATCTTTGGCAAGTCATCTAACAGCTCTAGGAGGTTAGATACTGCCTCATATGTATAATAAGGTGACAAGACTAGATGACCTAGAAGGTCCCTTTCATCTCTGTATCTAGGGGAAGTAGAGCTGCATGGTAGAGGAGTCCCATAGCCCTGGGTTCAAGGGCCACCTCTGATACTGGTTATATGACCCTGGACAAGTCAATAGCCCTCTCAGAGTTCTAGAGAAATCTTTAAGACTTTAAGTTAAAGAAAAGGTAGAGGGAGTTTCTTCATCTAAGTCTTCCCTAGACCAGTGCAAACATAAGTCTCATCTCTCTTTCTACTTTAACCCTAGAATTCCCATCAGCCCCTGGGCCACTTCCTCTGACTTGATGGCTCTTCTCAGAACTTCCACTTGAGAAGGCTATCCAGGCCAGGCTTCTCTCTCCCTATGAGGACCCTTCTCCTCTCCCCCATTTCCTTTTGTCTATGGTTGTCCCCCATTAGAATGTAAGCTTCTGGAGGGCAAGAACTTTTTTTGTTTGTTTATATTCATATTCCTAGTGCTTTGTATAATGCTTGGCACACAGTAAGTGCCTAATAAATGCTTATTGACTGTCTGAGTTGTCAGGTACATTCAGAGCTTGATTCAAAAGGTATCATCAGGGGCGGCTGGGTGGCGAAGTGAGTAGAGCGTTGGCCCTAGAGTCAGAAGGACCTGAGTTCGGATCCAACCTCAGACACTTAACGCACACACAAACAAAAACCTAGCAGTGTGACCTTGGGCAAGTTACTTAACCCCAATTGCCCTCCAAAAAGCAAAAAAAAAAAAAAAAAGGTATCACCTTCACCCTGGCCATTTTCTGCCCTGCAGCTATAGATTCTGCTGTTTCACCTCTCTGGAAACTTGGACCATCAGAAACCATTCCTGGGATAAGTAAGACACCCAGTTCTGTACTCCCTGAAACCATGTACCCTTACCTCCACCCTGGTCAACTTCTGTTGCCCTGTTCCTGGAGCACCCAACCTTCCCCTTCCTCTCTCCCCCCTTTTTGCTACCTCCAGCTCAAGAAATCTAATCAAATCAAGACTCCCATTGCCTCTGGAAAGGGTATGTCAATGGACCATACCAATGTTTTACTTGAGATTTTGTGACTTCTCCAACCAGCCCTCCCATTAGTGGACACTACTCCCCCTGTTACTCCTTGAAGGCTTAGACTATCACACTTTTGTGTTTGTATTGCCAGTGTTTAGTACAGTGCATAAGGAGGGCAAGAAACCAACTACATGTGAAAAAATCTCAGACCTTATTAATATTGAATAAATGCAATTGAAACAACATCAGTAACTAGCAACCTCTCTGCTTACTTTGCCATCTGTATAAAAAAAGTTTTATAAGAATAACTTATACATGTATTGAGGACATCCTCAATGAGAGGATTAGGGGAGATCATTCAGGCTTTCACAAGTGACAGTCTACAAGAGACCACATTTTTCCCATTGTACCATTGAATGAAAGATAGAAAGAACACAAAATCCCACTGCACTTAGAATTTGTCTGGGGAATTTTTGAAAGACCTATTGGAGGGCAGAGAATACTGAGCAAGGAGGCAAGGAAGATTCTTGTCCTGATTTTTAAAATAATAAAAAATAGCTAGCATTTATATAGAACTTTAATGTTTGCAAAGCACTTTGGAAATATCAATCTCATTTGATTTTCACAAAAACCCTAGGAGGTGGGTGCTGTTATTATCATTCCCATTTTAATGATGATGAAACTAAAGTAGACAACAGTTAAGTGACTTAGCCAGGGTCATACAGCCAGCAAGTATCTGATATGCTATTTGAGCTCAGATCTCCCTACCTTCAAGACCCTGGCTTGATTCATTGCTGTACCACCTAGCTGTCTCTAAGCATCACAACTTACTTAGCTGTTCCCCAATAAATAACTGTCTTCTTTTCAGTTCTTTATTCTGTATATACTTTTGTCATTGCTGCATCCCCAATTAAAATGTAAACTCTTTTTTTTTTTGCTTTTTGGAGGGCAATTGGGGTTAAGTAACTTGCCCAAGGTCGCAAGGCTAGGTTTTTGTGTGTGCATTAAGTGTCTGAGGCCGGATTCGAACTCAAATCCTTCTGACTCCAGGGCCGACACTCTACTCACTGCACCACCTAGCCACCCCAAAATGTAAACTCTTTCAAAGAAGAGATAGTTTCATTAAGAGCACTTGTATCCCCAGCACCTTGAAGACTATCTGGCATTTAATCGCGCTTAATAAATGGTGATCGGGTGACTGATTCTTTGTTTCCACTTCTATAATATTTTGCTGTATAGAAGCCTTTGTTTTTATCATTGACCACCTTGGGAAAAATACCTGGCAGTTGAATCTCTGAGTCAAAGAGTATGGACATTTTAATCACGTTCTCAGTCTAATTCCGAATTGCTTCCCAGAATAGTTGAACCAATTCACAGAGCATTAGTATGCCAATCTTTCCACAGCCACTTCAGCACTGACTAGTTCCATCTTTCATTATCTTGGTCAATTTCTTTGGTTGGTGTGAGGTGAAACCCTAGAGTTGTTTTGATTTGCCTTTCTCTTATTATTTATTTGGAACCTTATTTTACATTGTTGTTAAAAGTTCACAGTTTGTTCATATTCTTTCTATTCTAAAGGAATGGCTTTTGGATATATACGTGTGTGTATATACATATGTGTGTATGTGTATATATATGTATATATGTGTGTGTACACATATATGTGTATGTATGTAAATGTGTATTTATGTATATATATCCATATTTGTTAGTTTGCTATATATCTTAGATATCAGAACTTTATCAGAAGTATCTGAATCAAATTTTTTCCCCAAGTCTGCCACTTTTCCTTTTTTCAAGCTGCATTAATTTTCCTCACATTATTGTTTGTTGATAGTTTTAAACTGTTTGGTTTATCTAGATAAAAAAAAACTGCCTTAAAAGGATCTTTTTCAAACTCTTTGGGATACAGCCCTAGAAGTGGTATTGCTGGGGTACTTCAGAGTTGTTCTGACTTGCATTTCTCTAATAGTGATTTAGAGCATTTTTGGTATGACTATAGATAGCTTTAATTTCTACCTCTGAAAACTGTCTGTTCATAACCTTTGACCAGTTATCAAATGGGGAGTGACTTCTATTCTAATTTGACTTGGGTCTCTATGTATTTCAGAAATGAGGCCTTTATCAGACACACAGGTCATAAAAAATCTTTCCCAGTTTTCTGGTTCCCTTCTAATCTTGATTGCACTGGTTTTGTTTGTGCAAAAAACTTTTCAATTTAATGTAATAAAAATTATCCATTTTGTATTTCATAATGTTCTCTATCTCTTGTTTGATTATAAATTCCTCCCTTCTCCATACATCTGACAAGTAAATTATTCCTTGCTCTCCCATTTTGCTTATAATATTAGCCTTTAATTCTAACTTGTGTATCCATGTTGACTTTATCTTGGTATACAGTGTAAGATGTTGACCTATGCCTAGTTTCTGCTGTATTATTTTCCAGTTTTCCTTGCAGTTTTTTCATATAGTGAGTTCTTATCCTAGAAGCTGGAGTCTTTGGGTTTATAAAACAGTAGATTACTATAGTCACTGATTGCTGTGTCTTTTGTACCTAACCTATTTCACTGATCCACCACTCTATTTCTTAGCCAATACCAAGTAGTTTTGATGATTGCTGATTCATAATACAATTTAAGATCTGGTATGGCTAGGCTTTCTTCCCTTGCCTTTCTTTCATTAATTACCTTGATATGCTAGAACTTTTATTCTTCCAGATGAATTTTGCTATTCTTTATTCTAGTGCTATAAAATATTTTTAGTAGTTTGATTGGTATGGCATTGAATAACTAAATTAATTTGCATAAAATGTAATTTTGTCAAAAGCTTCTTCATCTATTGAGAAAATCAGATGATTTTTATTAGTTTTGTTGGTGATATGGTCAATCATGCTGATAATTTCCTTACTATTGAACTAGCCCTGCATTCCTGGTATAAATCCTACCTGGTCATAGTGTATTATCCTCATGATAAGTTGCTGTAATCTCTTTGCTAATATTTTATTCAAATTTTCTGCATCTACCTCTGTATCCCAGAGAGATAATAAAACAGGAAAAGGACCCATATGTACAAAAAGGTTTTATAGCAGCCCTTTTTGTGGTGGCCAAGAGCTAGAAATTGGGGGGATGCCCATCAATTGAGGAATGACTGAATAAGTTGTGGTATATGAATTTAATGAATTATTATTGTTTCATAAGAAATGATGAGCATGTGGACTTCAGAAAAACCTAGAAAGACTTACATGAACTGATACTGAGTGAAGTGAGCAGAACCTGAAGAATATTTTTACACAGTAACAGCAACATTGTGAAATTACTAACTTTAATAGACTTATCTCAGCTTAGCAATGCAAGGATCTAAGACAATTCCAAATGACTCATGATGGAAAATGCTATCCATATCCTGAAAAAGAGCCATGGAGTCTAAATGCAGATCTAAACATACTATTTCTTTCTCTCTCTCTCTCTCTCTCTCTCTCTCTCTCTCTCTCTCTCTCTCTCTCTCTCTTGTTTCTTCTTTCTTATGGTTTCTCCCATTGGTTCTAGTTCTTTATTACATGACTAATGTGAAAATATGTTTAATATGAATTTATATGTAAAGCCTATATCAATTTACACACCATCTTGGAGTGGGGAAGGGGAGGGGTAGGGATTAAATTTGGAACTTAAAATCTTATGGAAACGAATGGTGAAAACCAAAAATAAATAATTAAAAAATATCTTTTTCAACAAGGTATCTCCCATGCATCTGGTAAAATTATATAAGATTCCTTAAAATAAATAACATATAGCTTTGCCTAGTGACTCTCAGCTCATAAAAAACAAGTAAGGCATTAAACAGTGAAATGTACATCTCACCCAAGGTGTTGACAGGGGGATAGAGGAAATTCAGCATGGAGGCCCAAGTATAAAGGAATTTCTATAGATGGTAAGGTCCTCTATATGTTCTTGTTTGCAGTTGAATTTTGCTGACTGACTCTTCAACACACTGAAGACCCTCTTAAATAAGATTTATAATCACTCAAAAGAATTTGCCCCAACCATCCACACAAGAAAATTCAAGTGGATGAGCAATTGCTATTTACCAGATTATGATATACTGGATGTGATGGACATTATGACATGATAGACAACTTACTGGGTTTGTCCATCAATATACATTTTGGTTGGTTGGTTTTTGTCCTTCATTATCGAAGAAGACCAAAATGACATCACTATGTTGGGGTCAAAGTATAATGTGTCTGACTATGGTTGGTCAGGTCAATATGAGGTTAGAAGGTTTTACCACAGGTAGGCACAAATGGTCCATATGAACATTTGGAGTGGAAATGTCTTTAAATTTGTGCATCTCATCTTTCTTTTGACCTGCTACAATTCTGCTTTGCTCATAGAGCAGTGCTTTTTTTTGGTGAGGGTGCACCATGCTGAATGGTCCTGTGCTACCATCTCCCATGTTTCACAATCAATTCCAAAGTTCTTCAAAAAGACCTTGAGAGTATCCTTCTATCATTTCTGACTTTCATGTGAGCATTTGCCTTGTTCTCTATAAAACCATCTTTTAGGAAAATGTACATCTGTCATTCAAACAGTGTGGCAAGCCCATCAGAGTTGCTACCTCTTCAGTAGAGTTTGATCAGCTCAGGAAAGGACCTCAGTGTGCAGTAACTAATCTTGTCAGGTAATCTTCAGAATCTCCTTATGACAATTCAAATAAAAGTGATTCAGTTTCCTGGCATGGTGCTGATAGACTGTCCAGGTTTCATAGGCATACAACAATCAAGTCAGCACAACAGCTCTGTAGAGTTTCAGTCTGGTAGGTAGTCTAATGCCTCTTTTTTCCCATACTTTCATTTGGAGCTTCCCAAACACTGAGCTACCTCTGGCAATGCATGCATCAACCTCATCCACAGAGTAATCTCATCCCTGTACATTCTTGGAAAGTCTAATGCCAAGGCAAGCGAATTTATCCACAGCATTAAAAATTTCTCTGTTTGCTATAACTTATGGTTCCACATATGGATGGTGTGGTGCTGGTCAGTGGAGACCTCTGGTTTCTTGATGTTAATTATCAGTCCAAAATTAGCACAAGCAGCAGAGAATTGATCCATACTTTACTGCATCTCAGCCTCAGAGGCTACATTGAGTGCACAATCAAAAAGTCATACACCAACTATTCTTCCACTTTAGTCTTGGCTTATAGCCTTTTCAAGTTAAATAATTTAACAGCAGTGTGGTAGCTGACCTTGATGTCATGATGACCTTCAAAATAGATATCTATAACACTCTATCTAGCTATAAATCTATCTACCTATATCTTGGATATAAACTGAAAATGGATGATCTGGACCCAGAAATAAACAAGAAGACATGTGTGGGATAGATTGCCTTTGAAAATTAAAAAAAATCCTTTACTACCTCCAAACTTCTCCCAGAAGCACAGGCCTATCTTTTTAATAGCAATATTAAGGCTGTGATTTATGAAAGACTCTAGTCTGCAAAGATGAAAAAAATGAGTGTCACTTAGATGGCCATGGATAGGCATGTGATAGAAATGAGCAAGCTGGAACACATAATAAATGAGACACTATAAGGAAGAAATTAATTAAAAGTAGCCAGAAAAGAAGTCCATGACTGAAAAAGAAGGAGGGAAGGAAGGAAGGAGGGAGGGAGGGAAGGAGGGAAGGAGGGAAGGAAGGAAGGAAAGAAGGAAGGATAGAAATAAGGGAAGAAGGAAGGAAGGAAGGAAGGAAATAAGCATTTCTTAAGTACCCATTACACATCAGGCACTATACTAACTGCTTTACAAATACTATCTTATTTGATCTTCACAACTAACCTTGTATGTGGGTGCTATTATTATATCCATTTTACCATTGAGGAAACTGAAGCAAACAGAGGTTAAGTGACTTGTCCAGGGTCACACACCTAGAAAATGTCTGAGGCTGGATATAAACTCAGATCTTCCTGATTCCACAGCCAACCCTCCATCTACTGTCCCACCGAGCTACCTCTAAAGATGGGCTGCTCATATGATGATAGTGAAAGATAACTGTACAGCAGCCTGTGGACTCCAATACTATGCTCATTGTCAGAGAAAACAAGGAAGGCCTCCAATCTCTGGGTTACCCAGTAACAAATGGATGGGAACACATGAATAAGAGTCACATGGGATGGGTAGGAATGGATGGGATGGATTCTGGCATTGGTGAAGGTCTACACTGACGAGGTCACAGATTCATCTGAGATGTTAATTTAAACAGCAAAACAAAACATTGCATTTACAGGAAGGGGGTGGGGGAAACACAATTTTTAAAAGGCGGCTGTTACCTAAACCTGACAGTATGATGTCTCCCCCCCCACCCTCCATATATGTTGAAGCATGCCTGCATGGGTACTTACAGGAAAGCTCTCAACTAATGTGAATTCAGAGAACAAACTCAGATTTTACATAATGATATAGAATTTGGTTTATTCAAAATAGGTATTAGGAAAAATAGGCCCAGCACTAATTCCCTTGCCTTCCTATTAGAACATGCAGTAATTAACAGTTTCTATAGCATACATGAATTAAGGTGGATAAATATTTAAATGTGATTGTTAAATTTCCATTTTATGGATCTCAGTTATAGAGAGATGGCTTCCTGCAGGAAAAGTAATTAAAGTTGGCATTATTATTGCTATTGCTATTATTATTATTATTTTAGTATACAGTATTCTAGCACTCAGTTGATTATAAACACAGTTCCAGGGAATATGGCTCTCTGATTTGTGAAAGTGAATGATAAAGATGTCTCTTGTTGTAGGATGAAGGAATGAATCAGCATGGAAATGTCACTCCTCCTTGGTGTATTGTAAGGTTTTGTTCATTCGTGTCCAGCACTATATAAGGCTCCTTTTCTGCTTGCTATGTTCTGAACTTTTATAGAGATCTCCATGGAACCTTATCCAGGCTATTCCCAAAGTCTTAGTGTGGTCTTATGCTTGAATAGCTTAGAATTTCACTAAGATTTTGGGGACACTCTATATGAAAACTTTCTCATAGTTCCTACTCATAAAACTCATTTCCAATTACTTTATTTACATCCCCACTGAACAAAACCATTCCAGGAAGAATACTGAGAAGCAAGAGGATGTTCAGAGAAGTTCAGGGAGGATAGTGCAGGGCCTGTACACGTATATTAGGATTGGTTGAAGGAATTAAAGATATTCAGCTTGGAACAGAGAATGCTTCGGGGAGACACCTGAAAGGCTGCCATGTGAAAAAGGGGATTCGCCCCAAAGGACAAAACTAGGAGTAAGTGATAGCATGGGATTTGTCACACAGACACAAATTTGGGCTGGATGTCAGGAAAAATATAAAAACATAAATCTTCCTACCAACTCAAGATTTTACAAAGTACAATGGGCTGCCCTGATAGAAAGATAATGGGGTTCCACCCCCTCTTCTAGGTCTTCAAACTGGATGACCATTTGTCAGATCAGAGTGGGGATACATTCCAGGTTGGACTTGGACCTGATGACTGCTGATGCTAATCCTATGATTCTGTGGGCTTCCTTTTAATCCCCATTTTCTGCTAAATGATAACAAAAATTCACATTTCTATAGCACTAGGTGAGGAGGGGCTATGTAAAGCTGTAGATAGAGCACTGGGCCCAGAGTCAGGAAGACTAAGCATCCTGAGTTTAAATCTGGCCTCTGACAGTTACTATCCATGTGACCCCGGGCAAGTCCCTTCGCCCTATTTGCCTCAGTTTCCTCATCTGTAAAATGACCTGGAGAAGGAAATGGCAATCTACTAGATTTTCTTTGTTAAGAAAACTCCAGATGGGCTCATGAAGAGTCAGATACAATTGAAAACAAATGAACGACTGTAGTAATTTTAGCTTTAAAATATTCTTGCTTCACAGTAGCCCAGGGAAGCAGGTAGGAAAAGCCCATTTTGCAGCAAAGGAAACAGGCTTCAAGATGAGGTGTCTTTCCCAAGTGTCAGAGCTGGGAACTCAGTTCTCATTTCTTCACATCTGACCCCTTTACTATATTACCTCCTAGCAAGCTTCTGTTCTTTCCCACAATTTTGCTGTCATAATGGCGATCTCAGATCTTTATCATTGGCTTTTGGGTCCTCATTAGTGTGTATTTCATTTCTATCACTGGTATCACCTTTTCATGGTATTTCTAGACATGATGCTGATGGCCTTCACCTGAGGTTGGCTCACCTACCATAGGCAAGCCACTGTTAGGAAAATGTGTCAGGCACTTATTATTCAGGGCCACTCACTACCTAGTTAATCTCACATTCACAGTTTGGTATTTGTTGTTAATTAAGCCATCTTGTTTAAGTTTAATGGATTCATTTACTTTCCTTTAAAGTACTTATAACTGATCTTACAAAGCAAGTAAGTTTCAGGAGTACTGAGCCTTTGCCTTCTGCACCCATGAGTCCACAGGGCCTAGCATATGCCAGTATACCTCAGAGACACTCATAAATGTTTGATCATTTTATTGGACAAGACGAGGTGCTGTTGCCTTGGAGGAATCTGAGAGAAGCCCAGCTAGATAAAAAGAGCAGAGACACATCTATCCATTCATCTTTCCATATTCTACTTAACATCAACTCAGAGCCTTGACTAGGAATTCTTTCACTTGGAGCAAAATAGGTATGGGGGGAGGGATGGAGGACCAGAGCAGTCTGACTCTCAGACACATTCATACTGGAAGGAGCAGTCAGAGAATCCAGTCTAGGTCACTAGGGAACATGGGCCCTGAGGAAGGGGTGCCATGACAATAGCACCTTGGGAATGGTAGCTCAATTCCAGGCAAGGGAGCAGCATCATAGCAGGTAGTACAGGACAACCAAACAGCGAAGAGCTTCAGGTCTCCAAAAATAAGCCTATATAGATATTCCTTCAAAAGAGAAGCCTGAAAACGTTGGCTCATTTGTAAGGTGGCTGGTTACCGTATGAGAGCTTTTATACAAGACCAACTAGTGGATTCCCCATTTGGGGAATTAATCTCTTTTGAAGCAAACAGACAACACCAAACCTGGGTCAACACCAAGAAGCAAAGGCCTGGTTGCCTGCCCTAGTTATAGCTTTGGAACAAATAACAACATAAGCATAACAACAGCAAGTTTGATGACGCAGGTGGTCAGCTAGCATCAAGATCATGTTCTTCCCAAGTCAGTCCTTCCCTCCTCAATAGCCCACGGGATGGGAAAAGAAAAGAACCAGATGACAGTAGGATATCAGGCCATTAATGTAGGGCCAATGAAGGAGGCAACTGGAACAAAGGTAAACTCAATAAGTGGCTCCAAGGACGCGCTGATGCAAAACTTGGATCACTGTAACATAGCCATCAATTTCCGTGGCCAATAAATCATAGTGGTGTACAACAATTACCAACAGCTTTGCTGCCTGGGAGAAAAATGAGCTGGGCCATAAACACTGACAGGCCTAGCAAGCAGTAGTCACAGCTGCCAGCCCATGGGTGTGAAGTCAGTGTGGAAAGGACGTAAATCATGGGTTGGCACATTCATTCACACTTAAGGGAATAAGCTTCCACAAAGGAGGAATGACACCATCTTTAAAGAGAAGGGGAAAAGAGGCATTCCAGTTTGTTGTCTCTGAGGGAAGGAGACCCCTTCCTACTTTGGGCCCTCAGATGACATTATTTAAATAAAATCTATTGCTCCAAAAGAGAAGCCCTAAAACTCTGGCTCATTTGTAAGGTGGCTGGCTACCATAGGAGAGCTTTCCTATAAGACCAAATATTGGATTATCCATTTGAGGAATTAAGCTCCTTTGAAGCAAACAAACAAATGTAATTTTGTAGCAGAGGCAACAGAATATATAAACTATATAGAACATATAGTTTATAGAATTTATATAGAATGATCTATAGACACAGACTCTCAATGTCAAATCAGAAGACCTGAGTTCAAAACCCTGCTCTGTCACTTCGAACTCATATGTCCTGGCATAAACAACTTGACTGGGCCTCAGTTTCTTCATCTGTCAAATGACAAGATGGATTAGATCATCTCTAAAGTCTGTTCCACCTCCACGATCCTATGATAATAAAGTAACGATAATGTTCTGGGACTCAGTTTGATACAGTGTTGAAAGTAATGGACTGACCATGAATCAGGAAAACCTGGATTCAATTTAAGCCTGACATTTATTAGCTGTGTGACCTTGGACAAGTCATTCAGACTATGAGTCTCAGTTTCCTCATATGTAAAATGTGATAATAATAATACCTACCTCAGAAGGCTATTGAAAGGCTCAAATGAAATAACATAAGTAAAAGTGTTCTGGGGACCTTAAAACACTATGAAAACCTGAGCTCATTCTTAAAAGTGAGCTTTACAAAGCTGATGACTGTAACTGTAATGAGCAACCATGGCCCTAAAGAGGACATGAGAAAATCTAGCTCCTCCCTTTCCTTGGAGAGATGGGGGACTGCAGGCGTGGAATGTTGATGTCCCATGATTTTGTTTGACTGCTCTCCATTGATGCTTCCTCATCTATAAAATAAGCATAATTACAACACCTGTGTCAATTATTTGTTGTGAGATATGAGATCACTTATGCTATGCTCTGCAAAACTTAGAATACCATGTCAATCCCAATCATCCCACTAATACTAATTACTTATAATTAGAGCCCCCACAGGAGATGAAAGTCATTGCTGTTCTAGGCCTTCCCCACCTGATGTGCCATCCTGCTAAGTTTAGGTGATGTCAAGTTTTACAGTTCTCTTTCCAAAAAAAAGAAACAAACCCCACTTGTAAATAGAAACAAGTCGTTGCGTGTGTGGCCTTGAAGCTTTCACAGTATAGATACAGATATACACATATCTACCTAGCAGTATAACTACTGAATTGAATAGATGAAAAAGCTCTCCTGAAGCTCTTACTACTAGGTGGCACCATAGTGCACAGAGCTTAGAATCAGAAAGACTCATCTTTGTGAGGTCAAATCCAGCCTCAGATACTTACTAGCTGTGCAACTCTGGGCAAGTCCCTTCACCCAGTTTGCCTCAGTTTCCTCGTTTTTAAAATGAGCTGGAGAAGGAAATGGCAAACCACTGCATTATCTGCCAAGAAAACCCCAAATGGGGTCATGAAGAGTAGGGTATGACTGAAAAATGATTGAACAATAACAACATACAAAGCACTGTGATAAGCATTGGCAATACAAAAACAATATCTGTCTATCTATCTATCTACCTCTATTTACACACACACACACACACACACACACACACACACACACGCACACACACACACAATTATGACATGCCCTTGCTAGACACTGAAACCTTGCTCCCAGCTCTAAAGCACTGATCTGAAATGAGACATGAAAATCACAATAGCCAAAGAGAATAATTTACTACAAGAGACTTATGGGTACCAGTTCACTAGTACAAAGAGCTGTTTATCAATCATCAAGCATCACCTCAGTATATATCTACTATTCGTGAAGAATTATCTATCAGGAATCAAGCCTGTCTCCTACATCTAAAATTGACATTTCAATGTACAATCCTTGGATTAGGGGTAATATGCAAATTCTATCTTTTCCTATTCAAATATAACTGACTTCAACAGAGAGTCCTACTAGTTAGGACATGTTTCATCCCTTGTCTGGCTTTCTGATAAGGTTAGCAAAAAAACTGTCTTCTTTAGTTATAGAAAATGGAGGCCATCACCCAAACAATTCAGGTACAATTCTGCCCACAGATCTCCCACCATGCCCCACCCTCCACCTCTACTCCACAGTAAACTGGGACAACACTATATTCACCAAAATAAAAACAATGATTCTGGGCAAGTCACTTAATTTCTTTATGGCTCAGTTTCCTTCTGTATCCAATAAAAGGCTGGCCTACATGACCGCTGAGGTCCCTTCTAGCTCTAAATACAGGATCCGATGAACATCAGTGTTGTTTGAATTACTCAAATAATTGCCTCATTCTCCATTTCCCATGGTGGGGGCGGATGCCATAAGGTTTCACCTTTGACTTAAATCTGGCTCTGACATTCAGGGACATATTCTTGGTTTCAATGTGTTATCATCTCCTTACCGACCACTTCCTTCATTTCAAAGTTTCTACTCCTTATTTATATGTAATTAAAATGAGATCATCCAAAAATTTGAGGCATGTACCATTCAAGTCTATAATAGGAAAAAGTGTCTGGAACAGAACATGACATAACGATGGCCACAGGTAACAAAAAGGTGGGAGGAAATCTTTATTTTTGGTGAGAAAGCCCATATTGGGGCATCACAGATCTACTGGAGATACACTTTGGCTTTTATGTATACTGTATTTCACTGGGAAAAGCTGATGGACCTTTTACTGAAATGGCATTTGCATAGCTACAGCTCAGGCAGGATGATCAAGACTGTTCCCTAAGGAACAAATTGAAAATCCTCAATTTAGTACTGAATTAAAACCAAAGGAGAGATTAATAAAATTGAAATTAAGAAAACTATTGAATTAATAAATAAAACTAAGAGCTGGTTTTATGAAAAAAAATCAATAAAATTGATAGACCCTTAGTAAATATGATAAAAAAGAAGAAAACCAAATTATGAGTATCAAAAATGAAAAGGGTGAATCTACCTCCAATGAAGAGGAAATCAAAATAATAATTAGGAATTATTTTTCCCAATTGTATGCACGTAAATATGACAATCTCAGTGAAATGGATGAATATTTACAAAATTACAAGTTGCCCAGAATAACTAAAGAGGAAATGAATTACCTAAATAACCCCATCTCAGAAAAAGAAATCAAACAAGCCATCAATGAACTCCCTAGGAAAAAATCCCCAGGGCCAGATGGGTTTACTAGTGAATTCTATCAAACATTTAAAGAACAATTGATTCCAGTACTCAACAAACTATTTGGGAAAATTAGTGAAGAAGGAGTCCTACCAAATTCTTTTTATGACACAAATATGGTACTGATTCTTAAATCAGGAAGAGATAAAACAGAGAAAAAAAATTATAGACCAATTTCCCTCATGAATATAGAAGCAAAAAATTTAAATAAAATATTAGCAAAAAGACTACCGCAACTTATCAGAAGAATAATACGCTTTGATCAGGTAGGATTCATTCCAGGAATGCAAGGATGGTTTAATATTAGGAAAACCATCAGTAGAATTGATCATATCAACAATAAAACTAGCAGAAACCACATGATCATCTCATTAGATGCAGAAAAGGCTTTTGACAAAGTACAACACCCATTCCTATTAAAAACACTAGAAAGTATAGGAATAAATGGAGCCTTCCTTAAAGTAGTTGCTAGCATCTATCTAAAAGCATCAGCAAGTATTATATGCAATGGGGATAAACTAGAAGCCTTTCCAATAAGATCAGGAGTGAAACAAGGGTGTCCACTATCACCCCTCTTATTCAATCTGGTACTAGAAACGTTAGCAGTAGCAATTAGAGAAGAAAAAGAAATCAAAGGAATCAAATTAGGCAAAGAGAGATCAAGCTATCACTCTTTGCAGATGATATGATGATATACTTAGAGAATGCTAGAGAATCAAGTAAAAAACTACTGGAGACAATAAATAAATTTGGCAAAGTTGCAGGATATAAAGTAAACCCACATAAATCCTCAGCATTCCACTGGGATGAATGTTTTGTTTTAGTTTTTTATTGAATAAAAAGAGAGTTCACTATACTATGTGATCAGAATTTTAAAACTATTCACAGCAGCAGTCCTCTGGAGAGCTGCTCATGCTTGGCTTTACATAAGGGGACCTGGCAATTAGTGAGAAAGAGATGATAGGGAACCCCTGTGCTAGTACTGGACACAGGGTGAGAAGTTGTTTAGCAACTCCAAGCTCTTTCATGCCTCTTTTATGTCAGATAATTTACCCATTGTACCTCTCCCTTCCCCCCTTCTCCCACTGCATTCCTCTTTCTCACCCCTCAATTTTACTTTTTAGAAAACTATCTCATCATATTCCACTCACACCCTTACCCTCTGTCTATATTTGCTCCTTCTAAATGCCCTAATGATGAGAATATTTTTAGGAGTTATAAGTATTATCTTCCCATTTAGGAATGTAAACATTTTAACCTTATCAAATCCCTTATGATTTCTCTTTCCTGTTTACCTCTCTGTGCTTCTCTTGAATCTTGTATTTGAAAGTTAAATTTTCTATTTCCTCTGGGCTTTTTGTCAGGTATGCTTGAAAGTTCTCTATTTCATTGAATTTCCATTTTTTTCTCTGTAGGATTATACTTATTTCTGTTTGGTAGGTGATTCTTGGTTGTAATTCTAGCTGTTTTGCCTTCTAAAATATCATATTGGAAACTCTCTGATCCTTTAATGTAGAAACTGCTAAATCTTATGTTATTCTGACTATAGCTCAATGATATTTGAATTATTTATTTTTGGGTGCTTGCAATATTTTTTCACCTCTTTTACCATTTGACCTGGGAGCTCTACAATTTGGCTATAATAATTCTGGGAGTTTTTATTTTGAGATCTCTTTCATGAGGGGATCGGTGGATTCTTTCAATGTCTGTTTTTACCCTCTGGTTCTAGAATACCAGAGCAGTTTTCCTTCATAATTTCTTGAAAGATGTTATCTAGGCTTTTTTTTATCATGGCTTTCAGGTAGTCCAATAATTCTTAAATTATCTCTCCTGGATCTGTTTTCCGGGTCAGTTATTTTTCCAGTGTAATATTTCACATTTTCTTCTTTTTTTCATTCTTTTGGTTTTATTTCATTGTTTCTTGGTTTCTCATGAGGTATTCACCTTCCACTTGCCCAATTCTAATTTTTAAAGAATTATTTTCTTCAGTGAGTTTTTGTAATTCCTTTTCCTTTTGGTCAATTCTACTTTTTAAGGAGTTCTTTACTTCAGTGAATTTTTGTACCTCTTTTTTCATTTGTCCAATTATGCTTTTCAAGGCATTCTTCTCTTCATTGGAATTTTATGCCTCTTTTACCATTTGGCCTATTCTGTTTTTAAGGTGTTATTTGCTTGAGTATTTACCAAGCTGTTGACTCTTTTTTCATGGTTTTCTTGAATTACCCTCATTTCTCTTCCCAATTTTTTCCTCTACCTCTCCTACATGTTTTAAAAAATCCCTTTTCAAGTCTTCAATAGCCTGAGACCAATTCATACTTTTCTTTCAGTCTTTGGATATAGCAGTTTTGAGTATGTTGTCTTCTAAGTTTGTATTTTGATCTTCCTTATCACTATATTAATTTTCTATAGTCAGGATATTTTCTACTGTTTGCTCAATTTTTCTACCATATTTCTTGACTTTTAACTCTATGCTAAAGTGGGGTTCTGTTTCTGAAGTAGAGGGGATACTGTTCTAAGTTTCAGGTTTTTGTATAGCTTTTTAAAGACATAATTCTGGGGATCTATAACTTTTCAGTTCTAAGGTGGTATAATCTAGGAAGAAGTGTGCTTACTAATCTCCTATACTGTGCTCTGGTCTATGAATGACCACAAACACTCTTTTTGACTCTGGAACTATGGCCAGGGTCCCAGTTCCCCTGTGGTCACCAGTTATGGTGTGATCCTCCTTGCCTGAATCCAAACTTCACAGAACAAATCCCCCTAATAAAAGAATTTGTTCTGTAAAACTTGGACTCAGTCAAAAGGCCACACCCGAGGACCTAGAAGACCACATGTGGCCTTGAGGCTGCAAGTTCCCTACACCTGATTTCTAGAAAAACTCACTTTATACAAAACTATTATAGTTTTGATACTTAGTGTGATGCCCAGCTTCTAATTATTCATTGGCAGAATTCTATGATAATCGACAGATTGGAGAATGCTTCACTTCTACCAAGAAAATCATGTTGAAAAGAAAATCAATAAAGCTCTTTTTAGGTACAAAACAGGAGAAAAATCTTTTAAAAGGCATGCCTATATAAAGAAAGAAAGAAAGTCAAGCTGGAGAGAAAGGCAGGAATATTTCTTATAATGAATCAATATTTTTCTAATCTCTCATGTATAATCCCCCCCCCCCAGTTTTTATGGATGTTAGCAATCAGCAAGTAAAACATGAACTGGTGTTGAAGTCTATGGTAAACTGGCATTAGCACAGGTCTTTATTTCACTGAACACCCTGATAACGGCTCCCATTTCCCACTTTGTTTCATGTGCTGACAGCCTTGGGGTGGGCTCAGAACCTCCCTCTACATTTCATAGTTCTTTCCCATTTTCATTAGTCACAAAACACACAAATGGATGCATACAGGGAGTCTGGACTACTTGTGTGAGAAATTGACTAAAACAGGCTAAATTGGGTGATAGTATTTATAATAGTTATGCAAAGAAATTAAGTACAATAAGAGTTGGGAAATTATCCTGTATATCTAATGTTTATCCTTTTTAACCTAGTAATTTGCAGCAGTTGATTGTATTTCCCCAGAAGAAAAGAAAGGAAGGATTTGGGCCTGTTTAGAACTCATCAGGGAAAGCTAGACCAAGCTTGTCCCTCAACTCCCTTATACTTCAAATACCTTCAGATAGAAAGTTTACTTTTCTACTCCATATCTAAGAGATCATGGACTATGAATGACAACTGGGCAGGAGCTAATTTCAATTGTCCATTCTCTTTCTCACTTTAGTCCAACTGAAAAAGCACTTACTAGGTATCTGCTATGTGAAGATAATGTGTATGTTTGTAGGGGTAAGGGGATAGAAACAGAGAGAGAGGGAGAGGGAGGCAAGAGTGCCGAGAATAAGCCAATATTGCATTGGGCATTCACAGAATAAGAGGAAACATCCCTTGCCTTAAGAAGGTTATAGACTACTGGGGAACACAGGATAAGTAAGGATGGAAATAAACATTTAATAAGTACCTGCCATGGGCCAAGTACTCAAAGTGCTAGGCACTTTGTCAATATCTTCTCATTTCATCTTCACAACAATATTTGTACATAGGGACTATTATAATGTCCATTGTAGAATGAGGAATCTGAGGCAAACAGAGGGTAAGTGACTTGCCCAGAGTCACACAGTTAGTAAATATATAAGGCTGGATTTGAGCCCAGGTCTTTCTGACTCCAGGCCCAGTGCTCTATGCATTGTGCCACCTCATTGTATTTACACTACTTGCAGAGAAGTAATGGAAAGTTTACGCAGTGTGTGAACAATGTGAACAGTAAATACAAAAATCATTGGGGGAAAGAAGAGCACTAACAATGGAGGGGATCCATAAATGCCTGGTTCTCAGAGAACTTGCTGAATACCAAGTAAGTAGGAGATCCCCAAATTATAGCCTGGTCAGATAAGTATCTATCATGTAAACACGTTCTGAGTGTCTGCGTATGGGGTCCAGGAGCAAGATATACTTTTATTAAAAGGTCCCAAGGACATCATAGTTTGTACCACTGGAAAGGATATACCAAGTTGCCCGTGGGCTCCATTCCTTGTGTGGTCATGGCCAAAAGAGATATATAATGCATTTTCGGGATATGTTCTTGTTATTGTTTGTGTTTTATTTATTTATTTAGATTAGGGGGAAGACTTGTTCAGTTAAAAGGACACAATTTGGAATCAGAAAACTTGGGTTATCCTGGCTCTCTCCTTATTACCTGTAATATGACCTTAGACAAGACATTCACATTCCTGGACCTCTATTTCTCTAAATACAAATGAGAATTTTGGACTAGATGAGTCCTCCAATTCTTTCCAGCTCTAAACCAACAATCTTATGATTCCCAAGTAACTAAGAAGATAAAAGAATTCAGAAAATTGTCAGAGAATTCAGCCTGATCCTCTTCCACAGCCTGTGAATAGCCCTCTGGGGCATGGGGAGGAAGTCAAAAACTCCAAGGGACACCAAATTCCTGGTACCAAAACAATTCCAAGGCCAAATTAACAGAGAGAGAACCTTACTGTTGGCTCAGCTTTGTCATTGCTTTGCTGGGTTTCTTTCTGAAGGGTCTATATATGTATGGACTAATGATTTCAATTCAAGAACAAATCCCAGCAGCTCTTGAATCAGAAGATTTCAAAATGTACCCAGAGAAGAATGACTGAAAGCTCTATGTTTTGATTAGCAGAGCTGCTCCAATATCTTTAAGAAGATAAAGAATCATGTAACTGCAGCTAATAACACAATAATTCCTTTGTAATCATTTGTAAATATAATTGTGGCTACCTTTTCCTTATCTTTTCTGCTTAGGTTTAAGGCAGACAGGTAGATTTTTTTTTCTTGATGTAAGAAAATACTTCCTAATAATTAAAGCCATCTAAAAGGGACAGGGAAAAGGAAATGAATAGCCTTGGATGGGAGGTGGTAGGAGTAGTGAACTCCACACGGTGTGCTCAAGGGGATTCCTATTCAGACCTCATTTGTGTTAGATGGCATCAGGGGTCACTTTCAATTCCAGGATTTGGAGGAGCTAGAATTCTGGGGCTATTTAAACACTTAGAAAGATGTGAGATTACATCGCAAAATGAAAACTCCCTCCATGGATACAGTGACAGAGTAAGTCTTAGGGAATTGTCTGAGGCACGTCAGTGTTGAATGACTTGCCCAGGGTCACAAAGCTAGATGGTATAGAAGGTGATGCTTAAACCTCAGGTCATCTTGACTCCAAATCTAGCATTCTCTCCACTACAAAACATTGTTGCTATATGATTCTGTGTAATTGGGAGTTAAAAATGGTAGCTGCATGTACAAAGAAAGTTTTTATGGGTGGCAGATACACCATTAGTATGGAGTAATATTAACTTTGACATCTAGGGAATTCAAAGGTTCTAGAGCCCGTTCTTTATGACTATTTTTGTTCAGTTTCTGTTTTATCACATAAATGATAGTTTGCTCTCTTCTCTTAGTCTTTTTCTAATAGACTGAATTAGTTTGCCTGTGGGATGTAATTTCACAAAGGTTTGGGGGCAGAAGCCTTTCATTTAACAGAAATTGTATGTGAAGTTGAATTCCAACAAGTAAAAATAATGGGTCATTTTTGCCCTTTAAGATAAAATAACTATTACTACTGCAGTCATTGTTAAGACACCAGCACTTCATTAATTAGGATTGCAGTAACCCCAATTCTTGCCTTATTGCTTTTATTTTTTTCTTTTCTGACTAAAAAAGAGATTTGGGGGAAGATTTTTTTCTTGTTATAATCAGGAAGGTTAGGTACCATGCAAAGCTTTTCTATTATTTCATTAAATTGGGTTTGGTGATATTGAACATATTGAACAGGAAGGTGTAGGATATGACACTGGTGCCAGCCTTCCAACTCTGTTCTGTCCTCTCCAGGGAAGTGTGGGGGTGCTGGCTGGGCACCTTTTAGTCTGAATCATCCACACCAGAAGCTGTCACAACTTGTTAGGCAGCAACTAGGATATTGCCCTTTCTAGTCACAGTCTTTGATTATTCTTTCTCCCCCTTCCTAGTACTCTAGTCTAGTCAGTCCAACCCATACCTTTTCTTTCTCACCATAATTTCCAATTCCTTTGTATCTCCTTGTTTGATAATAAAATTAACAGCTTAGATTTGTATAGATTACCTCTTCCACAACATTTTCCCCCATTCCCTCCAAACCCCAGTTTTTAAGTCCCTGTCCCATCTCCAATGACCTTGTATTTGCTTAATTCTGTACCTACTGACTTGTTCCTATAGGAGGGAAGAGACTCATTTCTGTCCTTGCATCTTTTGTACCTGGCCTGGCTTTTCTGAATGCTTTTGCTCATCCTCTCTGTTTTTATGAATCATGCTAGTGCAAATAGGCCATAGAAACAAGATACTAGTATCTCAGATCTCAAGCTGGCAATGGCCAAAGAGGTCAGCTAGTCCAGGTCCTTTGTTTTCCAACCTGGTGTAGTACAAAGTGACTTGCCCAAGGTTACACAGACAGTAAGCAGAAGAGCGAGGGTTCCAACTGAGGAGCACCTGAGACTTCAGGGTAAGTGCTCAGATCCCTTAACCACACTTCTCACATTGTCTTCTTCCATCTACCTTAGTCTTTAGTGGCTATAATTTCATTTTATCATTATCAGAAGTATCTCAGCTGTTAACCTCCTAGGGCTGATGCCAGCTCAATGATCAATGACATTGGACAAATCCCTTCATTTCCCTGGGCCTCGATTTCCTCATCTGTAAAGTGAGGAGGTTGGAGTCACCAAAAGCTATTTCATGATTGAATCTGGGCACAATTCAGAAGGCCATTTTCTTAGACCTTTTGGAATCAGTTCAATTTTAGTTACACTAGATCTTTAGTCTCCTTCCATTGCCTGTTTACTCTCTTTTTGTATTCTGTCCTTTGGGGACCATGTAAGCCTGTTCCAATTCACTTGTTTCTCATTTGCCCAGTGAAGGGATCTGGAAAGAGCTGCTCCCCAGATTCTTGGAGGTCTAAATGTATTCCACTGCCATGAAGAGTACCCACACAAGGGAAGGAAAGTAAGAAGGAAAAGAGTGAGAGATGTATGGATTTTAAAAGAAGACATTACTTCATAAGAGAGGGATAAACATGAGTCACCACATCCCCGTGGTTTAAATGCTGCCTCTCCCAGGGATATCAAACCAGTCATACCTATAGACATAGAGCTGAGGCTTTTACTGTAATTTAAATCCAACAGATGAGGTTAATTAACTACACTGCAATTTTTTTACATTCCTATTTTATTAAGGAATTAAAAAATAATGTGATAAGCTGATATGAGATAGATTTTCAAAGACCCATGGTTTGATTAGGTGTGGGAACACCTCTCATTAATTTCTATACTGCAACAGAACTGGTCTTCCTCTTTGTACTTTGCTCTCCACCCTCTGCTTCTGAGCCTCTCTGTAGCTATAGGTCTGGCCCTCAGTAGGAAAGGTGGTGTGGTATCATAACAAGAACAGAGAACTTACTGGAAGTCAAAGGCCTGGAAGACAGGAAGGAAGAGCAAAGTATATTGCCAAAAACAAAATAAGAGATTTCCAAAATGAGGAATTCCAAGTTAGGATTCCATAGCTTCATAGCTGTAGAACTGAGAAGGAGTGGGACAGCTAGGCGGTACAATGAATAGAGCACTGGCCCTGATGTCAGGAGGACCTGAGTTCAAATCTGGCCTCAGACACTTAACACAAAACTAGCCATGTGACCTTGGTCAAGTCACTTAATCCCAATTGCCCTACCTTCCCCCTCCAAAAAGCAAAAAAAAAAAAAAAAGAATTGAGAAGGAGCTTACGGGCCATCAAATCAACTGAGATTTGGAGATGTTAGATGATCTGCCCAAGGTCAAAAGAGGAGTTACAGAACTAGTATTTGAATCCAGACTGGAATATCAAATTCTGCATTCTGTACCACCCTGAAACTAAGAGACTGCCAGAAGACTACTGAATTCCCATCTCTGACTGTGATTATGATGACATTATATATCAAGGCGAAAAAGTGGTCATATAACCAAGTAGTCCCACCTGGCAACATACAAATAGACAACTGTCTTGATCAGAGGAGCGAAGTCTTACCCAGTTGCTCATCCTTACAATATTGCTGTTACTATGTACAATGCTCTCCTGGTTCTGTTCATTTCACTTTCCATGAGTTCACATAAGTCTTTCTAGGTTTTTTTAAGTTATCTCAATCATCATTTCTTATATAACAATGGTATTCTGTAACAATCATATGGACTGCTTGTCTAGCCACTCCATAATTCATAGGCTTACTCTAAATTACCAATCCTTTGCTACAACAAGAAGAGCTGCTATATTTTTGTATATGTGGGTCATTTCCCCTTTTCTATGATCTCTTTGAGATACAGACTTCATAGTGGTATTTCTGGGTCAAAGGGTATGCACAGTTTTATAGCCATTCAGGCATAGTTCCAATATTGTTCTTCAGAATATTTGAACTAGTTCACAACTCTACAAACAATGCATTAGTTTCCCAATTTTTCCATATCCTCTCTAGCATTTATCATTTTCCTTTTCCATCATTATAACCAATCTGAAAGAGTTGTTTTAATTTGCATTTCTCTAATCAGTAGTGATTTAGAGAATTTTCATGAGACAAGAGATAGTTTTGATTTCTTCTAAAAAATAACTATTCCTATACTTTGAGCATTTATTAACTGAGGAATGGCTTTTATTTTTTTTATAAATTTGACCCAGTTCCCCATATTTTTGAGAAATGAGGCCTTTATCAAAGAAATTTGCTATAAAATGTATTTCCTCCAATGTCCTGTTTTCCTTCTAAGTTTGGCTGCATTAATTTTGTTTGTGAAAAAGTTTTTTTTAATTTCATATAATCAAAATTATCCATTTTAGATTCTGTGATACTCTCTATTTCTTGTTTGTTGATAAACTCTTCCCTTATCAATATATGTGACAGGTACATTTTTTCTACACTCCCCAAATTTACTTATGATATCATCCTTTATGTCTAAATCACTTATGCATTTTCACCTTTTCCTGGTATATGGTATGAGGTGTTGATCTATGCCTAATTTCTGCCAAACCGCTTTAGAGTTTTCCCAGCATTTTTTGTATATGTTGAGTCTTTACCTTAAAAACTTGGATCTTTGGTTTTATAAAACACTGGATTACTATGGTTATTTACTACTATATATTCTGTATCTAATTTATTCCACCACTTATTAACCACTCTATGTCTTAGCCAGCACAAGATTGTCTTGAGGATTACCACTTGCAATATAGCTTGAATCTGGAATAGCAAGGCTATCTTTTTTCACCTTATTTTTCTATTGATGCCTTTGATATATTTGATCTTTTGTTCTTCCAGATGAATTTTTATTACTATTTTTTCTAGTTCTATAACATAATTCTTTAGTAGTTTGATTGTGATGGCACCAAATAAGCAAAGTAGTTTAGGTATAATTGCCATTTCCATTCTGTTGGCTCAGCCTACCCATGAACAGTGAATATTTCTCCAATTGTTTAGAGCTGTCTTTATCTGTGTGAAAAGTGTTTTGTAATTATGTTCATACAATCCCTGAATTTGTCTTGGCAGTTGACTCCCAAATATTTTATATTATCTGCAGTTATTTTAAATGGAATTTCTCTTTCTATGCTTTCTATTTCCTGCTGGGTTTTTTTTTTCTTTTTGGAAGCATAGAAAAATTGTAATGACTTATGTGGGTTTACTTTATATCCTGCAACTTTGCTAAGGTTGTTAATTGTTTCAGCTAGTTTTTAAATTGATTCTCTAGCATTCTCCAAGTATACCATCGTATTATCTTCAAAATTTTGTTTCCTTATTGCCTATTCTAATTCATTCAATTTCTTTCTCTTCTCTTATTGCTATAACTAGCATTTCTAGTACAATATTGAATAATAGTGGCAGTAATGGGCATTCTTACTTCAACCTTGATCTTATTGGGAAGGCTTCAAGTTTGTCCCATTTACAGAGAATGCTTGCTCTTCATTTTAGATAGATACTACTTATCACTTTAAGAAATGTTCTATTGATTCATATGCTTTCTCGTATTTTGAATAGGAATGGTATGGTATTTGGTCAAATGCTTTTTCTGCATCTATTGATATAATCATATTGCTTTTGTTGTTGGTCTGATCAATTATACTGGTGCCTTTCCTAATACTGAGCCAGCCCTGAATTCCTGGTAAAAATCCCACTTGGGGGACTCAGGGGGGGCCGAGCCAAGATGGCAGAGGAGAAACAGCTCATCCAAGCCACTCTGCCCCCAGATTCCCCACAAACTATGTAAAAGGGGACTCTGAACAACTTCTGAAGCCCCAGCACCCACAGAACGACAAAGAGAAGCTAACCTCCCACTGAGGACAGCCCAGCAGCCCTGCAGGAAGGACCAGCGAAGCAGTCTGGGAGCCAGCAGCACGCAACTCGCAGAGCGCAGGAAGCGGAGCCAAGCAGAGCCCAGGTCTGCGTGAGCCGAGGTTTTAACCCCAGGGCGGCAGGGCCAGCAGCCGGCTGGAGGAACCCCAGAACACCAGCAGCTGTGGCGACTCCAGAATTATCAACACAGACATGCCTAGGACAAAGTAAGAGGTTAGTGTCCTATGGACTTTGGGACCTGTTTTTGGGGGAATGCGTCAGCTCCCTCCCCTGGGGGCTAGAAGCTGCTTAGGAGACACTCCATTTTGTAGTGTTCAGAGGCAGCTCCAGCTCTTGGCCTGCAATTAATTGTAGGGAGATCCAGCGATCAGTCTTGGGGGGTAATCGCTCTTGCTTTAACCTCCCTGGATCTGGATTGTGATCTAGGGTGGAAGTCGTGGGTGGGTTTACAGCTTGCCAGAAAAGGAAGTTGCCCCCCACACGTTCGGGACGAAAATTCCTCTATCTGGCCTTAAAGCCATAGTGTGGCAACAAGCCCAAAAGTCAAGTAATTAAGTGGCAACATGCCAAGGCAAAGGAAACAGAAAAATGCAACCCTAGACTCCTATTTTGGGGGCATAGAGCGGGAAAAGGACTGTGAGGTCAGAAGTCCTGCTCCAAAAGCCCCAGGGGAAAACATGAGCAGGTTGCAGGCCATAGAGGACCTTAAGAAGGACTTTAAAAATCAAATAAGAGAAGTGGAGGAAAAATTGGAAAGAGAAATGAGAAGGATGCAGGAAAAGTATGAAATGAGGGTCAACAGCCTGACTGAGGAAAACAACACCTTAAAAAATAGACTGACTCAAATGGCAAAGGAGGCCCAAAAGGGCAATGAGGAGAAGAATGCCTTAAAAAGTCGAATTTGCCAGATGGAAAAAGAATCTCAAAAGTTCACTGAGGAGATTCATTCCTTCAGAGTTAGAATGGAGCAAATGGAAGCTAATGACTTTATGAGAAATCAAGATGCTGTTAAGCAGATCCAAACAAATGAAAGAGTAGAAGGAAATGTGAAATATCTCATGGGAAAAACCACTGACCTGGAAAATAGATCCAGGAGAGACAATTTAAAAATTATTGGACTACCTGAAAGCCATGATCAAAGAAAGAACCTAGAAATCACCCTTCAAGAAATTCTCAAGGAAAATTGCCCTGATGTTTTAGATCCAGAGGGCAAAATAGAGGTTGAAAGAATCCACAGATCACCTCCTGAAAAAGATCCCAAAAAGAAAACTCCCAGGAATATTATAGCCAGGTTCCAGAATCCCCAGATCAAGGAGAAAATACTACAAGCAGCCAGGAAGAAACAATTTCAATATTGTGGAAACACAATCAGAATAGCCCAGGACCTGGCAGCTTCTACACTGAGGGATCGAAGGGCATGGAATATGATATTCCAGAGGGCAAAAGAACTGGGAATGAACCCAAGGGTCACCTACCCAGCAAAACTGAGTATTTTGTTTCAGGGGAAAATATGGTCATTCAGTGGAATAGAGGACTTTCAAGCATTCTTGAGGAAAAAACCAGAATTGAATAGAAAATTTGACATCCAGACAGAAGAAGCAAGAGATGCCTGAGAAGGTGATCAGGGAAAAGAAATCAAAAGGAACTTATCAAAGTTGAACTATTTACATTCCTATATGGAAAAACAATAACTGTGAGTGATGATATCTTTCTCACTATGAAAATAATGGAAGAAGGGTATGTGGTCATATGACTACATATGTGAATGTGTGTGTATATGGATAGAGGGCATAGGTTGAATTTGTTGGGAAGGGAGAATGCTCAAGGGATGAAATTATGAGGTGGGAGAGGAGGGTGGCAGGAGGAGATGGGGATAGACAGGGTAGGGTAAACTATCTCATGTAGAGGAAGCGGGGGAAGGTGGTTGCAAGAGAGGGGGAGAATAGGAAGGGGAAAAAAAAAGGCAAATCCACATTCTCATTGAATTTGGTTCAGGGAGAGAATGACATACATACTAAATGGGATATCTCAACCTGCAGCAGAATAGGGGGAAGGGGGATGAGAGGAGGGATGATGGATGGGAGGGCATCCTTGGGGGGAGGGGAGGTTGGAAGTACCCACTATAGAAGAGGGACAGGATCATGTAGGGAATGGACCAGGTGGGGGGTGGGATGAGTGGGAGGGAATTATAAGCAGCCTTGTACAATATATCTACTATGATAATGTTTTGCATAGCTAGACATGTACAACATATACTGAATTACTTATCTCCCAAGAGGGAATGGGTGACAAGGGAGGACGGAAATGGATCTGAAATTCGAGGTCTTAACATTAAATGCTTCAAATATATATAAATACTATTATTAATTCTCTTTTGCTTATAATTGGGAGATAAGATGTGCAGGCACTGGGACACAAAGATTCACCTTCCTCTAATGGAAAAGTCGAAGGGGGTATGGGAGAAGGTATGGGAGAGAGCAGATGGGAGGAAGCGATATCTTGTGGGACTGCTATTCTGGGAGGTTGGGTAGGGGAATAACGGGGGGAAAATGATTGTAACTCAATATCTGGTGGAAATGAATGATGTAAAACAGAAGTTAATAAAGCATTTGTTTAAAAAAAATCCCACTTGGTCATAATATATGATCTTTGTGATATATTGATGTAATCACCTTCTTGGTATTTTATTTAAATTTTTGTATTGATATTCGCTAAGGAAATTGGTCTATAGCTTTCCTTCTCTGTTTTTGCTCTCCCTGGTTTAGGTATCAAAACCATATTTGTGTCATAAAAAGAATTTGATAGGATTTCTTTACCTATTTTTTTCAAACTGTTTGTATAATATAGGGATTAATTTTTCCTTAAATGTTGGGTAGAATTCACTGATGAATTCATCTGTTCCTAGGTATTTTTTCTTGGGTAGTTCATTGATGGCTTGTTCAATTTCTTTTCCTAAGAAAGGGTTATTTAAGTATTCTATTTCCTTTTCTGTTAATCTGGGCAATTTATATTTTTGTAAATATCCAAACATTTCATCTAGATGATCGGTTTTGCTAGAATATAACTGGGAAAAATAACTCCTAATAACTGCTTTAATTTCATCTTCAATGGTGGTGCATTCACCCTTTCCATTTTTGATACTGGCAACTTGATTTTCTTCTTTCTCTTTTTAAATCAAGTTAACCAATGGTTTATCCATTTTATTGTGGGATATTTTTGTTTTCATAAAATAAGTTCCTGGTCTTATTTATTAGTTCAATGTTTTGTTTTTACTTTTGTTAGACACTACTTTGATTTTCAAGATTTTTATTTTGGTGTTAAATTGGGCATTGTAAATTTGTCCTTTTTCTAGTTTTTTTTTTTAGTTGTATGTCCAATTCATTAGTCTACTCTTTGCCTCTTTTACTGAATCAAAAAAAATTGCTGTCATTCTCTTAAATGAAATTACTAATTGCTTCTATGATTTATCCTTTCATCCATTCATTCTTTAGGAATAATTTGTTTACTTTCCAATTAACTTTAAATCTGCTTCCATGGCCCATTATTAAATGTAATTTTTATTTCATTGTGGTACATTTAATATTTTTTTCCTTTTCTGCATTTGCTTGTGAAGCTTTTATGTCTGAATACATGGTAAATGTTTGTGAAGTGACAATGTACAGATAAGAAAAAGGTAAACTTCTTTCTATCCCCATTCAATTTTCTCCAGAGTTCTATCTTGTCAACTTTCCTAAGATTCTATTCATCTCCTTGACTTCTTTCTTATTTAGTTTATGGTGAGAATTACCTAACTCTGAAAGGGGAAAGTCAAGGTCTCCCACTCATATAAATATTACTATTTCCTCCTGTAACTCATTTAACTTTTCCTTTAAGAATTTGGTTGCAAAAAAAATAATTTGGTTGCTATGTCACTTTGATTTAGTATTGATATTACTTCATTATCCATGGTTCCTTTTAGCTATATATAGTTTCCCTGCTTATCCCTATTAATTAGTTCTGGTTTTGCTTTTGCTTTGTCTGAGATCATGATTGCTACCCTTGCCTTTTTCTTTTTACTTTAGCTGATGCATAATAGATTCTGCTCTAGCCCCTTGTTTTAACTTTGGTTAAACTGTCTCTGTTTCATGTCTTTCATGTTAACAATATACTGTTAAAACTTTCATCAAAAGTTTGGATCTTTTTAGATTATTTCTATTTGCTTTTTTAATGGCCTCCTTTTATTTACTCCCTTAATCCACTTCACTACAAAATTATCTTGCTGTAATTTTATGTAACTCTTGCCTATTAGTTCTTTCAATGCAAGGTACTTTTTACCCTATTTTACAAATGTATGCTGTATCCTAACTTCAGTTTAAGTCTCCTATGATGTTTATATATTGTCTTGACTAATCTTCATTGGACACCTTTTCTCAGATTTATAAGAATCTTGCAGAAGTTGCAGTTTTTGCTACACCTCCCTCTCTGTCAGCTTTTTAGGTGGGTTGAAAAAAAGGGAACACTGAAAGAAGGAACAGGAGTGCCTCTAGTGGATTAGTCAACAATCATGAGAGAAGACATAACTACTCAGCTTTCGTTTTGCTTCCTTTTTATCTACTAAGAAGAATGTTTTTCAGGTTGAGGATAGAGCAAAAATTATTAAGGGGCAGTGAGGAGTTAGTGGGAGGTGCTAGGTTAAGACACAGGTCTTCCCCAGTGGCAAATTTCAGTGAAGATACTGCAAATAATAAATAGGTTCCATGTTGGGAAGGTGGTCACAGTGGAGGCTCTGCTGCCATTGAATATCAGTAGCCATGCAAAACTTGATAAAATTGATATGTATCTGGATGATATCAAGTTGAATAAGAAGGAAGAAAGAAAGCAGAATTTTCCAAAATTGAATAGGAGACTTAAACATACTGGTACCCAGCAATTCAGGATGAGAGTAGCCAGATGGGGGCTACAAAAGCAGGCTGGTTTTGGTAAAAACTGGCTTGGGTCAAAGAGGAAGAATGGGCCCTGGAAGAAGACATTCTTATGGAATTATCATCAGCCTGGCAGCTCAAAAAGCACATGGGGTTCATAAAGGTATCATCCTTATCACTCAACCACCTCTAAGTGAGAAGAACATACAACAATATTATCCAATGTTAAAAAGGAAGATAAACCTTCAGAGACAAAATGAAATACAGAGGAAATCAATCCCAGTTCTCAGGATGCCTAACCAGTTAAGCAGAAGGAATAATGTTGCAATTTCACCAGCAGTGGGACTAAATTCTTTTCAGAAGATTTAGGTTCAGGCCCAAGTGCACCCAGGACAACTATCAAACCAACAGCAAAAAGAACTCATCAATGGCAAACTTCTACCACAAACAGAAGAATTTGGACTATGTCCATAGACATTCCTAGAACAATTCATCCTTCAGTAGCTCAAGACCCTGCTTAACTCATACCAGCATTTCTGATGAAAAAGGATTCTCCCTGAAGAGGAGAAGATTCCTAAAGGAGTTCTCTTACAATCTGACATAAACAGTGTTGGAAAACAGACTTTGAATAGGTAATTTAGAATCCTGAAGTAACAAAGAATGGCTCTCATTCAGAACACAGGAAGCATATTTTTAACTGGGGAACCAGATGCTCTGTCAAAGGGACATTTTAGTGACAACTACTTGTTTGAAAAGTTGAGTTGACAGAAGAAAGCACGTTGCAGAAATTCCATGGAACTTAATTTTGATAGTGACAAATCTAAATAACTATTATTGCTTTTATTTTAGAATAGTATTTTTTAGCTATGAAGATACATGGAAATCCTGATCTATTCTTAAAGGTGTCCTTTTTGATCTGACAGAAGACTCTAATTGGACTTAACTAGATGATAAAATTGTAGCATTCTTCTTTGGTTCCTTATGCAACATTCATGTAACAGACGTATAGAAGTTATTTTTGTGATAGTGCTGTTGGGTAGCTTTTCTTTCCTCTATGCATTCAGTATGCTTAGATGTGCCTATTGTAAATCTCTTTTTAAAGAGGTATGAGTATATATCGGTTTATTTCTTTTCTGATTAGCATTTAACATGGTGTGAATTTCATCAGCAAGGGTACCAGAAAGTCCATCAAGAAAATCAGAATTTCAATGTTTGCATATGTACACTTGAAATTTGTTATTTTCTCCTCAATCAAGGTGTTTTTTAGGTAATGGGTCCATAAAGAAATAAATATCCCACTGTACCCTTTTACTTTTCTAGAATAATAAGTGAATATATAGGGGCACCTAGGTGGCACAGTGAATAGAGCACCAGCCCTGGAGTCAGGAGGACCTGAATTCAAATCTTGCCTCAGACACCTGACACACACTAGCCGTGTGACTTTGGGCAAGTCACTTAACCCCAATTACCATCCAAAAAGAAAAAAAAAACAATATATAAGCCAACAATTTGACTCCAAGCATTAGTCTAAGTATGTTTATATGTTATAAATGCATGTTTTCATAATACCTATAGGGACTATTGGGGGAGAATATCTACTATAAAAATCTCACTTTTAGGTTTTAATAAAATGAATAAAATGAAAAGGGAAATGATTCAAAAAATGGTTAGCTGAAGAGATATCTGATGGGACTTGAAGCTTCACATCTAGGTCATGGGTATTAACTAGATTGGACATAGGCCTGAGGCATGTACCCATGGCCAGGTATTCAAATCATATTTTAAAGCAGTTGGCATAAACTGAATCTGCTTTGTTAGAAATCCCCACAATAAAGTGAATATCTTTAAAGTACTGACCTTTCCCTTCTGGGATGTTAGATTTTATATTCATTAAACACAAACTTAAACTTGTCAAAGAGAAAAAAAAGAGGAGATACTAAATAGGGGGTAAGCTAAAACCTTATTTTCTATGTGCAACAAACTTCGTGATGTCCAGACACAAGAGAAATGGTCATTTTATTTGGGTTTCAGGGGTCTGTTGCACCAAGAATGTACTTGAGAGATGACTGCTGTGATGCCAAAAGCAGAGAAACATTTCATCAAGGTCTTCTCATATTAAACCTGGCTTTTTGTGATGTGCCATGCATTCTAAAATATGGATGATAGGGATTTTAGATCACATTTAGCATTTTGACTTTATTTTCCTATAAAAAGAAATTTTTCCTTCATCCCATCTCCTCAGTTTATCTTTTCCCCCCATCTTCTGCCCCACCTAGATTTTTTTCCCTTGGTCTCTTAGGAAGCTAGTGATAGAAAGGTGTCATATATGTTTATATACCAAAGAAGTCAGTCTGACTGAGAGTAACTTCCTTGTTTATACTGATGAATAATTATAGAGACTCAGCCAAGGAATCCACAAGTAAATGAAAATTGCTCTTAGGGCATTCATGCTTCCAATAGAAACCAAGGACCTATTTTAAATCCTTTTCCTAGATACAAATCAATCCAAGAACAACAGATTTTAAACTAAGGGTGGCCCAGGTTGATCGATGATTGAAAAAAAAAGAAAGAACCATAACCTCAATACAAGTTCACTGCCATAATATTTTGCTGAAAAAAAATTTGAATGAGAAATAAACTCTTTTTATTTTCCTACTGCGTAAGTCTTGTAAATGATTCTACAAAAGTAATATATATGATATTTTATTTTGAAATTTCTTATTAGATGTTGACATTAAGTATATGTATCAACAGGACTCATGTTGGTGTCTTAAGTTTTTTGTCTTAATGTTTCCACAACATTACTAAACCTAAAGTTTTCGTTTTAAAATATAAATTTGTTTTTCCTACAACTAAGTTGAGTATTGACTTTTACCAGACATAGAAAATGGTCAGTTTTGCTAAGGGGAAAAAAGTTCCGTCTCTTGGACTTTAAGCAGCTAATTGGTGTTTGTCGTATTGTTTCAGTGTATACAATTTCTATGTTCCAGGATGCAATATAAAATTCTTTTTGCATCAAAATCAATACAAAATATTGATGCAGTGAATCATGAAAATAAAGTTTGCATTTAATGAGAAGGTGCTTTACACTGTACTTTTTAGGGATTTTTTTTTTGGAAAATTTATTACATTTGGAACGATTCTGAAACTGTTCATTAAAAAAAGTTATAGATTTGAAAAAAGAGGCATTTGGAACTCAAGTTAAATGAACCAAATGGTAAAATGGGATCAAGCTCCCTGGAGCGAATCAAGTCACCAGGCCCAGAAATGACCAAAATAATTCTGGAGCTGCTTCCACGGGTCTTTTTTTTTTTAAAAAATGGAGGACTGGTGAGGTGGTAGAGAAATTCATGTAGAGTAGTGTTGTATCAATTAAAAAGAGGGTGGAGACTTGAAATTATAGGCCTGTGAGACTGACTTCAATTGCTGGTAAAATTCTGGAATGTATTCTCAAAATGATGATCTGTGAGCATATATATAGGGAATCAGTGACCCATAAGAACCCACAGGGGTCCATCAAGAGTGACAGATTCAATGATCAGATTTAGTCTGATCATGCCGAGCTCATCTCATTGACCATTCTGACAAAGCTATTAGGCCAGCAGATCAAGGGAATGCTAGAAACATTTTATACGTGTTTTTCAGCAAAATATTTGACATTTTTCCCCTTCCGGGCATCCTTTTGCATGAAATAAAGAGATGTAGGCTAGATCATCTTACAGTTGGCTAGAATTAGGCCAAGGTGAAAGATTGACTCCCAAGAGCAATAACTAATGGATGCATGTTGACATAGAAGGAGGGATTTATTCTTGACATGTGGGAAAAAACTTGATCATTTATTAATACCATTTGAACCTAGCTTTATGTAGCTAGAAAATTGTCTACCTGCTTATATACAGTTGGTATGTTGGTACTCTTTCTAAATTCTATATGATATAACCTCACAAAGATTTGATGAGGTAGTCACACCTTATTCTGGCTTTCTCCTTTGCCAAATGACCTAATAAAATTCTATTTTTTTTCAGGTTCTGGGATTATTCTTAACTAAGAGACCCTGCACTGCTTAGGTTCTTTATAAAACCTTCTTTGGGGACATCAATAGCATGCTTGTCAAATGTATAGATTCAGTTCAATTAAAGAACCATGGATTAAAGACCTCCTATATCCAAGGGTTCGTGCTGGTCCTTACAATATAGATAAGAATGAAAGAGCTCTTGTCATTAAGGAGCTACTACTAAGGAGCTACTACTCTATTGGAAGGATCTAACACAGATGCAGATCAGGAAATAGAAAGTCCTTTGGAGAGGCAAAAACACTAATATAGAGATGGATCAGAGAATATGTCATAGCAGAGGTAGCTGATAAGGCGAACCATGATGACGATTAGGATTTCTAGGAGGAAAGAATGCATTTAAGGCATGGCAGGACAATTTATTCATAGGGTAGCAGTAATGGAACCATACCGTAAAGAAGAGGAAGAGTTACAGTCTGGGGGTACTGTCTGTATCCAAAATAATGCAGACTATTGTGTTCAGTTCTGTTTCAGGAAGGAACACACTAGAGTGGGTCTAGAGGAAGTAACACTCAATGATGGTGCCCTCCAAGTCAGGATTGTGTGATTCTTCTCCCCTGGCCTTCTACTCATCCCTTCCTTTCCAGTGCTTACTAGATGCTTCACTGTCAATCTCCCAAGATTCTAATTGTTTCAAAGTACTTTTCATTTTTCTTCCCTGGAGTCAAGTGAAAGAGAAAAACCCAGGAGAGCCTGTGAAAACTTTAAACAAATGTTGGCTCACCCGGGAGAGTCACTCACTCAGCTCCAAACTTTGCAGAACGCAATACCAGTTTCATGACTCAGACTCACTGTGGGCACAATTATTTAATCACAGGTGCTGGGAATGGTAGGAACTGTTTTCTCTCTTGTGTTACACCAAAATTGCCTCAGAAAGGAAACAAGACTGAGACTGGACTTAGGGAAACATGGAGGCATTTTTCTCTTTGGTATGTTGATCTATAATGGTGGTGGTAGGAAATACTCAAATTTTGATATTTCTGTCCAGCTTTCCAAACACTGACCTTTAATTTTCTGTTCACAAATTTTAACATTCAAGCAGACAATTGGAGATAATTAGGTAATTGGTAATTAGGCATGCAGTTATGGTAATCATGTAATTATTAGGAAGGCAATTAGGCATGCAATGGAGGTAATCAGGCACAATTGCTGAATTTGTGTGAGCAAATGTTGCTAGAGAATGCCCAAGATGTGGCAAACTTAAAAATTTGGAGGCCAGATTGAAAATGTGACCTTACATTTCAAGGGGTGGATTAGTTCTAATTGCTAGGGAGTATAGCCTCACCTCTTTATCTAGTCCAAGTAGCTGCTATTACTCAAATTTCTATTCACAAAGTGAATGAGAAGTTTGTTTCCTAATGACAAAAAAGAAGAGTATTTAATTAAATCTCTTTACAGTAAAGGAATCCTTACAGTATTATAACAAAGCATTTCCCCTGGTCCCCTTTAGCTAGGCAAGATGAAAAGATCAAGATACAAAGATCAAGCTTCCACTTCAGAAAGTGCCACTTGTTGCCATATCCCCTTGGGGACATAATGGAGACAGTGCTGGAGTTGAGTCAGGAATGCCTAGGTTCAGATCCTGAATTGGACACTTAATTGCTGTCTGAAGCTGGGCAAGTCACTACTTCTCAGACTCAGTTTCCTGGGCTAATAATAGCCCTTACCTAACAGGTTCCAATGAGATGATATAGGTGAAATGCTATCAGAACTGAACATCAGTAGTTGTTGTTTGTTATTACTATTAGTTTCCCCAGGCTTTTGCTAGGCATGGTAAAGACCTCCAGTTCATGCTCCATTGAAGCAAAAAGATTCCTCAGAACCATCACTGGAGACTGGGCTGGTTTATTCAACCAAGGAAGCTTGGCTCACTGATTAGGGAGCTAAGTGTTACCCTCTGCGAGATGAAAAGTTCCTCAAAGTCTTCATTTACTTTTCAATAACTGGGGGAGAACTGGACCCAGGATTGCAGGAAGAGAGGACATTTTCAATGAGGAAGCTTCATCAACCTGTGCAGATCATGACCAGTTGGGCAAGTTATATACAGTCTCAGAGTGTCAGCTGAGGCTCAGAAGGGAAGCGACTTGCCCAAGATCATTCCAGCTAATAAGGATCCAGAGCAGAATTTGAATGCAGGCCTTCCTAATTCTAAGTTCAGAACTTTCTCCCTTATGCCATGCTACAGACTCTTGTAAATAAAATTAATCATCATTGTAAGACAAAAATTCATTCTTATTAGTGTCTATAAAAGTGCTTTCTTTTGCTTTCCAAGCAGAGTGAGAGGGAACTGCTGACAAATTGAGCTAGGATATGGATAGGAGAGATTGGACCAAAGATGGAGTCATGGATGGGACCAAATCCCAACCCCAGCTTTTTTGGGGACGAAGCACTTTATTTCTCTCTGCCTCAGTTTACTCTTCTGTAAAATGATGGCGAGGTTAAGCTTTCCATCTCTAAAGATATACAAGTCCCTGGAGCAGGAAGATGGGGAAAATCATTTAGAGAGAAAGGCAAAATGTGATCTGAGCCAGTGAAAGATGACAGTCAGGAAGGGAAAAGGAAAGCACAGAAATAGGAAGGTGGAAGGGAAGAAGAGTGGCAAGAGGGAGGGAGAGAATACATATACATATATGTGTGTATATGTATGTATGATATATGGAAACATATATTATAACACACATATATCTGTTCTATTTTCCTTCTAACTAGATGAAGTGCTGCTCTGGGATGGGCTGACTGACAAGGTTTGGCTGCTTTGTTGTTACTATTGGTGAAGAACGGCATTCCCAGTAGACAACTCCAAACCATAAGGGAGCCTGGTACTCAGGTTTAACTGCTAGTATTGCAGGAAAACATGGATGGAATGGTTTGTATCTACCAAGTAAAATCTTTAAACTCGTGGTATAAATTCATATTTTGAGCCCCATCAAATTTTCAGCCTTCATTTTCTCTCTTTATTTCTTGCCTCCTAGTATGGGAAGAGACAGGAGATCGCCCCAGGGTCCCATCCTCTTGCCCACCTGCTACAAGTCCTGGTGGAGAAACAACTCCATGAAGCTGGGGACAAAAATCCCAATATTTCTTTACATTATAGGGCACTGAATGCTGATCACAAAAGATTTGTCCTGGGAGGACTTCAGAGAGACCATGTTGGGGCCTTTCATGCTTGGTTGGGGATTCTAAGATCATAAACGTAAAGCAGGAACAAGCCTTAGAGGTCATCCATTCCAATCCGTGATCTTAAAGACAAAATTGCAATGGGGGCAGTAGTGATGGTAAGATTTAGTCCCAGGTCAGCTGACTCCAAATGGAGTATTCTCATCGCCATACTATCCTCCTATCAGCTTCAGAACATATGTTTTTCCTATTGCTTCTTAAAGGTGGCTTGTCACTCATCAGTTCAGTTAAATAACTTTATGTGGGAATTGCCAGCCCTTCATAATCCTCAAGGCTGACCAAGCTACTGACTCAGATTGTTATCTTCAAGTTTCTTCAAATGGATCAGATTCAAATAAAGGTGATCCCTCACCGGCCATGCCTTGTGTTCTATAAGAATTGTGGATACTTGGTTCAGGCCAGAGAGGTCATGCTCAGATAGGAAAATGCCATCAGCCTTTTGGATGCCTGGAGCTCACCTCCTGAATTCTGCCTCACTGTCATTTCTCCCCTGATGAACTCTTAAATTGTTGGTACCTGACTTTGCCTTGACCTGGGAACCAGACCTACTCTGCTCTCTGGTTTCCCTGGATGGTGACCTACTGCAAAGATGTCAAACACAGGGATGTGGCCCTCAACATTCCCTAGCAGAGTGCTGTCCAAATCAGATTAAAATGTAGTTGGGAAATATTTAAGAAAATAAATAAAAATACATTACAACACAGGTAATGGTATACATGGTTTTCTAAGGCAATATGAAGCCCATAGGGATTTATATGTATGGTTTAGTGCCCCTCCTTTCTTTTTTTGTTTGGAGGGGGGAAGGCAAGGCAATTGGTTTTAAGTGACTTGCTCAAAGTCACACAACTAGTAAGTGCCTGAGGTTGGATTTGAACTCAAATTCTCCTGACTCCAGGGCCACTGTGTCACCTAGCTGCACCTGGCCCCCTGCTTTGTATGTGAATTTGAAACCACTGACCCAAAAGATTGTTAGGGGAACCTGACAAGAGTATGAGGTCAGTCTATGCATGTCCACACATATGGCCTTTCCTAAACAATTCAACTCACTCAGTACAGGCACCCACTATATTATAAGGCAATGGGGAACAAAAAGGCAAAAAAAGGAAACAGTTCCTACCCACAAGATGCTTTTAAAGATCACCAGATACAAGATCATTTAAAGAGGAGAAAGGCACTTTCAGGTTAGAGACCTGGGTCAAGGGAGGCTTCATGGAAGAGATACTACCTAAAATGAGCCTTCAGGGAAAATGGGGTTAGATTTTGAGCTCAAGGACCCGGCTTTGAATCCTAGCTTTGCCACTTACTTATTACCTATATGATCCTGGGCATGGCAAATGCATACAAGCAAAAGACACAATGTTGGATGTGGGAAACTGTAATTGTCGCAATGAAAAAAAGCATGAAGGAGTCAGTGGTGAGATGGCCAGAGAGGTCAGAGCCCCAGAGGAGGGACTGTCAAAGTTGAGGAGAGGAGTTTTCATTGTACCCTCATTTGTACAGGGAACCAATAACTAAGTAAATTGGAAAGAGCTATAATGAAATGAGTAAAGGCCAAGGAACATGATCGGAGGCCTTTGCAGTTCCCCCAAAGTTGCCAGTTTCTCCTCTGAGAAAATAGAATAAATTGATTGTTAGCTATGACACAGCTATTTCAAGGATTTTCCCCCCATAGATACACAATGGATTAATAACAAATTAGAGTCAAAAGGCACCGATTTCAGCTTTGAAAAGGGGGCGTCCCAGTTTTGCCTACATGTGTTATAAAAAAAATTAAATAAATCCAAACTCAAAAAGGGTCCAAGGCAGCACAAACACACTCTGGAGAAAACCATAGTTCAATGCCTGCTGCTGTCACTCAAACATCTCTTTTCATACCAATTAGCTAGCAGTTTGGAGATGGCAACAGAAAGCATCTGCTGAAGGCTGGAAAAATATCAAATTAAATTCCTTTACAACATTCAGATGTGCTAATGTGGAAACAGCCTTCATTCTCATGGGAGAAAAACAGCAGGATACCTGCTAAACTTGATCACTAATGACCACACTTGGTCAGCCCAAAGAAATAAATGACCCAAAAGAGCCCAGTGTGGAGGAGGTAAATGAAGGGAAAGGTTACAGAGTGCAAAAGGACCTCAGAGTCCATCTGGTCTAGCTCAATCCTGAAAAGGAATCCAGAGAGTAGAGCAATGTAGAGTTGAAGAAAGTTGGATTGGGAGTCAAAGGACCCAGGTTCAAATCCAAGATCTCCAAATTATTCCCTGTGGAACTCTGAGCAAGTCTCTAAACCTCGATGGGTCTCTGTGTCCTCCTCCTCTTCCTCCTCTTTAAAATGAGCCCAAAGATCCCTGACACCTCAACATTTATGATGGAATGAACATATCCACAAATGTTCATTGAGTCTCTGCTTAAAGACCTCCTGTGAAGGGGATTACTTATGGATCACTTATGGATATTATGCTAGAAGTCTCACTTATATCATGCCTATATTTAAGTCTTTACAACATCAACCAATCAATCATTAACTCTTCCTCCCGCCCGTGCCCACCTTCTGAACTTCATAACTGGGCACCTAGGAAACCCCATTATCCTTTCAAACACAGCTTCAAAACCTTGTCATCCTTCACTCTTAGTTCTTACTTGGAATATCTGCTCAGTCGCCAAATACTTTCATTTCTGTCTCCACACCATCAATTTTATCTGACACCTCACTACTCAAGCAGACACCTCTTTAGTTCATACCCTCAACACCTACCTCCCAGACAACTGCAAGAGTCTCTGTCTGGCCTCCTTGCTTTCAGCCTCCCTTTCCTGATCCATTTTCCACACAACTGCAAAGTAATTTTTAAGTGCAAGGTAATCATATCACTCCCCTAATATAAACTCAAATGATTCTCTATATCTTTTAAGATGAAATATAAAGCCTCCTACCTGACAGTTAAAGGTAGGGAAGTACTGGTAAATGTTGAACAACTGGTTCTCCAAAACTGGACCCATGACATACTTTTTCAATTTCATATGCATTAACATTTTCTCCATCTCTTTCTTAAGTTCAGTCAATCAACAAAACAAGAAATCAAGCTCCCATTTGTAGTGTTGGCTGAGGCTGACTTGTGAGGTATAAATGCTCCCACTGAAAATTTAACAATGGGCTCTCCTGAGCCAATTTCGGGTGGCTCCAGGACATCACTGGTTAAAGCCCTTGGCATCGTGGTCTGGACTTCTGTTTTCAGCCTCATTCAGTCAACATTTCTCTGGTGATGTTAGAAGTCTATGAAATAATAAGATACATGATTTCCAAAGTATAAAAATTACAGGCAAGCCAAAGGAAATAAAGAGGAACATAGCAGGTTACAAAAGACATCGTCTGTTATCGATCGATCAGACATTTGCCAAATACCTACTATGTGTCAGGAACTGAGAAGTCAAAAAAGATCCAAATAAAATGATTCCTACTTTCCACGATGACTTATATGGAAGAAGCTGAGTAAAAGACACTTATAAAGACTATATATGGTCAAAAAAGGAGGTGAGCCAGTCAAGCAGTGAGAGGGAAGGGTAAACATGAGTTACATGAGTATACACAAAATCTTTTTTAAAAAATCAAAGGAAGTTTTCTTGTTGGGTTAATCTTCCAGAGAGAACTGATGGAAGACCATGGGCAAGAATTACACAGTATGAAAGATCATGAGAGAGTAGGGATATAACCTGGTAGACTGAGTACCAAGAATGATGAGACCGAAGAGCCAATGAAGCATTAAAAAAATAAGTACACACCTAACCCTTTGTTAAAGAAGGCACAGGAAATAAGGGAGATTTCATTGGGATACTACTGTGATGACAGAAAAGAACGGGAGCTAAGAGGGTGATTCCACTTCTATGGAGTCAGGGTGAGGAAGAGCTAGGATAGATGCTGAGGTAATCTTTAAAAAGTTGATATTTAAAAGTACCAACTAAGGGATGGAGATTCATTCTTCCGTAGCCATTTCTTGATTGCTCCAGAGAAAACCTTGGAATTAGCTTGTTGAGTCATTTAAAGGAGCTGCCTTAAGATAAGGTGATGGAGGTTCCATGAACTACTGACCTTGCTATAGCTTTGGCCAGAAGATAACAGATGTCACTTCCTGGGATGCATATGATCCCTAGAAGCTTCTGGCTTCTGGTTATGTTTGCTCAAACTTTCAAATGTCTCAGGCAATAATACTCCCACAGAACACTTTGTGCTAATGTTTCATGCCATATTGGATGCCTCCTCTGCTCATGGCATAAGAGATAGGACATCATAAACAGAGTGGGGGATCAGGGGAAGTGCTGGTCTACTCCCCACTGTTTAGCTGCTGTTCAGTGGGGAGCTCTTCCAGACTTCCTCCCGTACTCTTGTTTGGGAGATCTCCCACCTCGTGATCATCTACAGAGTCAGAGCCAGCAGTCTCCAGGAGACATATTGGATGGCATTTCATTCCTGTGTATATCATTTTCTACAAAGCAAAGGGAACATTGGACTTGGCCTCCATCTACTTTCTCACTTTATTTTCAATGCTGTCATCATCCATCTCCCAGCTCCTCTTCCCCTATTGCCCCTAGCACTACACTAGGGTGCTTTAACTTCTGTACATCCTAGACTACTGTGTCAGTCAGGTGAAATCTATGAACCCCTTCTCAGAATAATGCTTTTAAATGTATAAAATGCAATACATAGCATTACAAAGGAAACCAATTATACTGAAAGAGTTCTCAAAACATTTTTAAGTGGGTGGCTAGGTAGTGCAGTGAATAGAGCACTGGCCCTGGAGTTAGGAGGACCTGAGTTCAAATCCGGCCTCAGACACTTAGCACACATACACAAAAACTAGCTGTGTGACCTTGGGCATGTCACTTAACCCCAATTGCTCTACTCCCCCCCTGCAAAAACCAACCAAACAAAAAAATATTTTAAAAACAGATTCAAGGGGCCCAGGTTAAGAAGCCTTAGTAGAATGTCAGCTTGGTGGTTTGCTATGAGACTTTTTCCTAACTCGTGCTCCTCTCTGACTTCTGGCTTCCTTGGCTACCTTCAAGTCCCAGAAAAGATTTCACTTTCTACAGGCAGCCTCACTAACCCCCTGAATTATGCAGCACCTTCCCTCTGCTGATGATTTCCCATAGATCTCAACCACAGTGGGCACTTATTGAATGTTTACTGATTGACTGATGTGTACCTCTTTATGCTTATTAGTTCTCTCTCATCCAAAAAATTACAAGCTTCTTGAAGGTGAGTGAATCAAACATGTGCCTAAAACTTGTACCATAACCTCAGCCCTTGATCCAGAGTCAAACACATGGCAGGAGCTTAGAAACAGCTGCCGCATGGCAGGAAAAGCAAGGCCCACTGAGCCAAGCACCACTTCTCAGAAATGCCTGACTGATGACAATGAATTTGTCCACTTAAGAGTTCAATTTTCTTGTGCCACTAGTTGTTAGTGCTATAGATGAACACAAAAGAAGAAATTCATGAAATATGCAAAGTAGAAAATGAAGTATTTAACATCTCTTTCCTGTTTCTAATGCTATCAAGAATGAATGTAGCTTTTATGGAAACAACTTTTTAGTCATCAAGTCAGGATTTTTAATAATATGCATTTTAATATACTTATTTATAGTTTCTAGTTTGAATGTCTCACTAGACAAACTTTTCCAAAATAATGCTTGTAGTATTTGCTAAATCACAAACTAAAACACTTAGGCATGCTTCTTTAAAAATAACAATCACTTTAAAAAACAGCTAAAGAGTGAGTCCTGGGACAGGGCTCACCTCATTGAATATTGGAGGATGATGCATTACCAGCCAGGCCCCAGGCCTCCTTAAAGCCATTTTGTGACTATCAGAGAGAACCAGAGACGGGACATCTCCCTGTTGCTATGTGTGTCCTCCCACCCCCAGTGTTCCACCTCTTACTCAGGGACTGATAATCAATTCAGCATTAGTGATGCTACTTTAAAGGGCATAACAAACTACTGCCCTATGGCCCCACCCAGAATCCTTGTGATTCTGAACTGTAGGCTGCTCAGGACAAAGCAAGTTGGGTTGCCCTGTTTACTTTGCTTCCCTTGTTTGCTCATGTTGCCGCTCAATTACTTGACTTTTGGGCTTTTTGCCACAGTAGGACTCTGATACCAGGAGGAGCTTTGTCCCAAATACTGGGGTTTTCTCAGATGCTGAAGGTATTAGTTGTATGCCCTGTCTGAAGCCTCCACATGCTCTGGCAAGCAGGTTGCACACCCCAGGACCTCCACCCTAGACTGAAATCCAGATCCAAACAGGTTAAAGCAAGAGCGATTACCTCTCAGACTGGTTGTTTGGTCCCCCTACAATCTGGCAGGGCCCTGGCACCTCAGCAGCTTGTCACCCTGGGGGCAGAAGCCAATCCACTCCCAACTACTGGATCCCAAAGTCCACACTGCATTGACCTCTCACTTTGTCCTTAGCATCTATGTGTTGATAATTCTGGAAATTGCCACAGCTGCTGGTGATCTGAAGTCCCTCCAGCTGGCTGCTAATCAGGCATGCCCTGGGGCTAAAACCTCTGGCTTGCCTGGGGCTGGGCTCTGCTCCCATAGCGCTGTGTTTGCTGCTTGCTGCCAGCCTGCTGGGCTGTCCTTAGCTTCTCTGTGTCATATTATGGGTTCTGTAGCTCCAAAGTTTGTTCAGAGTCACCCTTTACATGAATTGGGGGAGGTGGAAGCCAGAGCCCTGTGGAAGTCCTGTTTCTACTCCTCCATCTTGACTCTGCCTAAAAAGTATGCTTTGATATATGTTCACCCATCATTCACTCTACCAACAGTATATTAGTGTCCCAATTTTCCCACATCCTCTTCAACATTTATCATTTTCCTTTTTTGTAACATCAGCCAATCTGAGAGGTTTGAGATAATACCCCAGAGTTGTTTTAATTTGCATTTGTCTAATCAAAAGTTAGAGTACTTTTTCATATGCCTATAGATGGCTTTGATTTCTTCATCTAAAAACTGCCTGTTCATATCCTTTGACCACTTATCAATTGGGGAATGACTTGCATTCTTATAGATTTGACTCAGTTTTCTATATATTTGAGAAATGAGGCCTTTATCAGAGATACTTGCTATAGTTGTTTCCCAGCTTTTGGCTTTCCTTCTAATCTTGGTTCCATTGGTTTTGTTTGTGGAAAAGCTTTTTAATTTAATTAATTAAAATGATCTATTTTACATTTTTAACATTCTCTATCTCTTATTTGGTCTTGTACCTGTAACTCACTTAAGTTTCCTTTAAGAATTTGGATTCTATACCACTTGGTGCATATATGTTTAATATTGATATTACTTCATTGTCTATAGTACCTTTTAGCAATATGCAGTTTCCGTCCTTATCTCTTTTCATTAGGTCAATTTTTGCTTTGGCTTTGGCTGAGATCTGGATTGCTACCTCTACTTTTTTAAACTTCAGCTGAAGCATAACAGATTCTACTCCAGCCATTTACATTTACTCTGTGTGTGTCTCTCTGCTTTTAGTGTGTTTCTGGTAAACAACACATTGTAGGATTCTGGTTTTGTGATCCACTCTGCTAGCATGTGAAAGAGGAATGGCATTTTTTGTCTGTTTGTTCCCAACGCATAGAAAAAGGAGCAATGTGTAGACATTGCAAAGAGCAAATTCTGGCTTGGTGTTCAAAGCAACTTCCTAACAATTAGAGCTGTATCCAAGTGGAATGTGCTTCCTCAGGACATAGTAGGCCCCTCTAGTTGAAGGGCATTATACAAACTGTGGCTGTCACTTGTGTGTTGTAATGAGGATGCTTTTCTCAGGAATGGGTCAGACTGCTGCTGTCCCTTCCAACTCTGAATTTCTGATATTTTGTGATGATTCCTGGAGCTCCACACCTGGTCCTAGGCCTCTCTTGGGAACACAGTTTCTTTACATTTTTTTGTCTTGGAACCCTTGGGCAGTGCCTGGTGAAGCCTATCAACCCCTTCCCTTCTCCAAATCATGTTTATAAATGCAAACCATAAAATACAGAAGATTACAAAGGGAATAAAAGGTGAGTGAAAATTAACACATCATTACTCTTTCTCATCTAAGTCTACAAACCCTCTTAAAATTACTCATGGACCCCAGATTAAGAACCCTTGCTCTACAGCATGCCCCTCCTAGTTCCTAAAGGCTGACCTCCATCAATTTTTCCCTGCCCTATCGCTCTGAGAAGTCAAGCAGTTTCAGTTGAGTCCCTATTATGTCAGTGTTACCCTAGCTTCCCTGATTTAAGTGCACCACCCCCAGTTACTGTGTCCTGAATCTTCCTGGGTCTAGCTGGAGCTATTAATTCTCTTTTCTGTTCACGTGTCTCTTCCTAGGCATCCAGGACTGGGTCTGAACATGAGTGGAACAGACAGACAGATCCTTGTAATGATAACAGGCAGGTCACGGGATAAAATTGGCCAACATGACATCTTAGTTTATTTGATAAAATGGAGAGCCACATCATATCCACCTCCAATGAATGACAAAGAAAGACATGGGGATGGAAGCAGGGCAGTGTGGTAGAAAGAGAACTCAATTTGGAGCTTGTGTCCTGGCTCTACCTCTTACTATGGTGCAGGCAGCATTATACGCTAGGCTACATAGTGTATACCATGTTGTATGAGAGGAAGAACATTAGGTATAAAGTCATGGGGCACCTGAGTTGCTATCCCAGGCCTGCCACTTGCTGGTCATGTGACAAGACTTACATCACATGACCTCTCTAGGCTTCCTCATCTATAAAATGAGGAGACTATATTAGAAGACCTCTAAGGTCCTTTCTCACTCTAAATCCATGGTCCTGCATTCTGAGGTCCAACTAGGATCTGTCAGTGATGAATATAAGTATGAAAACTCAGCAGGCACACAGGGAAAGGAGTGAAGCTCTCTTTGTTTCCTCTGATACTGGCTTCAGGAAGGCATCAATTGGAATGCCACCAAGGGAGTCAAATGAAGAGCTCGTCCCAATAACAAGGCAACCCAGACAAGTCATGATGAATCTCTTGGTTTCTGTTCCCTATCTTGTTAATTACTTGCCTCTCATTTCAGAAATAGATAGCCTGAACAAAACTACTCAGGGCAAGTTGCACTGTATACTTGATGGTGAGATTTATGTATCAGTCCTTCTCCAAAGAGCACAAAGGCCATGTACTCTGTAGAAGTTAATAAATGATCAGCCAAATGATCATTTCTTATAGCTAACTATATTGCCCTTGACTTTAACAATGACATATTCATATTCTTCCTGAGAAGAAAGAAGCAGATGGAAGTGGGGAGGGGACACCTAAGCTATGTGCATCATTAACAATCTTGATCCATTTCCCAGGAAGTTGTAATAACCTTAACCAAATAGCCTTTATCTAAACATAAAACTCATTGTTAATGTCCCCTAAAGTCAACAGGCAGCAAATGTCCACTAACTCTGCTTGCATGATAGCATGCACTGAGTACATTAGTCTGGTCCCCTAGGTCTTACACAATCTCTCTCTTTTCTCTACACTGTAAGCTCTTAGTAGAAAGTGATAAGACCTTGCTATGAGATTTACTTGACAACAAATTCTTTAAAACGTTAATATGGATGAAGCCTTCATTTTGGCCAGGGTCAGGTGGATACACACTGCAGAAAGATATTTGGGTCAGGTGAATACACACTTCAGACAGAAAGAAAATTACCCTGATTATTCACAGATTTGGTTGAGTGCTCTATATTTTCTGTTGAGTTTAATAAAGCCTGTCTTAAAGTTACTGTGTTAATAGCTTGAATTCCTGCTTGCTTGGAAGGTGAAGGCCTTTTCCCTTTTTTTCATGGGAATACAGAATGTTGATAGTCCCTGAGAAAATTCTGGGTGGGGACACAAGCCAAAGAATGGATCTGGGTGAAACATACCCCAAAGTGAACTTGTCCTATATAAATATTTAAGGTAGCTAGGTATCACAAGGGTTAGAGTACTATATGAGTTCAAATCTTGCCTCAGATATGATCTAGGTGTGATCTTGGGTGAGTCCATCAATAAATGTTTCTTTTTTCTGTTTTTTTTTTATTTATGTGCTTATTTTTAGTTTTCAACATTCATTTCCACAAGATTTTGAATTACAAATTTTTCTCCCTGTCTTTCCCCTATCCCCCATCCTAAAATAGCAAACCTACTGAATACCCCTTCCCCCAATCTGTTTTCTCTTATATCCTCCCCCATGCCCCCTAAATTTCTAGAAAGGCAAGATGAATTTATATACCCCAGTGCCTGTATATCTTATTTCCCATTTGCATGTAAAAATAATTTTTTAACATTTGTTTTTAAAACTTTGAGTTCCAGATTCTTTCCCTTCTTCCCTCCTCAACCACCCCCCCCAGGTAGATAAACAATTCAATAGACATTGTTCATGTATAGCTATGCAAAACATTTCCATAGTAGTTATATTGTGAAAGACTAACTATATTTATCTGCATCCTGTCCTGCTCCCCACTTGTTCTATTTTCTACTTTGACACTGTCCCTTTTCAAATGTGTTTGCTTCTAACTACCCTCTCCACCAATCTGCCCTCCCTTGTATCATCTCCCTTCTTATATCCTTCCCCCCTACTTTCCTGTAGGGTAAGATACCCAATTGAATGTGTATGTTATTTCATCCTTAAGCCAAATACAATGGGAGTAAGGTTGACCCATTCCCTTTCACCTTCCTGCTCTTCCCCTCCATTGTAACAGTTTTCTCTTGCCTCTTTTATATGACATAATTTACCCTAATCTATCTCTCCCTTTCTCCTCCCAATATATTCATCTCTCACCTCTTAATTTTATTTTTTATATGTCATCTCTTCCTATTCAACCCATTTTGTGCCCTCTGTCTATGTATACATGTACACATATATGCACATACTCATATATATTTATGCACACATATACCCTCCTATACATATATATATAGATAGATAGATATCTATCTATCTATCTATCTATATCTATATATATATCTATATCTATATCTATATATCTATATATATATATATCTATATATATCTATATCTATATATATATATATATACCTGTATATTCCCTTAGACTATCCTGATCCTGAGAAAAGTCTTATGAGTTAAAATTATCTTTTTTTCCATGTAGGAATGTAAATAGTTCAACTTTCATAAGTTCCTTATGATTTCTTTTTCCTGTTTACCTTCTCATCCTTCTCTTGCTTCTTGTATTTGAAAGTCAAATTTTCTGTTCAGCTCTGGTTTTTTCATTAAGAATGCTTGAAAATCCTCTATTTCATTGAATGACCATATTTCCTCCTAGAGCATTATACTCAGTTTTCCTGGGTAGGTGATTGTTGGTTTTAATCCTAGCTCCTTTGACCGCTGGAATATCATATACAAGTCCTTCAGTCCCTTAGTGTAGAAGCTGCCAGATCCTGTGTTATCCTGATTGTATTTTGACAATACTCAAATTGTTTCTTCCTGACTGCTTGAAGTATTGTCTCCTTGACCTGGGAACTCTGGAATTTGGCTATAATGTTCCTAAGAGTTTTCTTTTTGGTATCTTTTTCAAGAGGTGATCGATGGATTCTTTCAACCTCTATTTTGCCCTCTTGTTCTACAATATCAGGGCAATTTTGCTTGATAATTTCTTGAAAGATGGTGTCTAGGCTCTTTTTTGATCATGGCTTTCAGGTAGTCCAATAATTTTTAAATGATCTCTCCTGGATCTATTTTCCAGGTCAGTGGCTTTTCCAATGAGATATTTCATATCGCCTTCTATTTTTTTCATTTGTTTGGATCTGTTGTAAAGTATCTTGATATCTCATAAAGTCATTAGCTTCCAATAACTCCAATCTAATTTTGAAGGAATTATTTTCTTCAGTGAGTTTTTAGCATTCTTTTTCCATCTAGCAAATTTGGCTTTATAAGGCATTCTTCTCCTCATTGGCTTTTTGGGCCTCTTTTGCCATTTGAGTTAGTCTATTTTTAAGGTCTTATTTTCTTCAGTACTTTTTTGGGTCTCCTTTAGCAGGCTGTTGACTTGCTTTTCATGATTTTCTTTTATCATTCTCATTTCTCTTCCCAAGTTTTCCTCCACTTCTCTTACTTGATTTTCAAAATCCTACTTGAGCTCCTCCATGGCCTGTAACCAATTCATATTTTTCTTGGAAGCTTTTGATGCAGGAGTTCTGACTTCATTGTCTTTCTCCTGTTCCATACTTTGATCTATTTTGTCTCCTAAAAAGGGTTATATAGTCTGATTGTATTTCCTCTGCTTGCTAATCTTGCCAGCCAATTACTTGACTTTTCAGCTCATTGCCATGGTAGAACTCTGCTTCCAGAATGGAGAGAACTATGTCCCAAATCACTCAGGTTTTTGCAGTTGTCAGAGCTATGAGGAGGGCACCCTCTCTGCAGCCCCCACAAGCTCTGGTACACTGGCCATACACCCCAGGATAATCACCCAAGACCATAATCTGGATCCAAGCAGGTCAAAGCAAGAGTGATTACCCTCTGAATGGCTGCTTGATCCCCCTTCGCTCTCAATAAATGTTTCTTAGATGCAAAAATGAACCTACATTTTTAGCTTTATTTCTCACTACTCCTCTATATGGAACTCTTTGATCTAGATAACCTGATTTACCCCTTTGATTGAAACAAATCTAAATGGTCACTTTGACCCTAAATACAAGTAATCTTTCCATAAAATCTTGTCCCCTTAAATTCTGTATCGCTCATTTAGCACTTATATTCTGCCTTTTATTTTCAGTCCTCTTGTTTTCTATTATTACCCCAACTATGCCTTAAGGACAATGACTGTATCTTGTACTTCTTAATAACCTCTCAGTGCCTAACACTGTGCTTTGCATAGATTAGGTTCTTAACCAGTGCTTGTTGGTTGAACAAGTCCTTCAACTTAGTGTATCCTAGCCCATCACAGAGAAGGCTCCATTGGATCTGGTCAGCACATAAGGGTAGAAAGTCTCCTCTCTCCCTGTAAAGACCTGAACTCACTAAAATTCATCAAAGCATTTTAAGTAATTATCAAACAAAAAATAATTTCTCAAAACAACAGTAGAAAAAACCTGAAGAGAAGAAGAGTGGTTAGGAATACATAGCTATTAAATGATTAACCATAAAAATTATAATACAGACTCATATAATTAGTGAAATCATGCTTTGAAGGTCATCGACATTTTGTGTTTCTAATTATGGCATATCACTTTCAATATCAATTAGGACATTCCTGATGAGTAAATAATAATTGTTCCCTTGAGTACTTCAGAGCTGCTCTCTGATAGGTTACTTGGTTTTGCCATTTTTAAATAATCTTGTCATAACCTGTAGCTCACTCAACTGACATGTGCATGTTGATGTCGAGTGCTTGCAAATTGCACTGGGAACAGCTAATGAGTATCGGGCAAAATGTGTTGACTGGAGTTTATGAAGTGGTAAGCCTATTGCTTGTAGTGATTAATGATCAAATGGTGTTTCAAACTTAACTAATTTACTAATGACCACATTTGTGAATTGCTTCCTAGCAAAACAAAACATTGCCTAATGACTTGGTCCAGACTTTGATAAACTTTATAGTCTTGAATGCAGGAGATGCTTTGTATCAGCCCAGTGGAGGCACCGAGCCAAAGAGTAGAAAAAATGAGGCAACATTGACCATTTAGAGTGCTTGATGGAGAAAATGGATTTCTAAGGACATAAAAGTTGCCAGCATTGACAAAAGAACATGAGGAGTTTGCGGTAAAATGAACTGGAGTATTAAAAGGGATTCCTCTCTGAGTCCTTCTCCTGTAAGAAAACCTAAGAGAGTCTTTCTTGGCCAATATTGTTATTGACATTCTAGACTTCCAAGATTTTCTTTCATAGAGTTGATGGGATTAATTCAATGAAATAAAAGATATATGCCTCATTCAAGCATGGCATTATAATCCTCAGTTATATCTCTTGGTAAATGATGTGGCTGAAAACACACACACACACACACACACACACACACACACACACACACACACACATACCCATAGTGTAAAAGATTTAACTTTATTGATCTTAAAAATGCTATGTACCTCAAAGGATTCACCAAAATACAGTAAAGTCTTCCATGTGTCCCACAGTGCATCAAATGTCCATAAGTAGGGAGAAGAAGCAGCTGTACTCTATTCTAACCCAAGTTCTTCATAATACATCTATAAGCTTTAGAAGAGAGGCAGTGAATAGAGGGCCAGTCTCAGTCAGGAAGAACTGAGTTCCAGTACTGGAAATTAGACTCATACTAGTTCTGGGTGAGTCACTTAGTGTCCCAGGATGCTCTATAAGGCTCTAAGTTAATAGACCAGCTATCAAAAAGTGCCAGTGAAAGGAGTTTCCACACCAGGAGTTCTCTACTAATGAAATAAGAATTTCAGAAAAGCTTTGAAAACCCATCATAACTCCCTATCAGAAACACAACTCATCATAGAGACCTAAAAGCATTTTAGTGCACTTGCCACATTGCCGCAAGTCATAAGGCAAATTTGAACGACTTTGGTAATATTCATGAGCTAAGGCAGCAAACCGTAGGTACAAAGTGACAACTGATATAAAACTACAGTGTCACTTGTGGCAGGAGCCATGGGATCCCGTTTGCTGCCCCATTTTGGGGGCATGCCTACTGAAATGTAGAAGGCTGCAAATATTGCACTGCCAAGTGGGGAAAGTCATGATGTGGGAGGCACAACTGTATGTAATACATATAGGAGCACTGGAGAAGGTTTCACTGTTAAGCTAAAGGCATTACAAATCATTCCTACAGTTCAGCTTTCTGGCAAGGATATTCAATGTGTGCTTGAAGAGCCTGAACATTTGCAAATATTTCACCAAGTGTACAGGGACTTTCAGAGCCTTGGAATACCATATATGTAACCTGACCAAAGTACCAAGCATTGGCCCCAGAGGTTTCCCTCTCTCTCTGGGTTATCTTTGTGGCGGCGAAGAGGGTTAAAACAGTAATGAAGGGGTGAAGGGAACAGAATGGTACATACACTGTTACACACAGTCATCAAAGCTGTGAATGTGGCTTAATTTAGTTTGTTACAAGGAGGGACACATGTTGAGTGGGTAGGGGTATATCTGAAAATGACTGACTTAAAAACATCAATAAAACTGACTTTAAAAATAATAAAGCTAAGGTAGGGTAAGAACATTATTCATATTATACCTATATGCCAGAAATTCAATTCATGAAACAGTTATTAAGTATTTACTAAGTACAAAGGAGAGGCAACAGAGGTCCTGCTTGAAAGCAAACTCATCACCATCAGGTACGCCAAACTTCAGTGTACCAAAGTTAGTGGAAGTCCTGTGCTGCAAGGGCCTTGAAGATAGAGAATTGACTATTGATTTCACAGGGGAGATGTCCTCTGAGTGAGCCTTGGGATGACACTAAGGACTTGGCACCCAGCATGAATGTAGTTAGTCCCTACAGACCCAGCCACAACTGTTGTCTTTCAATGCTGGAGGAAGAAAATAAGATCCCAAGCCTCTGAGAACCAAAGGGGGAAGAAAGCCTGCATTGAATGGGACCTGTACTGATCTAAGTTCCTGAGGAGATCCATCAGAGATCCTGCTCTTTGGCATGCCAAGGGTACTGGAGGGCCAAGCCTTTGAGGATTTAGTGACTAAGGAACTAAGCACTGCCTCTCTATGCTGTGGCTGAAGCACACCAAGAAGATGTCTAGCATGTACAGTCAGTACTTGCTGACCTCACCATTAAATCCCTAGAAACTCAGTAGATTTAGATTATAAATTCAGCATGACTATAGGATTGAACATAACCTATTCATTACTTGGACGCCCTGCTACTTTCATTCATAAATCCCTGCATTTAAAGTGATGGGCAAACAACTTTGGAAGTTTATCAAACTACTCTGCCCTGCGTGCTGTGCCTGTGTTAGCAGAGGACTATTGGTAACTGGGGAACCAACTGGTTCTTCTCCCATCCTGTGTAGGGCACACTCCTTGTTTGTGCTCTCCTTATCCCTCTGATTCCGGGCTTCTATCTCCTGTAGCAATAAACCAGGACACACACACATTTCCAGCTCTCCCCAGGTACTCCCACCCCAATCTACCTCAGTCCAAGTCCTAGTCTCTCTCTTCCCCCTCCACCATGCCCTCTGGAACACCAACTTTATTTTTAGCAAATTCCAGAGCTTTACACACTTTCTATCTTTTGGTAGGAAGAGAAACCTGACCGTCATGGCCACCCACTCCAGTTCTGGATGCTCCTTCTCTTATGCCTTTCTGTGCCACAGTACTCTGGAACAGAAGGAAGAGGAGGAGTTGTACACCTTGTTTTCCCCTGCCCCTTTCAGACAATCCCTTTGTCTCTATTACTCAGTCATCTTTCCTCCTTTTCATTCCATCTTTCCACCTTTCCATCTTTCATTTTATCTTTCTGTATCATCTGATCCATACCTTTTGTCAACATCATGCTGAGTTATAACTAAGGGTAAGTTACAAGAGTTTTGCCCAAGATCAGGATATTTAAGGGGTACCAACAGACAGCACAACTTAGTTGGCATAAACTTAAAGGATGTTAGGAGAAGTAACCCACACCCCCCCAATATTGCATTGGGAGTACTTCCTCCTCTGCCTGCCCTCCTCCCATGTCTCATGCTAGGGGTACCTATTCCTCTATCCTAGTATGCTAAGACTATCATAACCCAGGTGAACAACAGCTCATTTTCTGACTCATATATTTCCCAGCTGATATAATTAATGCCACATCTCCATTATTCTGTATTTATGCTGCATTGCAGCATTTTCATGCCAGCCATACCCTTCTCTATTGCCCTTTTGGCCCTTAAATCCATGCTCCTATATGTATTACATACAGTTGTGCCTCCCACATCATGACTTTCCCCACTGTAGTTTTGGTTCATCAAAGGTCAGCATAAGAAATTAAATGAGAATTTTGGGGAGTTTTGCGCAAGCCACAGATGACACGTGAAGGCCATCAGATGATACAGCAACAGTTTAGACTCTCATAAATGCATAAAATCTATGTATAGCATTTTATAACATCAACCCAAATTTTACAACACTTACTAGTAAATGCTCCATTAAAGAAAAAAAATCAGACTTCTCTGATACAAAGGGAGGGCCAAAAAATTTTAGCAAGATTTTCCAGATTGAGGGATGCTGCACCCCTAATCTCCATGATGTAGAAGGGATAGTTGTACAAGCAAGAGGGATTCTTTATTGCTGTGAGAATGCATTGACATCTATTAAATACTTAGTCTAAAAACTATATTAAAATAAAGAAGACACTAAGGAGAGTCTTCATCCACCAGCGTAGGATTCAGATGTGGAAATGATCTTACTGTCTTCCCTTTTTTATTAGGGAATAAAAGCAGCTGTTAGGACCATATGTGGTATAGTCAAATTCAGAATGAGATAAAAACTTGTCTTTCTGTTAAGGGTTATGTCTATTGGTTTATGTTATATTTTGATCAAAATTGAGTCAGTAAATGGTTCATATATTGCACACTTATTTTGCGAAAACATCATAATTAATTATTTTCATATAAATATTAAGTCAAAGCCTAATCTCAAATTCCCTAAGTATTTTCTAGTGGGTTTCTTAAAAGCAAAACAAACCCCCAAACACATAAGCCCCCTTTTAATTCATTTTAGCAAAAAGTATTTTATACCCAGTATTGCACTAAGTTCCCTTTAATTTGCATGGCATTGTGTATGGTGATTTATGATAATAATTGCTTCCTAAATGGCACTAAGACTTAATGTCAACTCCTTAGAGGACAGAATATTGTTCTATGGTTGAGTGGCACTACAAATATGAAGCGTATGCCAAAGTTTCTTTGCTAGAACATAAAAATGGTAAACATAATTGTGTTTATCTAGCACTGACATTGTCATAGTATCAGGAAAGACACCAAAGGCTAACGTTTGACAAGGCCTTCATTATGGTCTTCATTCCACATGCATGAAAATTTCAGCTACTGAGTTGTGGCTACAAGTTCAGTTCTCTTTTCAGACTCACTGACAGATGATATGTTAGTGAAGAAGACTTGTACTCAGTGTCTGATAGGACTGAGTCACAAGGAGACATGGAGTATATGTCTTCTTCTGGGCAGCTAGAAGTGGTGTAGTAGATAGCTTACCAGGCCTGGAGTCAGAAAGATCTGAGTTCAAATCCAACCTTAGACACTTACTAGCTGTATGGTCCTGGGCAATTCACTTCACCTCTGTTTACCTCAGTTTTATCATCTGCAAAATGGGGATAATAACAGCACCTACCTTACAAGGATGTTGTGAGGATCAAATATTTGTAAAGTGCTTAACACAACACCTGACATGAAGCAGGTGCCATAGAAATGATAGCTATTATTGATAACTATTAACTCAGAGCAAAGTAAATTTGAGAGAGGGCTATGCTAAGGTGGAAGATGACCCAACATCATAATGAAATTGTACCTGAGATCTAGAGAGGCAATCCATCCTGAAACCACTCCATGGCACTGTAATACGACACTTTGTACTACTTGAAGCCTGAAACCGAATCAAGTAGCAAATACATAAACTGTCAGGTGTTGTTCCAAGAGGAGTTACTTTCTAAGTGGAAATTCCTTTTCAAAGGGAATTTCTTTTAAAATATTCCTTCTATAAAGTATGAAGAACTTCGACTGTCCTACATAATTTCAGCATATATACATATATATGTGTGTGTGCATACAATCTATATGTGTGTATATCCATATCATATATCTATATGATGTATGTGCATATATATAAAATATGAGAGAGAAGGTGTCACAGTGGATAGATGGCCATCCTTGGAGTCAGGAAGAACTGACTCTAACACATACTAAGTGTGTGACCCAGGGCAAGTCATTTAACCTCATAATGCTCCAGGTAAGTCTCTTAGACTAGCTAAGTTACAGACGAGGGTTTTTTATTTTTAATATTTTTAATATTCATTTTGTTAAATTTCTAATTCAAATTCTCTCCCTCCCTTCCAATCCTCCTGTACCCATTGAGAAAGTAATCAATATGATATCAATTACATATGTAAATTCACATGAAGTATATTTCCATATTAGCCATGTTACAAAACAAAACCAAAAAAAAAAAGCAAGAAAATTTTAGTGAAAAAAGTATGCTTCAATCTGCACTCAGAGTTCATCGCTTCTCTCTCTGAAGATGGCTAGCATTTTTAATACAGACGGTTTCTGAGCTGAATGGGCAGTAGTTCCCTACACTGATGATACCAGAAACCCAAATCAAGCTACATAAACCCCTACGATCTCCTAATACAATTAACAATAATATTGGTGAAGTCTAGCCTGACCATACCAACTCCTGCTCAAGTACTGTCAGTGGTTCCCTTTTATGCCAACCTCATACACCTACATATACCTATAACTGTAGCTCTAGGTAGCTCTATACACATAGAATACATACATAAAATTTACATTCATACAGACAGGGTCCTCCATACTCTATGAGCTTGAAATGACAGTATAATTTCGGAGACATCCTGTCTATGCTAATCATTGAATTCTGAGGATATGATGATAAATTATACCTGTTATTTTGGCTGCTAATAAATACAAAGTTGCATACAACCAAGATAGGTAAATATGCAGGTTTTTCAGCAAGCTTTTTCACACAGGATTTGACACAGGAAAAAAATGCAGTTTGGGAAGTCACTACATAGCAATAAAGTGTATGGTGTGTTTGCTACAACTTCTGGGGTTTGGGTATAAAAGGTCACCTCTCCAGAAGTAATTCTACTCCTCGTGGGTACAAGGGCTGTATTGCTGGTAAGTTATCTGACTCTTTGTGACCCTGTGGACCACAGCACACCAGGCCCTTCTGTCATCCAATATTTCCCAAAGACTGGCCAAGCTTGTGTTTGTTGTTTCTATGACACATCTCAACTCTGCTGTTCCTTTTTTTAAACTTCAATCTTTCCCAACATCAAGGTCTTTTTTTCCCACCTTTTAACTTTTTTCCACTAAATAGTATTTTATTTTTTCCAGTTATATGTAAAGTTAGCTTTCAAGATTCACTTTTATAAGATTTTGATTTCCAAATTTTCTTCTCCTTCCCTCCCCCCTCCCCAAGAAGGCAAGCAATCTAATATAGGCCATGCATGTACAATCATAGTAAACATATAACATCAAAGGCTTTTCCAATGAGTCCTGTCTTCTCATTATGGGACCAAAGTATTTAGGCTTCAGCTTTTGACCTTCAGTGAACAGCCTGAATTAATTTAAGTATTGAAAGATATCATTAACTCTGTATGGACAGTGGTGACTGAACAAAGGACTCCTGGGCCAGTGGCAGAAGAGAACAATAATAACCAGGGGAATCAGGAAAAGTACAGAAGCTGAGCCTTGAAGGAAGCAATGAATTCTAAGAGGCAGAAGGAGGATGTACTAGACACTGTGCTACGTTCTTTACAAATATTAACTTATATGATCCTCAAATCAACCCAGGGAGTCAGCTGCTATTTTTATCCCCATTTTACAGATGAGGAAACTGAGGCAAATAGAGGTGAAGTGACTTGCCTAGGGTCACATAGTTAGTATTTAAGGCTGGATTTGAATTCAGGTCTCCCTGACTTCAAGTCCACTGCTCTATACATTAAGCTATATAGCTGTCTCTCTGTAAGGAAGTACAAAGGCATGGTGACAGGAAATAAAATACCAGGTTTGGAAAAGAACAAGTAAGGAAATTTGGCTAAAACAGCGAGTGAATGATGAAGTCTAGTGTGAAATGAGTCTAAAAAGGAAGATCGGAATCAGATTGTGATTGGTATCAAATGCCAAGCTGACTTGTCCTAGAGGTTATAGGGAGCCACTGAAGGTTCTTAAACACAGCCATGGCATGGCTAGACCATGCTGCAAGAAGATTATTTCCAACCAGATCGCAAATTCCTAAAAGGAATATTTTCTATTTCTTTATTGTATCCATAGCATAGTGACAAGCATGGATGAAGGGGTCTCTCAGCTCACTACTCGTTGCATGATAAAGTCTATAACAGGCCAGACAGCATCCTTGAGTTTTGGGAGCTTTGGCCATAAAGGAGCTGTCTTAAATGCCAAAGTGAATATCACAAAGAGGTTTCAACCAGGGAAAATTTTGCTACACACAAAATTATGGAGAGGGGGTGCCAAGTCATGGAAAAACCAGGGCTAGAAGAATCTAGACAACCAAAGTAAGAGTCCACGTCCCCCAAACCTCTATTTTCAGAGTTATATGTTTTAGAAGGATAAAATATGATGCAAAAGAGAAGAAATGGAGAGATTTAATGTTAAAAAATGAGTCAAGTTGCTAAAAAATTTTTTTTACAGGCAGAGAAGTAGAAAGGTAAAGGTTAGCAAAAACAGTGGAATAGGAGTCAGGAGTCAGGGGTTCAAATCTGGAATTCGTCACTTAATGACTTATGTTATCTTGTACAAGTCATGCATCTTTTCTGGATCTGTCTTCATGTATAAAATGGTAGGTTGGATTAAATGGTTGCTAAGGTCCATGCTGACTTGAAATTGATAAATCTATAAGCCAAGCAGCAGAGTTAGGCATCCATTGATGGATAGAATGTGGCAGTTAGACAAAAGAAGCTTGCCCAACTTTCTCGCGGGTAATCCACAATGGTTTTGGGGGATGAACACTTGTCATTCTTCCCTTCCTCCTGAATCTCTACTCTTGTGTAGGGAACTCCAGGGAAATTTTTTTTAAATCGTTATTTTTCAAATAAGGCAGAATCCATTGATGAGATGTCAAGGCAGCTAAAAAACCACCAAATGGAAATTTTACCAGTTTTGAGCACCAGCCTATCCTAAATAAAACCTATGCAGAGTGAGTTATGGGCCAAGGAAACAATGAGTAAATGAGTCTTTTTTTTCTCCTGACATACATTTCTTTTCTGACTGCTGGGGAAGATAAAGACCTGATTCCTATTTCTGATTCCCTAAAGGACGTCGGCAGTTGAGGTCCCAGGGCTCATCAGAGCATTTATTCACTCAGAGAATACCTAAGGATGAATCCCTTGGTCTGGCATCTATGATGGGTTTTATTATTAATGTGAAAATGAATCTGACAAATTTTCTTTGTTCAAGTTATTGCCAAGGTAGTCAGGGAAGTAACTGAGCATGGAAAGAAATTAACTGAGAGGTAGTAATTTTTTGTCAATTTTGAGCATCTCATTTATAAAGCAAAACTTAATAACCTGTAATTCTCAGGCACAGTTGCAGAGTTCATCTCTCTGACTGTGGCAGGCATATTAAACTCAGATGTGAAAAATAACAAAGACTTCTTCCCCTCCAGGTAGGATGAAATTTACACAAGACAGTCTATTCCCTGCACACCTATTATGAGAAGCTGAGGGAAGGGACAACTGCATCTATGTGGGCACAGCCCACCAAAACAGTCATGGCATAGCAGGTTAATGTTCTTTTAGCCATTAGGGCTTATCTGACCTGGTTAATATCTGGCCAACTATCATGTCAAAACTAGCAATTAAGTAGGAAATTCTTCACCTGAGCATATAATTTAGTAACAGACTGTGAGGCATCATCAAATGTGGAAATCTGGTCATCTTTAGGAGTTCACCAAGTCCCAGTTTGCCATGTATTTATGTGGATAAAGGGAATATTGTATGTTCATATGAAAAAGTCATCTTTTGCTGAACTTGCCATCTAGGTCCATCTCGATTGTACCTAGTATAATTAGGCGTATATTATTTTACTGCCACTGAACTTACCAAAGTTTTGATGCTAATGATGCAGTCAGATTTTAGATGCTTTCATCTGCTTTAAACTACAGGGTACTAAGGGGGGGGTACAAGTTCATCTGCAAAAGAGTCAAATTATTCTCCTAGATTTCATATACAATTGTTTTGACAATATTTAGATCTATGGATAGGAAAGTATACAAAGTTTATTGTTGGGAATTTTTTTTTTTTTTGGAAACAGACTGCAGGGGAATGAATTGGTGAGAAAGAAGTAGAAGCAGCCTAGTTGAGGAAATGGGGAGGTAGCTTAAGGTAGAGAATACAACATTAAACTCTGATTCTGGGGACAAAGGCAGGTTGAATCCTGTTTCTGATACTAGCTGTTTGCAACTCATCATGTAGATGACCATAAGCAAATGACTTTGTTGCTAAGTCTTACTTTTCTCATTACTAAAATGAGGGGAAGTAACACCCCTCCTAGAGCTGCTGTGAGGTCAAAGGACATCATGGATGTAAAGGTTTTGGTTTTTTGCAATTGTTGGGGTTTTTTTTTGCAAACTTTAAAGGTACATAAAGCTATTAGTCCTTCTAAAAGTGAAACAAGGGTGGGGTGAGGGAGCAAGGTGTAAAAAAAAAAAAACAGTAAAAGGTTTTAAAGACAGGAATGACCTGAACATAGATTCACAGATAAAGGGGAGGATGGAGAGGGAACTGACTGCTAGAGAAGAAAAAACTGGTGAGATAGCAGGTAGCAGGAGGGAGAGAGGGAGAAGGGATAAGTTTTAGCAAGGAGGGCCTTTCTCTGAGGAAGAAGGGCTGGGAAAAAATAAGTGTGTTTGGAGGTGATTGGGAAGAAATTGGGGTGCTCCTAGAAAAGGGTAGCCTGGCCTCAGTAAAAAAGATGAAATCATTTGCTGAGAAGGGAGAAATGACTGAGAGAAACACATTTTGGGACACTTCTTGTGGGGAACTAGATCATGAGGTGATGAGAAATGAATTGTTGTGCAATTGTTTCAGTTGTGTCCAACTCTCCATGTTGGAGGTTTTTGGGGTTTTCTTGGCAGAGATTCTGGAGTGTGCTATTTCCTTCTCTAGCTCATTTTACAAATGAGGAAACTGAGGCCAACAGGATAAAGTGACTTGCCCAGGGTCACACAGCTTGGAAATGTCTGAGACCAGATTTGAACTCTGGGAGATGAGTCTTTCTGACTCCAGACCTAGAGCTCTATTCAATACGCCACTTAGCTATGCACAAACATATACGTATATAAACACATCCGCCTTTATTGGGCTAGGTAAAGTTTCTGGCAAGACATGGAGCAGAGCGCTCTGAGAACTAAGCCTAAGTAGTTCTCAAGGACTAAAACTTCCTCCACTGTGTTAGGAGTGTCTTCTGCTGGGGTGGGGCCCAGTGGGAGGGGGAGGGGGAGGGGGAGGACCGAGACAGGAGAGCTGCGCAGGCGCTCTTTTGCTTTCACCTTTGTCCCGCTTCAGCGTAGCCAATCAAATAACAGGATTTCTGAGCGTACCAAGCACTTCCTCCCTGAGAGCTCAAGGGCCAGTCTCCATCTTCAGTCAGGCCTTTCCCTCTCCGTGTCCAAACTCTAACCCTTGGCAACATGTCTGATGACCAGGTCAAAGAGCTGTCACCAGCATTTGCTGGGAACAGCCTTGAAGAAAAGGTTCCATTTCCAATTGAAGCCAGAGTGATAGTTTTACCGCCCAATCATCCGCCAGACCCGCCTGAGGTAAGAGGTCTGGATAACTTCGAGGCCTTGCCTTCAGAAGTCTCAGTACCTGCAGTTGAGCCAGTTGAGAATGTGTGCTGTTTTATTGATGATAGTGAGATCAGCCTTTTTCTGGAGATGGAGGGGACTGAGAATGAGAGCGAGAGGGTGAGCGTGAGCGAGAGCAAGAAACAGGAGAAAAGCGGGCGCGGCCGTTCGGCAGCCCTAGATGTGCTGGTGTACCAAGCCTGTGGCCCGTTGTGGCCAAAGGAGGAAGAGATCTATGGCTTTCTACACCTGTATAAGACTTCCAGAAAGGCAGCAAAGAAGGAAGGGGCAAAGCGCACTTCCATGTTAGGTATCCTCAACATTCCAGCCATGGTGACCTGGAATAACCTACGTGATTTCTTGGCACCATTTCAGGAAGTCATCAATGAGGTAAAAATCATTAAAGACACTACTCTTAGCCGGTATATGGCACTGATCAAATTTAATGAGGAGGATACTGCTGATACCTTTTACACAGTGTATAATGGCTGTTCCTATAACCAGAAGGACAGTGAGGTATGTCAGCTGGTTTACGTGGGGAGGTTTGAACTGCTAAAATCAGGAGGGAGCGTCAGCTTTCCAATGAAAAACCTAATAGAACTGCCCCAGTGTACCATATGTCTAGAGAAAACTGGTGAATCCATGAAAAGCATCCTCACCTGGTTATGTGACCAAAGCTTTGAGGGCCAGAGTTACCAGAGCCCAAATGGCAAGATGTACCCTGTGTGCAGTTACTGCTATATGCCACAGCAAAAAGAACATAGGTGTTTGGAATGTGGTGTTAGGAAAAGCCTCTGTATCTGTTTGATTTGTGGAGTTATTGCGTGTGGACGAGATGTGAGAGGGCATGCAGACAAGCACTTTGATGAAACAAAGCATGCATATGTGATGCAACTAAATGACCGCAAAATCTGGGACTATATTGAACATAATTATGTCCAGTCAACCATATACCACAGCTCTAGCAATATGGGACAGTATACAAAGGAGGCAAAAGAAAAGAAAATGGGTGCTGCACAGCCAGAGTACTCAAATTTACTGTCAGATCAACTTGAATCTCAGCAACTCTTTTGGGGACAGAAGATGATCCAACTACAGAAGGAGGCCAGTGAGGAAATTAACAACATGAAGGCTAAACTTTCCTCAACAACTGAGAAATGTCATAAACTGGAACATAAAATAAATGACTTACTAAAAGAAAAGAAAGCTGTGGAGAAAAAGTGCACTTATCTGAACTCAAAAGTATCCAAACTGTACACTGAGCTCAAACAAGAACAAGAAATAAACAAGTCCCTGAAAGCCAAGCAAATTCTCTTACAAAACCAGCTTAAGGAGGAGCAGAAAGTTCTGAAGGAAACTTGTGAACAAATAGACTTTCAGGTTACTGAGATGCACAAGCAACTACAAGATATCATCTTCTACTTAGAGTCCCAACAGGAAGTCAACAATCTGTCAGGTGAAACCATACAGGAGATCCAAGAAGGACAGATCGGTATTGCCATGGCTGCGTCTGCAAGCTTCCCCCAAGATGATGAACTGTAAAGGTGCCTTCTAGGATGGGTTGTGGCAAGGACAGATGAACTCACTGATAACAAGCTAGCGCTGCTAAAAGCAACCCAAAGGACTGTGAAGGGGCCATCTACTCAGCAACATTTTGGACACCGCACAAGTGTACGACTACAGATGAACATGACAATTGTTGAATTGTTTTGCTCTCGTGTTTAAGTATGATACTGAATTAGCAATCTTTTAAATGCAATATTTAGACATAGAAAAGCTTTAAGTAAATCTTATCTTGCTGGTCAATAAGAACCTCAATTGCCACAATTTCCAGTTACAGTGGCATTAGACATACTTACTAATGTATAATTATATTTACGTATAATATACTTAAAATGTTATGTTAATGAATATTAGACATTATTAGCATTAATTAGACATATGAATGACCATATTTGACATTTAGTCTGGTGTGAATTTTAGACATTAAGAAAAATAAGTTGAGGCTTTACTGGTTTCTAGGAACACCCACCAAAGGTCACTGAGGGCATCAGCAGCAGCTGCTTTAAAGGTCAAAAGAATATATATTGTAAAATGTGGGGAAAACGGTTCATTGTTTCCAGGAACGTGTGTCAACAGATGTTCTGGTGGGATGCTAATAAGGAACATCACTGCTTTATCAGATATAATTGCCAGTGCATCCCTGCTTAAAGAAAATGGGTAGATTTGTTCACGTGCTCTTTTAGGAGGAAGCATCTGTGAACTAGACACAGATTCATGTTACCCATGGTGCCTCCTCCAGGTCTAGGGACAGCCAGAGGGGAAAATGGGCCAAACAAATGAACAAATGGCTATGGCAACAGCATTTTTGCCTAATTCTATCTTTGTTGAGAATCCTTTAAATATGAAGGTTTATTGTTCTTAGTAATACTTCTTAGAGAAACTGCCACTTGTAAGTGGTCCTGCTCCATCAGATTGTTCATCTAGTAAAATCATTTGAATAGGTTAAACAACTAAGTTTCAAATTGAAATAAGACATCTCTTCTGCTAAGAGTGTATTCTGATGGAATTGTTAATTAAATGTTTACAAAAGGTTATGTTCTATTTTAGGTAATGGCTAGAATAAACTTGGGGAAAAGGAGGGAGGAGGGAGAGAAGGGTGATCTCACTTACACTTTGGGGATTTAGCAGAGGCTATACCTAAATCAGAAAATGGAGAATTGGATCTAGAACCTTTGAAAACTGGCAATTCTCTGTTTAGCGGTGTCTGACCACCTTAAGTACTCTGGAGCCATAAAACTGTGTTGGGATTTCAGATATACAAAGTAGTAATAACTGACATTGCTTATAGCATCGTTAAATTTCTGAAATATTTGACAATGATTCTATGTGATTTAACTTTGTGAAATAGGTACTGTGACCCCCACTTTAGAGCTGAAGAAACAGATTTGGAGAGGTTAAGGGACTTGCTCAGGGTCAACCAGCTAATCTCTGAGACAAGAATCAAATCCATATGTTCCTGATACCAGCTCCAGCCCTCTCTCCCAAATGGGTCATCCTCCTTACATATTTTGTGTTCTTGGGGTACTGTTTTTATTTAATTGATAGTTTTACTACTCCTCCTATAGTGCTTTATCTGTTTTTCAGAACCCACCAAATAATTTTAGTGACTACTGTTTTGTAAAATCACTTGGCATCTGGTGAGGCCCCCATTGTTCTTTTTTTTAATTTTTTTTTTAAAGCAATTGGGGTTAAGTAACTTGCTCAAGGTTACTTGGCCAGTCATTATTTTTGTGTGGGTGCTTATTTTCTGAGGCTGGAACCGATCCGGGGTTATCCCGATGCCTGGGCCTGTGCTCTTACTTACTGGGCCACCTAGTCACCCCTCCCCTTCATTCTTACTTTTTTTTTCATTATTTATCCTGAAATTTTTTTTTTTTTTTTTTGCTTTTTGGAGGGCAATTGGGGTTAAGTAACTTGCCCAAGGTTACAGGGCTAGGTTTTTGTTTGTCTGTGCGTTAAGTATCTGAGGCCAAACTCAGGTCCTTCAGGTCCTTCTGACTCCAGGGCCGACACTCTATTCACTGTGCCACCTAGCCGCCCCTATCCTGAAAATTCTTGATATTTTCTTCCTCCAAATAAATTCTACGGTCATTTAGTCTGGTTCTGCAATGTAATCATTCCCTTTAGTAGTTTAATCAGTATGGCATTAAATTCCCAAATCAATTTAGATTATATTGGCATTTTTATTATAATTGGTACAGCCCTGCCAAGATCAATGAATCTTTCCAACTATTTAAGTTTTTCTGAAAGTAAATCTTATGTGTGTTCTTATATTAAGTTCTATATACTTTATGCATTTTGTACTTTGCTCTGAGTATGATTTCTAATTTTATCTGCTGATCTTTTACAATAATGCATAGAAAAATTAAGTACTTTAGTGGTTTTATTCAAAACAGTGATATTTTACTTTAGTTATTGTTTTAATAAAGTTTTTCATTGAACTTCTGAGGGTCTTTAAATAAAATGTTCTGTCTGCAAATAGAAGTGGTCAGTTTTTTGGGGTTTTTTTTTTTTGGTCCATTTCATTTGCTTTTTGAAGATTCTGCCCATCTTTGGTTTTCTCAAAGGTATGCTTCAAACTGTTAAAATTCCTTGCTTTGTCTTTGTTTTACAGGAAGAATTGTATCCTCAGCTTTGCAAGATATGTTATTCTAGGACAGAAGGAATATAAGTAACTTTAATGGTGGGGGTTGTGTGCAGTGACCCAGTAACAGCTACATGGCACACTCAGTACCAGGGTTTGGAGTAGAAGTGAGTGAATGAATGAAGCAGTATTTATCAAATGCTTACTGTGTTTCAGGCTATGCTACGCTCTGGGGATACAAATACCAACCAGCAAAACAACCTCTATCTTCCAGGAGTTTCCATTCTAATGGAAAGGGGATTGTGGGATACCTTTGCTATAGCATGGGTGAGCACTGTCAGGGAAATGATAGAGAAGTATGGTTCTGGGCAGGATAAGTTGAAAGCTCACCTGTCAGAACGCAGGTGGGGTGTGTGTGGGGGAGTGGGGGGGATTGGAAATAGCTAGAAGTGGACAGCAGGGCCCCCTGGCTCACTTAGCTTTCACAGCATGAGGCCTACAGCAAGGGCTGGGTAGCAGCAGTAGCACAAAAAGGCCTCAGCTCTCTAGCAAAGGAGATGAAGGATTGTTCCCTGGGAGAAGTGGCTGGTTCTGCCTGTCCCTAGAAGGGAGAACTAAGCAGTAGCAGAAGGGGCTTCAATGTAAGGGAAAATTTCCCTAACAATTAGAGCTGTACTTGTATGGGATGGGCTTTCCTGGAAATGAAGGGATGAATTAATGAATCCGCATTTACTAAATACTCACTGTGTGCTAAGCACTGGGGATCCACCTAGAAAAGCTGTTCCTGCCCTCAAGGAGCTCACATTTGAATAGGGGGAGACAATACATATAGAGGAGCTTTCAGCTGCCAGTCATTTAGACCCATAAAATCCTATCCTTTAAAGTGGAGCCATGAGATAGGGTCAAAGATTCTGGTAGCAAGAACATTATCTTGCAGGTTTTCCCCAGGAAAGGCTACAGAGGCTGAGGGGTTCGTGGCTGTAGCTCTTGCAGGCTAGGTGATGGCCCGGGGGTCGAGGATGAAAGCAAGTCTAGTGGCAGAACCTTCCTACCGCCCAGCTCTGAGGCTCAGCTGCCTCTGTTGGGCAGCAGAGGGTGGCGGGAGGTCCCTTCTTTAACACCCCTGCTCCCCTGGATCGTGACTGCAGGGCCAGGCAGGGAGCAGGGCTGGCTATGGGGTGGGGGGGCAGCACTGCTGCCTGGCTCAGGACTCCTGATGGCTACAAGTATGGGATGGGGTGGGGAGGGGAAGGGGGGCAGGTTTTCTATAACGCATCTGGACTGCTCAGTGAGGATCCGAGCCAGGTACAGGCTGGACAAGGTGGATTCTGAGGTCCTTTTCGCCTCTCAGGCTCTCTGAAAAAAATTCACTGAGTAGCTCTTTAGTGACCTCTTACTAAAACAAGTCCTGTGATAGAAGTCTATTTCTGGGCTTACACCTTTTTTAGGTAAAAAATAAAATAGAAAAATTTCTGGTTAAAAAAAAAAAAAAACAGGGGCGGCTAGGTGGCGCAGTGAGTAGAGCGTCAACCCTAGTGTCAGAAGGACCTGAGTTCGGATTTGACCTCAGCCACTTAACACACGCAAACAAAAACCTAGCCATGTGACCTTGGGCAAGTTACTTAACCCCAACTGCCCTCCAGAAAGATAAAACAAAAAACAAAAAAGCCTGTAATGGGCATAATAATCACCAGCAGTTTATCTATCTGTCTTTCTGTCTGTCAATCATTACCCGTGATTGTGTGTGTACATATGTGTCTGTACACATATACATATGCATACCAGTATGAGTGCATACATGCATGTATGTCAGTTTACCAGGATCAGTTCATCACAGAGGTAAGTGCCTGACATGTCTCTTCCCCCACCAAACACATGTTTGGCCTATACTATTCCTTTAGCTAGTGCTTGTGAGGATAGAATCAAAGTGTTAGAATTAGAAGCAAACTTTGGTCAGCTCCACTCACCGAAAATGAAGAAACTGGCTCACAAGGTCCCCCACATAATCGATATAACAAATTTTTCAAACATTCCATCACTGCATTAATTTTAGCTTTTATTATTTTAGTTTCTTGACATATTAATGTTATTATTATTACCAAACTACCTAAAATAATCAGCACTTCCATTTCTACACTGTATCCTGCCTGTCAGGGAGACAACTAGCCAACTCTACAAGTAGGTGATTTACAAATGGATGCTAGGCACCTGTTTGTTTCTTGTATATGGTTTTTTAATCACATGTATATGAAGATGTATTTGAAAAGGATTTCAAAAGATTTATGTTTCCTTCCTCTAGTTCCTCATTTAGAACTTAATCTCAGATTAGTACAATCCATTTTAGCCCATTGGACCTTGGAGACCAGTTAGGATTGATTTAGGTAGCAAGGGTTAGATTGGAGCACAGCCTACGGAGCAGGTGCAGAACTCTCTGGCCCAGTTCTGAAGGACTTTCAATTTGGGGTCACCATGAAATACCTTTAATTGACCCTTTGATCCTTATGGTGTGTGTGTGGGGAGGTATGTGTTGAGGGTGGGGGGAGTCATCAAATTGCCCAGGAAAAGTGGCCAATCCAGTAGATCTTAAAAAGAGTTTAAGATCTGGCACTCTCTTCTTCATATGTGTCAGCCTCTCTCTTGAACTTATAGTGTATAGGGGGTAGGGAGGAGAGGGACTCCTCCTCACCCAGGCAGGCACAGTGTCTATTTATGCATGGCAGTGGATACATGTGTTACTAGGGCTCCTGCCTGCTCTTCTGCTTGTGTTTCTTTCCTAAATACAGATGGCTGAGTATTGATCATGAGAGACTTCTGGGAGTGACTGCATAAGGAGTTCAGGTATTCTGAGTTCTTCACTTGGATCTGATTGGCATCAGAAGTTTTCTAAAGCTGCATCTAAGATGGCTTATCTAGCTTATCAGAAGACATGGTCCTTGAGGCAGATACTCAGTAGTGCATAGTCTGAGGCACTCATCCCAGCTTCCAGTTGCCAGAATGAGTTGGGTCCCCATAGTGTAGCTACTACATTCCCTCAGGTCTCCAGGAATGGCCCTAAGCCGGGGAGGGTATTTTTTTCTAAAGCTATATAGCTCACAAGCTACCCTCCCACCCCATATACTCTTATAGCTACTTCCTTCCAAGATTATCCCTTGAAAATCAATGTCCTCAATCATATTTAAGTAGGTTTTAGAAAGGGGTGTTTACTAAGGTAATGGAGTAAGAGTTGGTACAAAATTCTGCTTTCCTCCATCACCAAGTCAATAACATGCCCTCCTACAATTCTGACAGAGTCCAAGGGAAAGTGGGCTCAAGCTTAGAAAGCACATGTGGCAAAAAGATAGCCCACAGCTTCTGGGTGCTGAAGTTCTTTTCTCTCCTTCATGGAGTTCTCAAGAAGTCCCTCTTAAACATAATATATAATACTGATGAGAAAAATGGAAGTCTCAAATCTATGTCCTTTGAAGTTTATAGGACTGCTCCCTGACCAAGACTGGAGAGAGGGGCAGGGAGTACAAGGAGTAGACCAAGGCTAAAGCTGAAATATTCTCCCTCTCCTTGTGCCCTTCCCCCCCAATTCTTTACGGGGTTTACCTGGAACATTAGTTCTTCATTTACTCCCCACTGGAATTCAAATGTATGTCAGGCATTCCAATTTTGGGGGTTCTGGCCTGGGTTTCTATTTTACAGATGACCTATGGGACTTGACCACATTTTCTTAGTTAATATACACACTTCCAGCTAGGCCACACTAATTCATTAAAGAACATTTTGCACTTAATCTCATGTTTAATTGGTGGATTCAGATTGTTCTTGCTTCATTAAGGGATCAAGGTCTCTTGTCATTTACTTGAAATAGATTATGGTGACTTGACTAATTTATTCAACTGAGCCTACCCTTACACTTCTTTCACTGTTCTAGATATCAGCAGAATATAATCCAAATGAAGGGTTACTATTTCATATGCTAAGTCTTTATCAATACATACTTATGAGCCTTTTGTGATTTAAGCATTTCTTTTGCAAGGACTACATAAAGAGGGTCTGTATGCCTGATGTACATTGTGTATTCAATACCTTTCTCATCCCTTTTAAAAAGGAGACCCTAGACTTCAGCCATATCTAAACTTGATATGACTTTCCCAGATTAGGGGCAGAAAAAGTCAAAGAGAGTAAGAAAAAAGTCTGATTCTTCTCCTTGGAGGCTAGACTCACCCAGGACTGAATGAAACCTGTCCTTGTGAACACAGGCCCCGTAGTGGGAGAGGGTGCCTCCAGTATCCTGGGTCCAGCTGGGTCTGCTGTGCCTCCCAGAAGAAAACTGCATGCTCCAGAATATCAACCCTATGTCATTTCCTAATATGTGCAAAATAGCAAAGTCATTATTTAAGAAAACGATTAAAGGGGAGAAAAGAAAATTAATTAAAGAGGGAATGGAAGTTCTTTCTCCATAGTACCTTTCCTTGGTACCTTGAACAAGACTTGTCCATATAACAAGTTCCTAACTGGATGTCAGTTAAACCTGATGAAGATCACATTCTGTTAGGATATAAATCTTGCAATATCCTGTTTGGCTCCAGAGAGATAAAAATAACAGAGGTAAAGTGAACCTAGTAGAGACAATTCTTGTCTTAGAAGTCAAGAAAGCCAAGTACAAGTCTCAGCTCTGACCTTTATTGTTGTACAATCATCTCTTCCACATCAGAGGGGTGGGAGGGGTTAGGGGTACAGTGCCCCCCCCCCGCCATTTAGAAAATCTGTGTAAATTTTTTTGGCTCTCCCTTTGTACTAGAGAAGAATCTGAATTGTTATGGTATTAAATGATAAAGTATATTGATGTTATACAATACTATACCTATATTTTATGCATTTCTGAGTCTCTGCATTTTTTTCTGTGCTGTCCACTCTGTGGCTTCCATAAAACTCACCAAAAATTTCCAATGTATTTCTTATGCTAAAATATCAAAACTATAGTAGGGAAAGTCATGACAGTTTGGTTTCCACAGATCCTATAGGAATAATGGGTGTTTCAAAAACAGATCCTGCACAGGATGTATAGGAAAATATAAATCAGGATAAGATAGAAAGGGTAGCCCCCTATCCAATCATATAGGTGGAAGATATCTGTAAGTTTATCCTTAGAAGGGGCCTGATCTAAGTTGACTCAGACCAGTTGGGGGGTCAAGGGATGGTCACCAACTTTTCATTAAAACACATGATAATGGGCAGGTCTGAAAGATTGTAACCCAGAAGAACCAGGACCAATCCCAGTTCTGAAGGGAGGAACAAGGCAGGAAAATCGAATGGAAGTTGCATAAAAGAGTTTGCCTTTGTCTGATTCTCTGTAGTCTTTTCAGGAGGCTACCCATTTATTCAGGACAGAATAAATGCAAAATAAAGATAATGGAAACCTTCTGGGCTCTCCAACAAGTATCATATATTCTTAGACTGAGCATGTTTATAACAAAGTGGAAGGGGTAACTGTAATCACAGGCAAGACATTTAACTACTCTGAGCCTCAGTTTACTCATTGGGTAAGTGGAGGCAATAATACTTTTGCTGTCTTACAGAGTTTATGTGAAAAAAAGCACTTTCCCATCCTTAATTTCATACATAAATCTAAGCTGTTTTATAATAGTATTTGGAGAAATAGAATACAGGGGTTCTGCAGTGGTTCAATTTGCATTCTAGACCCTAGAACTCCAAAAACACCATCCCAGTAACCACTCCTCCCCCACTCTTTGTTAATTAGAAAAATAGAATTTATTTCTGAGAACTTACTATATAGATCTTTAACCATAGGGATTTTCTTCAGTGACTCCCTTACTCCCATCACCCAACAGCAATTCGAGGGCAGTAGGTTTGTAGGATCTAAAATTGGAAGGGACCTTAGACATCTTCTAGTCCAATCCCGTCATTTAACCAAAAAGGAAAAAGAGACCCACACGTGACTTTGCAATTGTCACAGAAGAAGTTAGATGACCATGATTTGGAAAGTCCAAACAATGCAATATTGTTGGAAAGTAATTGTTTCAAAGTCAAAGACTAAATAGATGGTTGTTATTCAGCCAAGGACAAAGGATTTATTTTTTTCTGTGAATAAAAACAATTTGTAAATAACTGAGGTTCAAAGGCACATGTATAATAACTTACAATCACCTTTTCCCTCTTTGTTTTCTTTTTCTTCTGGCCTATGGCTTTTTTTTCTCTAAATGAACAGTGCCTCCTACTTCCTTTCCCCACCCCTGAGCAAATAAAATAAAAGGAAAGGGAAAAATAAAGATAACATTACATACATGTGTAATTTAGCAATAGTCCAGCAAAATTGGTCCATATTGGTCATGTCTGAAAATGTATGTCTATTTCTGCCTCTTATAGTTAGTCACTTCTTTGACAGAAGGTGAGTGGGACATTTGGAGTTGTGTTTTATCATCATATTCAGAGTTCTATAGTCTTTCAAAGTTGTTTTTCCCTACAGTGTTATCACTGTATAAATTTTTCTCCTAGTTCTGTCCACTTTGCATCAGTTCATATAGATCTCAATTTCCTCTGAAAACATCCATTTTTATATGCATTATTTTTATGGCACAATAATATTCCATTGCATTCATATATGACAGTGTGTTTAGGAATGCCCCAATAAGCAGACATTCCCTTAGTTTCCAATTTTTAACTACCACAAAGAGTACAAATATATATGGGTTCTTTTCCTCTTTCTTTGACCTCTTTAGAGTAGAGACCTCATAGTGGGAGGCTGGGTGGTGCAGTGGATAGAGTGCCAGGCCTAGAGTCAGGAAGACCTTAGCTCAAATGCAGCCTCAGACATTTACTAACTGTGTGACCCTAGGTAAGTCCTGTAATTGCTGTTTGCCTCAGTTGCCTCATCTGTAAAATGAGCTGGAGAAGGAAATGGCAAACTACTCCGGTATCTCTGCCAAGAAAGCACAAATGGGGTCACTGAGAATCAGACATGATTGAACAACACCAACCACAAAAATGGGAAGCTGGGTCAAAGTGTATGAACAGTTTAATTTCTTGCAATTCCAATCTATTTTCCAGGACTTTTTGATATTTCATTAAGAAATAGTTATTATCTATTATACTCACGGAATGGTCAGTTGATCATAAAATGACATTAAAATGGCTCCAGCCCAAATTTTTATAAAGTCACAGAGCAATGAGAATTCCTGGAGCCACCATGGTACTAGCCACGTGTAAAAGCTGACCCACAGATCCTGCCAAACCCAGCTGGGCTTCTTTCCCATTCCGAATCTCGTTTTCTTGATAGTGACGTATGAATGGATAACAAAGTTAATCTTGTATAAAGAGAGCGTAGGAAAAAAAAACAATCAGTGAATTCAAAAACTGAAATTATATACTCAGCTTTGCCTACTGCTGCTAAGACAACCAAAGTGGTATTGAATAGCATCAGGCTGCTGGGAAATATCACCATTGGTTTCTTGACGGTAGCATCTCTAACAAAAATAAACAGTAATAACAGAGGTAGATGTTATTATTGTTTCAACAGCACACAGGTACTCAGGAGGATGCCAGGATCAAACAGCTTGGAAAGTGCTTTTAAAATTCCTCAAAGTTCCTTCAATATGGCATGTAGTCTTTTTCTTGACTCTGTTTTTTCAATTCTTCCCTTCTCTGAAAAAAACTTCTTGGAAGTTGAAAACATTTTTTGTTTTTCATCTTAATATTCCTGGAAACATAACGTGGATTTCACATGAACTTACAGGCTCATTTAAATTTTAATTAGTGATTGTGAAGGATATTGAATAATAAGGATTCGAGTATCCCAAAGGTTCTAGTATGAGAAATTATCATATCTGACCAACTGCATATCTACTCATTATGGAGTGATATCCTATCACAACCAAACTGAGCTATTGCTTACTCAGTTTTACTGTTCCTCAATTCAGACTACTAGCATTTTATAAAAAGCCCTCCCAAATTTTAAACCTTTCCAAAAAAAGCTTTGTCATTTCTATCCAATGCTGAAATGCTATAAAAGACATGCACTAAATACTATTATTGGGGGTGGAGTCAAGATGGCAGAGAGATGCCAGGAAGTTGCCCGAGCTCTCCCCAGTTTCTCTCAGAAACAATATTAAATCAAGCCTCTAAAAGAATTCTGGAGCAACAGAATCTACAAAAAAGTGAAACAGTTTTCGAGTCTAAAATAACTTAGAAGGGCTTTGGGAAAAGTCTGTTTCACTTGGGTGAAAAAGGGAGCACAGTCCAGCACAGATGGTGCCCAGGCAAGCCAGTAGGAGGCTCTCACCACAGCTCAGATCAGCAACCAAAGCCCACAGGCCCAGACTCAGCAGGTCAGGGGCAAAGCAGAGCAGCTGTGAGGCCTCCAGCCCTAGTGTAGCAAGCAAACTGCCAGCCCTAGAACCCAGGGCACAATAGGCGTGACTATGTTGGGCCACCCTAGGCAAGCCACCAGACCCAAAGGTCCTGGCTCTAAAAATCAATGACCAGAGCCCTGACCCCTAGTGCAAGGAGCTTTTAAAAGTGTCCCCTATATCCCAGGAACAGAGCTCAACTTTAAGAAATGAGGAAAAAAAGCCTAAAAAACTCTGACCATAGAAAGGTACTATGGCAATGGGGACAATCAAAACAAATTCAGAAGAGGACAACAATGTCAAAATGCCTACATGCAAAGCCTCAAAGGGGAATATGAACTGGTACCTAGACCCAAAAATCCTTTTGGAAAAGAGCTCAAAAAGAATTTTTAAAATCAAGTAATAGAGGTAGAAGAAAAAATGGGAAAAGAAATGAAAGTTATGGAAGAGAATGATGAAGAAAAAGAGTAAACAGCTTAGAAAAGGAAGCACAAAAATTTACTGAAGAAAAAAATCCTTAAAAACCAGAATTGGCCAAATGGGGGGAAAATCCACTGGGGGAAAAAACAACTCCTAAAAAAACCCAACTCCTTTAAAATTAGAATTGACCAAATGGAAAAGGAGGTACAAAAGCTAACTAAAGAAAGTAATTTCAAAATTAGGATTGGGGAAGTAGAAACTAATGACTCAATGAGACATCAAAAATCAGTCAAAAAAATCAGAAGAATGGAAATATTGAAGAAAATTGTAAAATGTATTACTGGAAAAACAGCTCACCTGAAAAATGGATCCAGGAAAGATAATTTAAGAATTTTTGGACTACCTGAAAGCCATGATTTTTCCAAAAAAGAGCCTGGGGCGGCTAGGTGGCACAGTGAGTAGAGCGCTGTCCCTGGAGTCAAAAGGACCTGAGTTTGGATCCAGCCTCAGACACTTAACACACACACACAAAAACAAAACAAAACAAAACAAAAACCTAGCCGTGTGACCTTGGGCAAGTTACTTAACCCCAATTGCCCTTCAAAAAGCAAAAAAAAAAGAGAGAGCCTGGACAGCATCTTTCACAAAATTATCAAGGAAAACTGCCCTGATATCCTAGATAGAACCAGAGGGTAAAATAGTAATTGAAAGAATCCACTGATCACCTCAGGAAAGAGATCCCAAAATGAACACTCCAAAGAATATTGGAGAATTCTGAAAATTCCAGAACTTTCAGGTCAAGGAGGAAATACCGCATGCATCCAGAAAGAAACGATTCAAATATCATTGAGTCACAGTAAGGATTACACAGGACTTAGTAGCTTCTGCATTAAAGGATCAGAGGATTTGGAATATGATATTCCAGAAGGCAAAGGAGTTTGTATTACAACAAGAACCAACGAGATAGCAAAACTGAACATAATCTTTCAGGGGAAAAGATGACTATTCAATGAAATAGAGGACTTTCAAAATTTCCTGATGAAAAGATTAGAGCTGACCTGAAAATCTGATTTTCAAATAGGATACCCAAGAGCAACATAAGATGGTAAATAAGAAAGAATAAAAACATGGTATTTCATAAGGTTAAACTGTTTGCATCTCTACACGGGAATATGATAACTGTAATTCTTAAGAACTCTATCTCTATTAGGGCAGTTAGAAGGAGTATACTTAGAAAGAGAGTGTGAGTATAAGTTGATTTTGATGTGATGATAAAAATTAAGGGGTAAAGAAAAGGATTGTACTAGGAGAAGAGGAAAGGGAGAGGCAGAATGGGATAAATCATATCACATGAAGAGGCATGAAAAGACCTATTAAAGTAGAGGGAAAGAAAGAAGGGGATGGGCATTGTTTGAGCTTTAATTTCATTGGATTTGGGTCAAAGAGGGAATAACATGCACACTCAGGTAAAGAAATCTATCCTATCCTATAGGGAAGTATGAGGGGAAGAGGAAAAGAAAAGGTTGGAGGACTGATAGAAGAGGGGGAAGATTAAAGGATGCAGTGGTAAAAAGCAAAACACTCATGAGGAGAGACAGGGTGAAAGGAGAGAGACAGAAAAGTAGGATGGAAGGAAATATACAGTTAGTGATCATGAATGTGAATGGGATGAACCCTCCCATAAAACGGAAGCAGAAAGCAAAGTGGATTAAAAACTAGAATCATGCAATGTATTGTTTGCAAGAAAAACATTTGAAGCAGAGACAAACCAAACACATTAAGGGTAAAAGGCCAGAGCAGAATATACTATGCTTCAGCTGAAGAAAAACAAACAAACAAAACTTAAACAGAGGTAGTAATACTGATCCCAGACAAAGCAAAAATAGATTTAATTAAAAGAGACAAGGAAGGAAACTACTCTTGCTACAAAGTACCATAGCCAATGAAGTAATATTAATACTAAACATATATGCACCAAAATTCTTAGGGAAGAAGTTAAATGAGTTGCAGGAAGAAACAGACAGCAAAACTACTCATGACAGACCTCAACCTCCCCCTCTTAGAACTCGATAAATCTAACCACCAAATAAACAAGAAAGAAGTTAGGAGGTTAATAAAATTTTAGAAAAGTTAGATATGATAGACCCCTGGAGAAAATTGAATAAGGATAGAAAGGAATATACCTCTTTCTTAGTGGTAAATGGCACCATACACAAAAACTGATCATGTATTAGGGCATAAAAACCTCAAATCAAATGCAGAAAGGCAGAAATGTTAAATGTATCCTTTTCCAGATCATGGTGCAAGAAAAAATTATATGTAATGAAGAGCCATGTAAAGGTAGGCTAAAAACTAATTGGAAACTAAATAATCTACTCCTAAAGAATGAGTGGGTCAAACAACAAATCATAGAAACAATCAAGAGCTTCATCAAAGAGAATGAAAACAATGAGACAACATACCAAAGTTTATGGGATATGGCCAAACCCGTACTTAGGGGAAATTTTATATCACTAAATGCTTATATGAATAAAATAGAGAAAGAACAGATCAATGAAATGGGCATGCAATTAAAAAAGCTAGAAAAAAGTTAAAATCCCCAATTAAGCACCAAATTAGAAATTATGAAACTCCAAAAAGAGAGTAATAAAATTGAAAGTGAGAAATCCAGGGTGGCTAGGTGGCACAATGAATAGAGCTCTGGCCCTGAAGTCGGGAGGACCTGAGTTCAAATCCGGCCTCAGACACAACACTTACTAGCCACGTGACCTTGGGTAAGTCACTTTAACCCCAATTGCCCTCCCAAAAGCCAAAAAAAGGAGAAATCTATTGAATTAATAAATAAAAGTAAGCACTGGTTTTATGAAAATACCAATAAAATTGATAGACCTTTAGTCAATATGATTAAAAAAAGAAAGAAGAAAACCAAATTACCACTATCGAAAATGAAAAGGGTGAATTCACCACTAATGAAGAGGAAATTAAAGCAATATTTAGGAGCTAGTTTTCCCAACTGTATACCAATGAATCTGATAATCTAAGTGAAATGGATGAATATTTACAAAAATATAAATTGCCCAGACTGACAGAAGAGGAAATAATAAACTACTTAACCCCATTTTAGATAAAGAAATTGAAGAAGCTATTAATGAACTCCCTAAGAAAAAAATCTCCAGGGCCAGATGGATTTACAAGTGAATTCTATCAAACATTTAAAGAACAATTAATTCTAATACTATATAAACTATCTGGAAAAAACAGGCATTTTTATATATTTGTATATTTTATATATTCATATAGAGAATATGAAATTCTTTATATGAAACAAATATGGTGCTGATACCTAAACCAGGAAGAGCCAAAACAGAGAAAGAAAATCATAGACCTATTTGCCTAATGAATATCAATGCAAAAATTAAAATGTTAGCCAAGAGATCACAGTAATATATCACCAGGATAATACGCTATGACCAGGTGGGATTTATACCAGTAATGTTGGGCTGGTTCAATATTAGGAAAACTATCAGTATAATTGACCACATCAATAACAAAACCAACAGAAATCATATAATTATCTCAATAGAAGCAGAAAAAGCTTTTGACAAAATTCAGCACCCATTCCTAATGAAAAACACTAGAGATCATAGGAATGAATGGGATTTTGTTTAAATGATATCTATCTAAAACCATCAGCAAGCATTAACTGTAATGAGGATAAGCTAGAAGACTTCCCAATAAGATCAAGGGTGAAACAAGGATGCCCATTATCACCACTATTATTCAATACTCTACTGGAAATTTTAGCTTTAACAATAAGAAAAAGAAAATGAAGGAATTAGAATAGGCAAAGAAGAAACAAAGCTATCACTCTTTGCAGATGACATAATCATATACTGAGAGAATCCTAGAGAATCAACTAAGAAAACTTCTTTAAATAATTAAGAACTTTGGCAAAGTCACAGGAAATAAAATAAATCCACACAAATCATCAGCATTTCTATATATTACCAACAAAGCTCAGCAGCAAGAGACAGAATGAAAAACTCCATTTAAAATAACTGTAGACTATAATATAAAGTATTTGGGAGTCTAATTATCAAGACAATCCCAGGAACAATATGAACACAATTGCAAAACACTTTTCATACAAAGTCAGATCTAAACAACTGGAAAAATGTCAATTGTTCATGGGTAGGCCAAGCTAATATAATAAAAATGACGATTCTACCTAAATTAATTTATTCATTCATTGACAAACCACTCAAACTACCAAAAAATTATTTTATAGAGATAAAATAATAACAGTTCATCTGGAAGAACAAAAGGTCCAGAATATTAAGGGAATCAATGAAAAGAAATCCAAAGGAAGGTGGCCTGACCATACCAGATCTCTAACCATATTATAAAGCAGCAATCAACAAAACTTTTTGGTATGAGCTAAGAAATAGTGGTAGATCAGTGGAAGAGAAAAGATACACAAGACACAGTAAAAAATGACTATAGTAATCTGCCATTTGATAAACCCCAGCTTCTGGAATAAGAACTCACTATTTGACAAAAAACTCCTGGGAAAACTGGAAAATACTATGACAGAAACTAGGCACAGACCAACACTGTACACCAAGATCAGGTCAAAATGGATACATGATTTAGACATAAAGGGTGACAGCACAAGCAAATTAGGAGAGCAAGGAATATTTTACCTTTCACATCTATGGAAAAGTGAAAAACTGATGACCAAACGAGATAGAGAACAATATAAAATGCAAAATGGATAATTTTATTACATTAAATTTAAAAAGTTTTATACAAATAAAACCAATGCAACCATGATTAGAAGGAAAGCAGAAAGATGGAAAACAATTTTAATAGCCAGTATTTCTAATAAAGGCCTCATTTCTCAAATATATAGAGAACTGAGTCAAATCTATAAGAATACAAGTCATTCCCCAATGGATAAATGGTCAAAGGATATGAATAGGCAGTTTTCAGATGAAAAAATTCAAGTTTTCTATGGTCATATTAAAAATTCTCTAAACACTATTAGAACTCATATTCTCATAAAAATGAATGTTGAAAACTATCTTTACATGTAATTCGAAAAAAATAAAATGCTATTTAGAGAAAAATGAAGACTATTAAGAGAGTGCCTTTTTGTTTTGTTTCATAAGTAAAAATATTACTTTAGGACTCAAAAGGACAGGAAGAGGAAGTACAGGTCTATTCACTGTATTCTCCCACTAGTCACTGTGTTAATTTCATTATTCCATGTGATTTCTAAAAGGATGCTTATTAATTCTATTTACCTTCCTATCTTTCTGTATTTGAATTATGTACATTTGTCTGCTTCTTGAAAGTTATTAGTAGAAAGTGGCTTCTGCCATTGCCTAATAATAATAAAATAGTATTAGCTTGATAAAACACCCTAATCAGTGCTCAGATCAGAATCATAGGAGGCAGGAAAACATCTATGAATGCAGAGTGAAGCAGGGTTTATTGCAGAGACACAAAGGCATAGACATCAACTAAAAGCCCCTTCACTATCAGTGCACTGCAAACCCTAGCGTGGCAGTCAAGGCCCCAACTAGTCTACCTCAACAGCCAAAATAGTCACATCAACTGTTTACTTGTTTTGGGCATCTAAACAGAGCTGTGATGGAGAGATTGACTTTCATTTTGATATGCTAACAAGAATAACTAATATTAAATAAAATGAACATAATGTAAAATCAGAAAGAAGCAAATTCAAGTCAGAGTGAAGAACTTGGGACAATCATTTCCTTTCTCTGTGCCTCAATTTCCTCAGAAGTAAATGAGGGAATAAGAAAACTACCAGCTCTGAATATCTATGACTCTATGAGTAAGATATAAAAATACAAGATGTTACCCTTCAAGAGTTTTCATTTTCAAAAGAAAAACCACCATCCTCCTACCTTTTTGTCTCTTAGGACTAGAAAATGCTATTTGAAAGGGACAAGATGTCTCTCAATTCAATTGTTGCAATGGATTCTTTTCACAAGTAGCTCATCTCTTTGTTATGATTTTGTACCAGCATTAGAAAGGGAACAAGTTTATAGTTCTACATTGTTTGATCAACTTCCTAGGACTTATGAAGTGTAATTGATAAATGTCAGGTCTGCCTCCCTCATCTATCGAAAGTGTTTCTGTGAGTCATTTCCTTTTGAACTCAGGAAAATAGTTAATTTTAAAGTTGGTATCAAAGAATACAGCCATGGTGAGTTTCAGTCAATTGGCAACTTCACACAATGTAAGTGGTTATGAACGAATAAAAGAGTGGGAACAAAAGTGAGTCTTTAGAGAAATAGGGAGAAGGCTTTGAAAAATTATAATTCAGAGTATGTGACCAGGTTTTTTCTGCTGCTAAAAGGATGCTTCTGAAGAAGAAGAAATATAAGGATTACATAGGTTAAATTTACCCAAAGTCAGAGCTGGGATATTGGGGGCAAGGGAACAGAAACTTTTTTGCCATCATATACCAGCATCTCAAAAGTTTTAATGTGGCTTTAAGCTTTAAACTTAAAACTGCACTAAGCCTTCTGATACAGCCACTGTAGGGAAAGACAGTAGACCTGAGATTTCACTGGCAGAGGGAACTCCTAGGTGGGAAATTCCTACTGAGGCAGATCAGCACCTTTTCTGCAACTCACTGGGTTAGAGAGCAGTCCAGAGAAGAGGTTAAGCGACTTTTCTAGGACCACAAAAGCAGTATCTGTAAGAGGCAGAACCTGAACTCAGATCCTCCTGGCTCCAAGGTCAGCTCTCAATCTACTATTTCACATGGAAAACAGGCTAACAGCTATGTGAGTCAGTGATCAGGAATCATGCTCCAAAAGAGCTGTGGGTTTAATTTTGAAAGCAGGATTATATTGGGAGCAAGATGTCAGCTAGAAGACTGGTCTTTTCACCTTCTTCAACTCTAATGACATTTACAAAAAGTCCAAAATTGAACATGATGACAGTGTATATCAGAAAAAGGTGCTTTTGAGGTGACCCTCACTTCTGGCTATGCCAGCAGAGTGAAGATCTGGGATCCTTCCAAGGAGGGCCTCGCTTAGGGATGGCATGCCTGTTGTCACAGGGACAAGCTAGCAATATCCAAAGATACTCAGTACCAGGCTGATGAGTTCTTTGACCAGAGCAATCCTTGATGATCACCTAATCCAGGGAGCTCTTGCTCATGGGCCAAATCTAGTTTTATTTTAAAATGTGAATTCTATTCAGCCAAGAAGAAACAAAGTTATCACTCTTTGCAGATGACATGATAATATACTTCGAGAAAACTAGAAAATCAAGTAAAAAACTACTTGAAATAATAAACAACTTTAGCAAAGCTACAGGATATAAAATAAACCCATTTAAATCCTCAGCATTTCCATATATTACTAACAAAGTCCAGCAGCAAAAATGGTAAGAGAAATTCCATTTCAAGTTACTGTAGACATTATAAAATATTTGGGAGTCCACCTGCCAAAACAAAACCAGGAACTATATGAACATGATTACATAATACTTTTTACACAAATAAAATCAGATTTAAATAACTGAACAAACATCAGGCACTCATGGGTAGGCTGAGCTACTATAATAAAAATGACAATTCTACCTAAATCAGTTTACTTATTCAGTGCCATACCAATCAAACTACCAAAAACTTATTTTATAGAGATGGAAAATAATAATAACAAAATTCATCTGGAAGAACAAAAGTACAGAATATCAAGGGAATTAATAAAAAGAAATGCAAGGAAAGGTGGCCTAGTTGTACCAGATCTTATATTGTATTATAAAGCAGAAATCATCAAAACTACTTGGTACTGGCTAAGAAACAGAGTGGTGGATCCACAGAATAGGTTAGGTACGCAAGACATAGCAATTAATAACTATAGTAATGTACTGTTTGATAAGCCCAAAGATTCCAGCTTCTGGGATAAGAACTCACTATCTGACAAAAGCTGACGGGAAAATTGTAAAGCAGTACGGCAGAAACTAGGCATAGACCAACCTCTTACACCATATACCAAAATAAAGTCAAAATGGGTACATGATTTAGATATAAAGGCTGTTAATACAAGAATACTGGGAGAGCAAGGAGTAGTTTACCTATCAGATTTATGGAGAATGGAAAATGTGAAAACTATTCTTAGATCACATATACATACGTGTGTATGTGCGTGTAGATATGCATACTATATACATTTGAGGAGGACAGCACAAACTCTAATAACTAGTAGGGATCAGAAAAGGATTCATGTAGGAGGTGGCACCTGAGCTTAATTTTGAAGGAAGCTGGTAATCTTACAGGTAGCAGTGAATACTCTATGGATAGGGGATAGAAAAGAACTGGAAAAAAATCTATGAAACACGTTCAGTATGTCAAGCATTGTGTTAAGTGCTAGGGATACCAACAGAAAAACAAACCAGTCCCAGCTTCCAAGGGGAGATGACACATAGAGAAGGGGTCCATTTTAGGGCACATGGTAGTCCTTAAGATCTGGAGGGCAAGGCAACAAGTCAGGTGGCAAGGCCAGTTTGTCAAGAAGAAAGAGAGCAAGAGAATAACAATGTAAAATGAGCCTGGAAAGTTAAGTTGGATTCAGATAGTGAAGGGCTTAAAATGCCAATCAATGGAGGATATGGATCTATAGGCTATATCTGGGATATATCTTATCTTAGAGACAAAAGAGAGCCAAAGAAGACTGTGAAGCAGAAGAGTGGCATAATCAGCTTGGTGTTTTGGCATTGGGATATATCTGGAGAGGGGAGAGATGAGAACACAGCTATCTAGTTTGGAGCAGCCCAGGCAAGAGGTAGTGATGACATGGACCAAAGTAATATCCATATGAGTAAGAAGAAGGAGGTAAGAGAAAGTCAATCAGAACTGTTAGCTTTTTAGACAAAAGAAAGAGAGAAGAGATAACCTGGATAACTGGAACTGGAAATACTAGAGACAATACTACACTAGAAGTAAGGAAGACCTGGATTCAAATCCAGCATCAGACATGACCCGGCTAAGGGACCGCTGTCTGCCTCAGTTTCCTCATCTGCAAAACAAGGATAATCATAGCACCTATGCCCCAGGGTTGTTGTGAGGATAAAATGAGATGAATAATATTTACACAGCACTTTGAAAAACTTAAGAGTGCTATATAAATGCTAGCCAAAAATATACATAAATTGATATACTAATAAATGAATGAATGAAAGATTCAATAGAAAACCCTTTATCTTACAGGCTATTCTTGTGGATATCCATCAGTCACTCTAGCTCTCCTTCTTACATGGTCCACCTTCTCCTATTGGAGCAGGGATGTCATTTACTACCATGAATTACAATATTTTTCTTTTTCCTTGGAAAACCAAAGAGTCTCCTGTAAAATGTTTGCTAAAGAATAGAATACTATCTTAGGGGGAAATGATGAAATGGATTGATAGACATCATTCATCAAACCCAGATAGAAGTGTACATATTTTTTCTCCATTAACAATATTAAGTCTTGCATGTTAACAACTAGTTGAAGTTGAAGGGGTCATCCCTGGCCTCTTGAATAAGACTTGGGTCACAAGATTTGCAAATGTAATTTCACAATGGCCTTCTGGCAAGGGATTTTGATTATGGAGAGAGAAATCCATCCTCTCCTCAGTTAGCTATGCCCTTGATCATCACACGGACTTCCTCAGCAGTTGCCAATGTGTGCCAGACACTATTCCTGTCAGCTTTGGGCTGGTGCTGGCAATTATAGAGGGTGTGTTGCCTATTAAAACTTGTAGGAAATGCTTCTGTTCAGACTTGGTTATTTCCAAGACATGACTACTGCGGTATAATGGCTACTGTCACTCTGTTATTTGCAGGATTAGTGGTACTAGGAAGAGGTCATTCTTAATGAATCTTTTGACCAAATTTCAAACATTGTTATTTTTAGCAAGCTATAAATTTCCATTGAACTTTTCCTCCATTAATGTTCAGGGACATTTCTGTTCAACCAGAGAGACCATTATACTTCAAAATAGTTTTTGAAAAACGTTCTTTCATAATGATGGCATAACTCACTGAGGCCTTTTGACCTTGGCTTTTAAGTTATTTACGTGGTCTCTTTCAAGACAATGTGTGGTTACACACTTAAGGAAGGATGTAGAAAGCTAAGTAACTTGGTACCTTAATGTTACAAAGCAAAGTCTTCCCAGCAAATGTTAATTTCTATGTGCCTATATTTCCAGTAATGTGTTTTCTTTCTTCCTATTACATTCATGCAAACTGAACTTCATTTACAAAAGTAGACCATAAAAATAAGAGGAAGATTTTCACCTAAAACATATGCCAATTTATGCATCTGAAATATGTTAAGTATACATTTCTGTTTGGGGAAGTGCACACTATTTGTTTTAATATAACCATTCTGATTTATGATAAAATTGAAGTGATGCCTTCTATATCCACATTTCAACTTTGACAATAGCCTATATCCCAAATGCTGAGAAATGTTGCCAACCTATGGCCTTGTTTGCAGATACCCCATGAAAATTGCCAAAAATTTGGGATACAAAAATTACTCTGAACTAATAAAGCATTACTGTAACTGTTATTACATCAAAAGAACTTGGGAGAAAAGAGAGGTCAAGCCTTTACAGCAGCTTGCCAATGGCAGAAACATATGCCTTTCCTTCTCCAATGTTTTGTCATCTAGCATCCCCCCCCTTTTCCATGCTCTCAAGCATATATATTTCATTTATTGACATCTAAAAAAACCTGATTATGTCACTAATGAGATCCACATTTCCTATTGCCCAGTGGGAAAACCTAACGCATTTTGTACTGAGATGTCCCCCAAATCCAACATCCAATTTCTTGTTTCTCTCCATTCACAAAGAACTTGGTCAGCACGAAGAGCACTGGTTTGCAGATGGTGGCCCTGAGCCTTGCAGGTTTATTCATGGCACAGGCAAAGTGATGAGTGAATAGATGTGTGTTTGTGCAGAAAGGGGATATGGAAGGCTAGTGATCTGTCGGTCTATTTGTGAAAAGTCAAAGCTATGTTTATCCTCACTGAAACTTCTAGACTCCACTCCAATCTAGCCCTAACATAGTTGCCAAAATCATCTCCTTAAAGCACATCTTCTCATGTTACACCCTTGCTCAAGGGTCTTTAGTGGTTCTCTGTTGCAATAAACTGGACTTTAAAACCATCTGACCCCAGACTCCCTTTCCAGGCTTAGTTCACACTGCTCTTTTTGGGTATGTACTCTTCCTTCCACCCAAACGTGTCTTCTTGTTATTCCTCAAACTTGGCTTCCCACCTCCTGCCTCCACGCTTTGGACAGACTGGTTACCATGCTTGGAATACACACCCCTCCCCAACCTTTGCCTCTTAGAATTCCTGCCTGTCTTCTAGACTCTGCTCATGTGCCACTTTCTATGGGAAGCTTTCGTTGATTCCTCAAATTGTCAATCCTCTCTCTCTCCGCTGATTATTCACATATATACTTATCTGTTTGGAACTGATATTGTCATCCCACCCCAATTCCAGTAGAATGCACCCTCTGTGAGGAAAGCAACTATCTGGGGTTTTGTTGATGTCTCCTTGCCCTTACTAAATGCTTGTTGGAGTGGATTGGGTCACCAGTTTGGTGAGAGATGCTATTATAGATTCTCTCTGTGGAGTGGGGAAGGGAAATCTCTTCCTAATTAGCCCTGGCAGCATCACAGTGGCCATAACCTACTTTCCATATTCAAGGTTTTCTAGTATATGCTCCATTTGCTGCTGCCTACGGTTTTTACAATTCTTCCTGTGAGAAGTGGTGGGGAAGAGTGGAACTTTAAAAAAAGAAAATCATTTTGAATTCATCGCAGGAAAAAACAAAGTATTTATTTCAAAGTGTATTCCTTTGACAAATGCGATATTAACCAATATTTCCTCTATTTGTACACTTTGATTAGACTGATTTCTATTAATGACTGTGATGAATTTTGTTTAAATGGTATTACTCTTCTGAATATTCCATTCAATTGTTTCTTAAATGGAATTTCTTCTTTTCAATGAATCAGTTAAAAGAAAGGTATTTACAAATTATCTCAATGTGCTTTTATCTAGCTCCCTAACTCCCCACGAAGCTCTTTCTATTTTATTAAACTCTTCATTATCATTAAGACTGCTATCAAGGGAGTTGACAGTGAAAAGGACAGAGGAGAAGTAGGAAAGAATTCTTTCTCAAAATAGAAGTTTTTGTTTCATTTACACCTAAAGGAAGAGCACATCTAGAATGTGGCCTGCACTTCAGCACTGAATTAGGAAAGTGGCAAACTATTACTGGGCAGAGCCTGCCATGTTGGGAGCATGTGCCAAAATAAATATTCAGAATATCATTCGAGCAATCTCGGCAGTGGCCCTCAAATTTAAACACTCCAACTCTGTGAAGGCTTGCAACTGTTGTATCTTCTATCCTAACTTAAAGTCTGGGGGAGGAATACCCCTCCCCCTAATATACACAACACATATACACTTCCCTTCATGGCAAGATAGTAAGATGCCAACTGACTGCTTCAGCTATTACAATCAAAGCACCTAAATGGCTGTAATATTTCACTGATAGGGAAGGAGACAGACTTGATGACTCTCAAGGTAGCCATGCCATTAGGTATGTGACTTAGCCAAGCAGGAAGATGATAAACCCTGCTAAGAAATGGGTATAATAAAGGGATCTGGATCTCCTCCCTATCTATACAATTACTTTTCCAATCAATTGCTCTTAGCTACTGTTATTCCAATATTACCAGGTCAAATTTACAAATTTTACCAGTACAGTTTAGGTCAAAACATCAGTTATTGTGGTCCTTTTTGTAAGTGCTATCACCAGGGCTCTGCCTTAATTGCCCTGCCCTAGTTCCAACTTTGTTCAATCTGGAAATTCACAGTGACTACAGAGCAGCAAGTCAGTAGAATATGAAGAATGACCAGCCTCCAAATACTTCTGCCCACCTTGCTGTGTTCTCCCTATGCCACCATATCTCCTGATTTGTTATGGTATGGCCAGCTCTTTAGCCACCATCCCTGCTCTGGTCCTCCTACTAGTTCAGTGCTCTCAATTTCTTATGATTGCCTTGCTTTTGGTTCACTCTGCCTCATCCTACCTCCTCTGCCTCTTCAATCTTAGCAGGCTCCTGGTTACCGAATGCTTTCTTAGATAGAGGGCAACCCAGCTTGCTCTTCTCTTTGGTGCCACTGACCACTTGATTCCTGTTTATCTGACCCAATAATGCTCTAACTTTCCTATTTTGTTTCCTGGACATGCTGCTATCTATATTCCAGTGTCACTCTCTCCAAACCTTCCTGTAGCTGGGCACAGATTCTGGGCAACTAAGAAAGATAGACCTGATACTACTCATTGAGCTTAGAATGAACGTAATTACTTTCTTTCAGAATTGATCCATGCTATTAACCTTGGAGCCTATAATCCTGCTATGACCTCCCCATATCACATCTAGTAAAGACTGGGGTCATAGGTTAAAACAGAGTAGTGGTGTAAAACTTAAACTAAACCATTCAGAAGGATCCCTGTAGGCCACAGATTAACTTAGAAAAACACACTTTAATATTACCTATGTTTCATTGTGTTTTTTAATCTTGTTAAATATTTTCCAATTGCATTTTAATTTGGTTCTGGCCAAACTTGGAAGCTACATCCTGCCTCCTATGTGTTTGACATTTCTGATGTAGAGACAAAGTTTTTTTACAGATGCACCTAGGCTCCACTGTCCCACAAAACTCTTCTTAGTTATGGGAACTAGGAGTGCTGTACATTCACAACCTAGTCATGCTATCCAGAAGTCACATAAAATCTCTTCCTATGTCTTCCTTCTCTATAATTCATTCAAACATCATCCCTACCAACTTTGATGATAACATCCTATAAACAAGCCATGAAAAGCCCCTTGCCCATAGGCATTTCTCATAATATCATAATAAAATATAATATCATAATATGAACCCAACTGCTTTTTGCCTCATACAGAGAGTTAAGTGTAAAGATCTCCCTCTAGATTCCAGCTTCCCTTTATCTCTTAGCAGTAGCTATGATTCTCTGTTTGTGTTTTCTCCCTTCTCTCTCTTCTTTTCTCCAAAGGCCCCCTGTACTAGATTACTGATGATAAAACCTTAGAATCTGGTCACACATTCCCTAATAAGCAAACAAGGGTTGGGGAGGAATGGAAGAAGGGTCCAAGCAGCTACCATTCTTCTAACCCAGAGACCTGAGTTACTTCTTCCAAGAACTTACTTCTTTCATGTCAGTGCAACAATTTGGCCAGTATAGTTTGCACAAAGAAAAGGAGAGTAGAAAATTAAAGGAATTACTGAGTTGGTTAAAGAAAAACTCCCCAATAGACATTTTTTTCCTTTAACTTTTAAGATTTTAAATTTTTAAGTTTTAACTTTTAGCATTTTTCAGGTGATCAGTCTTTACTTGCTTACATTATTTGTATAATAACTCATGAAGTCAAAGACTTTACATTTTTTAACTTGGACTTTCTCTATTATTGCCCTCATCTACCTCTATCTAGCCTGCCTGCAGAATCCTGGCTGCCCTTCACTTCAATCCATGCTGGTGACTGTGGTGATTACTCTATCTATCTATCTATCTATCTATCTATCTATCTATCTATCTATCTGTCTATCTGTCTGTCTATGTATCTATCTACCTATGTCTGTCTATCTATGTATCTATGTATCTGTCTGTCTGTCTATCTATCTATCTATCTATCTATCTATATTTATGGTGACTGTAGGCTCAACTTTCCTACTGATCCTTTTAGATAAAGTGCTCCTTGAAAACTTTGAATAAGTTAGCCCCAGAAAGGCCCTGGGATAGTGCTACATACCTCCTGGGAGCTCACTAAGTGTTGGGTGAACTGCTGATTGACTTTCTTCTCAGGGGAAGCTTTCTGTGATTCCTGTCAGGGTTTCTGCCAAATACATAGGAAGATAATGACAGGGGAGGAGAGCTAATTAATGAGCCAAATACAGATCCAGGAACACCATTTTAGTGTTTCAAAACATCTAGAGTCTCAACAGGCTTACTCTCAAGAGGAAGATTGTTTCTGATCACTGCAACCCAAAATGTTTATGTAATAATGATGAATGTAGGTATCTATATTAAGGACCAACATTTTGCCAAATTAAGCAGGAATTGGTGTGTGTTGTGCCCCCTCCTTCCCTGCCCCTAAACTGTGGCTAGTAATTCTGGCACCAGAGCCAAGTAGCACAAAATCAGCTCAAAGATGCTGTTTCAGAAAAATTCACTTGAATTGAGGTTGGTAGTGCAATGGAGATCTCTCAGGGTGAGACTAGAGGTACCAGAACATTAAGCTCCATGAGAGGAGAGACCTGAAGATGTTAGGTCTGTGTGTGTCTGTGTGTATGTGTATGTGCATATGTTTGTGTGTGTATGTATGTGTATGTGTGTGTGTTTGTTTGTGTGTGTGTGTGTGTGTGTGTGTGTGTGTGAATGAATTAACACTTGGGCGTAGCAGCAAGTACCCCAGCATCCCCAGGGTGGCTGCCAACACAGGTTATTAGATCTGCTTTTCTAAAGGTCAGCAACTCAAAATGGGTTAATAATCTTGCTTTAATCAATCAAACACATCATTTACCTAGTTCAGGGGAAAAAGTCAGCACCCTGAACTTCAGAGTATACAGACAGGTTATAAGACAGAGAAACATTTCAAGAAGACAGGCCTCCAACTGTCCAACCATTATATCCATACCTAGTCACAGTTACCAGAGAGGGAAGGAACAACATCTGGGTTTTCAAAGCCAGGGGGTCTCAAAGGCTGCCCAGAGTCTCATCTAGTCAAATCAGACAACCCTTCTCAAAGTAATCCCCAAAACAAAGCCTCACACCAAGATTTATATAGCCTTCTCTTGGCTCAGAGAATGTAACAACCCTCTTGACCCACTGCCCAATCACAAAGTATCTCCTGAAAAAGAAGCCTCCCACCACATGTTCCAAGTGCTTAAGCCTAGCAAATAGCCTAAGGGCAGGGAAGATCTTAAATTTACATTTCTATTACAATGCTTTACTAAGTAAAAAGAGTAGAGTGGGGTTGACTCCGGGAAGCATTTAATTCTCCAGGGACTCCCTATTTTAACTAGCTTTAACTGCTAACTAGTTGTTAAGTTCAGTTGTTTCTATCCAGCTAAGCAGTATAAGTGGTATCAGGGCCCAGGGCAAAGCCTTATATGCCCTGCCCGACTCTCAGCTTTGGCTTATCTGAAGAGTGACATGTGAATAACATTACAGAGACTCCAGGGCAGTAACCCAGTAGAACAGGAGGAACAGCCAGCCTCAGAATACTTCAAGCCATTGGAAATGTTTCAAATTAAGAAGAAGATGTCAAGCACAGCAGATTTTCCTCCATTAATTGGATTTGGCATAAAGAAGAACACAGGAAGAAATCTTCCAAGTCACCATCCTCTAAGAAGGAGCTTCACTCAAAAGGAAGACAACAAATGACAATGTATAGCAACTCCTCAGGGAGATTTCCTTACCTTTAGAGAGAAACCATTTCTAGTCGGTGCTGGAGATAATCTGATTCTGGCAGGATTTCCTCTATTTTCAAATATAATCTTCCTGATATCAACATTCCAAAAAAGGGTTCTTCCAATAGTATCAGAATATGACATAATTAAAGGGGAACGTACCTTAAAAAGAGAAGAAACACATAAGCATCACCATTCATTCATTCAGGAAGCCTTGTTTTTTTTTTCTTTTTTAAAACCATATTGTGTTCTAGGTACTATGTTGGATGCTGGGAAGCTAGAGATAAAATTAAACAGTTGATATCCTCAAAAAACCTACATTCTATGACAGAATGGGGTGGGAAGACATGAACATACACAAGTGAATACAAAGTATATACAAAGTCATATAAGATATGGACAGGTAATGGAATTATTTGTATACTGTGAATATGACCCCAAGGATCAAAGTAACATTTTTAAAGGTGTCCTCCACATAATAACAGCTTATACTCACATAGTATTTTAAATGCTTTCCTTATAACATGTGAGGTAGTCTGGGCTAGAATTATTAAATGGGTTGTATAGCTGAGGAAACTGAGGCTCTGAAATCTGTGACTTGTGCAGGGTCCTAGGATTAGTAACTGTGATTTACAGTATAGAAGCCAGGTCTCTTCTGATTCCAAGTTCAGTGAACTAACCACTCTTATTACTAGTACTATGACTATAACTACAACCATGACTAGTACTACTACTACTACTACTACTACTACTACTACTACTACTACTACAAAAAGCTGAATTTACTTAGATTCTTAAGTTAAGCCACTGAGGGGGCAATGAAGAAGCTGATGGTAGGTGTTAATTAGGCTGCAACTCAACAAATAAGAAACTACAAAGAATTGGAACAAAGGATATGTCTAAGAATGAGTATAAAAGAAAAGGTCTGCTCATGTAAACAGAGCAAGGGATAACTGAAATGTCCCATGTGTTCCACTAGTACTATGGCCATATTAGGATAAAGGCCCTAGCATCTTCAGTGGATCTCAAGTGGGAAATTTATGAGGTGAACACACACAGGACATGTAGGACATACAAGGACAAATGGGTTGTCAACTGTATCATTGGAGGGAATACCCCTATCACTAAGATCATAGATCCTCACTGGACCATCTAGTATTAGGTCATGTAAGTGAGAAAAGACTTTACATATTTATCCCAATGCCATCTTATCACAACTTCATGGAAAAAGGTTACAAAAGAATTACCATTATTTTCACCTTTGTCAGATAAAGACACTAAGGCTCAGAAAGGTTCAGTGACTTGCCCAGGATCACACAGCTAGTAAGTGTCAAAGCCAAGATTTGGACCCAGGTTTCACTTGACTAAAAGTCCATAACTTTTGCCCACTATATCACATCTCTCTCTCTTACAAGAATAAAAAAGAATAAGTATGATGATGATGACAGTAATTATAAAAATTATAAGAAGCAAAGATTAAAGGACTAAAGTGAAATTAGGAGTCAAAGCAGCACAGAGAACAAAAATAAATAATTGAACATTTATGAAAAATTTTACTACAGAGGTTTGAGAAGTAAAAAAATCAGAACCAAGACAGAACTCATTGAAAAGAAGGCTACATATAGCTTTTTTCATCTAGATGGTCATAAAAGTCTAACAAAACAACAATACAAATTGGTTTAAAGGAGAAACAGGAAGCTTATGGAACTAGTAACACGAGGAATGACAGAACAGTTGTGTCAAGGTTGGTGAATGAAATTCTAACCTCTATGTAAACCTGGAAAGTGACAAGGTAAATAAGAACAAAAATTATTGGTTCAAAGGCTTCACAATGGCACTTGAATTCCTATTAAAACACTTTACTAGCTTTCTCTGAGACAAAAGCCTTGATCTCACATTGTCTAACTACTGACATTATAATATCTATTGTTAAAAAATGAACATCAGTGACCCCTACAACTATATAGGCCAATTTCATGTCTATGCACTCTATACAAAGAATTCAGTTTTTATCGCAAAATAAACAGTCCATAAACACTTATGAGAATATAATGTACTAGACAAGGAGGAATAAATCTCCAAGTACACAAAGAAAGAGCAGCTTATTATCAATTTGGTAATTATTGAACAAGCTGCCTGGAAGCACCATAACATTGATATTGCTTCTGTTGAATATCACAAAGCCAGTTCTGTATTCACAGTTTATTCGTATACTACAAACATAGAAAATTGGCCTAAGTATAGTGAGAATGCTAGATGATCTGAGGTCCAGATGGAAAGTTATTCTATATTTAAAACATGCCACTAACACTATGTGAAGAACAATTCATATGCAATGCAGGATTTTTCAGGGAGTCAGCTCATTATGATTCTTCCTAGCCTTACATCCAGAGTTGTCTCTCCTAAACAGAACTAAGTAAACTTCCAAATTTAAAAAGTTTAATCAAAACATCTTATTAACCTCCTCATAGCTGATGCTTTGCATCAAACTACATGGCTCCTCCTCACACATTAAACACCTCCTTTATCTTGTGGAAGCTTTTCCCAATGATATCAAAATGTCCTTTGGACTCAAAAACTGTAAAATTCTTAATGAATTCTTTTTTCCAAATGCTTTATTAATTTCTGGTTTACATCATTCATTTCCACCAGATTTTGAGTTACAATTTTTCCCCATTTTCCCGTACCCACCACCCCAGAATAGCAGTCCCACAGGATATCCCCACATCCAATCTGCTCTCTTCCATATCTTCGCCCATACCTCCTTCGACTTGTCCATTAGGGCAAGGTGAATCTCTGTGCCCCAATGCCTGCACATCTTATCTCCCAGTTACATGCAAAATAGTATTAGTAATAGTATTTATATATATTTGAAACATTTAATTTTAAAACTTCAAATCCCAGATCCATTCCTTTTATCCCTTGTCACCCATTCCCTCTGTGAAGAAAAGCAATTCAGTATATATTGTACATGTATACCTATGCAAAACATTACCACAGTAGATATATTGTAAAAGACTGACTATATTTCCCTCCCACCCATTCCACCCCCACCTGGTCCATTCCCTACTTTGATCCTGTCCCTCTTCAAAAGTGGGTGCCTCCAACCTCCCCTACCCCCAGTATGCCCTCCCCTCCATCATCCCCCCTCTCATCCCCCTCCCCCTACTTTCCTGCAAGGTAAGATATCCCATTTAGTATGTATGTCATTCTCTCCCTGAGCCAAATTCAATGAGAGTATGGCTTTGCCTTTTTGCCTTCCTGTTCTTCCCCTCCCCTGCAACTATGTCCCCTTGCCTCTTCTACATGAGATAGTTTACACCCCTCCAATCTCTCCCCATCTCCTCTTGCCACATTCCTCTCTCACCTCTTAACTTCACCCCTTAAGTATCATCCCTTTCCACTAAATTTGACCTGTGCCCTCTATCCATGTATACTTCTAAACATATATACACACATTCACATATGTATTCATATACTCCTATATCCTTCTTCAATTATTTTCATACTGAGAAAGGTTTCATCAGTCATAGTTATTGTTTTTCCATGTAGGAATATAAATAGTTCAACTTTGATAAGTTCCTTTTGATTTCTTTTCCCTATTTACCTTCTCAAGCATCTCTTGCTTCTTGTGTCTGAATGTCAAATTTTCTATTCAACTCTGTTTTTTTCCTCAAGAATGCTTGAAAGCCCTCAATTCCACTGAATGACCATATTTTTCCCTGAAACAAGATAATCAGTTTTGCTTGGTAGGTTATTCTTGGTTTTAATCCCAGCTCTTTTGAGCTCTGGAATATCATATTCCATGCCCATTGATCCCTCAGGGTAGAAGCTTCCAGGTGCTGTGCTATTCTGATTGTGTTTCCATAATATTGAAATTGTTTCTTTCTGGCTGCTGGTAGTATTTTCTCCATGATTTGGGAATTTCAGAACCTGGCTATAATATTCCTAGGAGTTTTCTTTTTGGGATCTTTTTCAGGAGGTGATCTGTGGATTCTTTCAACCTCTATTTCACCCTCTGGGTCTAAAATATCAGGGAAATTTTCCTTGAGAATTTCTTGAAGGATGATTTCTAGGTTCTTTCTTTGATTGTGACTTTCAAGTAGTCCAATAATTTTTAAATTCTCTCTCCTGGATCTACTTTCAAGGTCAGTGGTTTTTCCCATGAGATATTTCACATTGCCTTCTATTCTTTCAATTGCTTGGGTCTATTTAACAGCATCTTGATTTCTCATAAAGTCACTAGTTTCCATTTGCTCCAGTCTAATTCTGAAGGAATGAATCTCCTCAGTGAGCTTTTGAGATTCTTTTCCCATCTGGCAAATTCGACTTTTTAAGGCATTCTTCTCCTCATTGCCTTTTTGTGCCTCTTTTGCCACTTGAGTTAGCCTATTTTTTAAGATGTTATTTTCCTCAGTCAGGCTGTTGACTCTCATTTCATACTTTTCCTGCATCCTTCTCATTTATCTTCCCAATTTTTCCTCCACTTCCCTTATTTGGTTTTTAAAATCATTCTTAATGTCCTCTATGGCCTGTAACCCGCTTGTATTTTCATTTGGGGCTTTTGATGCAGGGTTTCTGACCTCACAGTCCTCCTCCTGTTCCATGCTTTGGTCCTCTTTGCCCCCAAAATAGGAGTCTAATGTTGCATTTTTCTGTTTATTTTGTTTCCTTTGCCTAGGCATGTTGCCACTTAATTACTTGACTTTTGGGCCTGTTGCCATGGTAGAACTCTGCCACCAGAAACTGGAGCTTCCATCCCAATTATTGGGGTCTTCTCAACTGCTGGAGGTATTAGTTGGGTGGTCTCTGTGAAGCCTCCACATGCTCTGGCAAGCTGCACACACACCCCAAGACCTCCACCCTAGACCGCAATCCAGATCCAGGTAAGTTAAAGCAAGAGTGATTACCCCCCAGACTGGTCACTGGGTCCCCCTACAGTCTGCAGGCCAGGAGCTGAAGCTGCAACTGAAGCTGCAAAATGGCAGCTGTGCCACCATTCCTCAGTGGCTTCTCACTCCCAGGGGAAAAAGCTGACATGCTCCCAAATACTGGTCCCAAAGGCCATAGGGCACTAACCTCTCACTTTGTCCGTGGCAGCTATGTATTGGTAATTCTGGAAATGCTACAGCTGCTGGTGTTCTGGGGTCCCTCCAGCTGTCTGCTGGTCTGGCTGCCCTGGGGCTAAAACCTCTGACTCAGGTGGTCCTGGGCTTGGCTCCCAGAGCACTGTGCTAGCCACTCCCTGCCAGGCTGCCGGGCTATCCTCAGTGTGAGGTTAGCTTCTCTGTGTTGTTCTGTGGGTTCTGGAGCTCCAGAGGTTGTTCAGAGTCCCCCTTTTACATAATTTTGAAATGGTGTAGGCTGGAGTGCAATGGAATTGCTGTTTCTACTCCCTCTTAATGTATTCTTAAAGGTATGTGCTAAAGACTCCAAACATTATCTCAGAGGTCATGCTGAACCAAAGAATGAAGGCAATACCTACAAATACCTTGGTCCCCTCTAGGCAAGACACATAGAACATACAGAAAAAAATGGGAAGGCAATGGCTGAATGATGGCATTCTGAAATCAAATGCATATGTTAAAAAATTAACATGTATGCAATACCAGTCTTAATCTATACTTTCAGATGTAAAATGGACTATAATAGATGTGGAGAGTACCCTAATAAAAACTTATACAATATTAAGAAAACAGAGTTTATGCTCCTAAAGCAACTATAAAAAGATGAAAATTTTCACACCACAAAGTTGTAACATGATTGAAATTTGCAGAGCAGTTCCATAATTTTGAGAAATACTTTAGGAATAAGCAGAAATTGCTCACTTAGCAATAGTAAAGACTATTAATGGGTGCAAACCATTGGATTTTTCAAAGGTAACCAAAAGTAGCTTCCCTCTGTATGGAGCTTATGAAATGACCAAGATTCAAGAGTGTGATCCAAAGGTCATCCATTGGCAATAGTGAATCAAACTCAGTTAATGATATGTCAGCAATGAGGCACTGAACAACGCAATCTGAATTTCTTACTGTTAAATGGACGGGTGCATGATGACAATTCAGGAATAGGTAACTGATAATAGAAACTAAAGGAAGCTTATCCTTAAGGAGCCCAGACTTAATGAGCAATACCAATTATTTATGTCAAGAAAGAACAGCATATTACTATAGGCTATACAAAAATAGCATCTATGTAATATCTAACACAAAGTGATATGGTGACTAGAAAATATTATTAGAATTGTATATATTGTCTTATTTCTCAAATATAGAGAGAACTGAGTCTCATAACTTATAACTTAAACTTATAAACTTAAGAGCCATTCTTAAATTGATAAATGGTCAAAGGATATAAACAGGCAGTTTTCAGAAGAAGAAATGAAAGCTATCTATAGTCATAAGAAAAAAATGCTCTAAATCACTATTGATTAGAGAATGGCAAATTAAAAGAACTCTGAACCACTACCCCAAAATTATCAGAAATGACAAATGCTGGATGATATGAGGGAAAATAGGTATACTAATCAACTGGTGATGGAGTTGTGAACTGATAGGCCCATTCTAGAAAATAATTTGGAATAACGTACCAAAGGCTATAAAGCTGCATATTCCTTTGACCTAGAAATATCATTACTAGGTCTGTATGCCAAAGAGATCAAAGACAAAGAAAAAGGACCTATATGTACAAAAATATTCATAACAGCTGTTTTTGTGCTACCAAAGAATTAGAAATTGAGGGGATGCCTATCAATTGGCATATGACTGAACAACTTGTGGCTCATGATTCTGAGGGAATACTATTGTGCTATAAGAAATTATAAGTAGGATAGTTTCCGGAAAAAAACTGGCAAGACTTATATAAACTGATGCAAAATGAAGTGAGCAGAACAGGAAGTCATTTTACACAATAACAGAAATGTCGCAATGATGATCAATGGGGGAAAGACTTAGCTACTCTGATCAATATAGTGAGCCAAAATAATTCCAAAGGACTCATGATGAAAAATGTTATCTACCTCCAGAGAAAAAACTGATAAACTCTGAGTATACAATGAAGGATCCTTTAAAAAAAATTCATTATCTTTCTTGGTTTTTAAAAAAATGTGATTTTTTTTGTATCATGGCTAATATGGAAATATGTTTTACATGACTTCACATTTATAATTTATATCATATTGCTTGGAGCTCCAAACTTTTTCAAAAGATTGTTAAAATAAAAAATAATTATATTTTAGTGTATTTTAATAGCTGTAATCATATCAAGTTCTCATAATCTCTAAAATATGTTTTTTTTCAAATTACAGAAACCTGGTTGATAATGTCAAGATCATGTGGGAATAGGAAGAAGTACATATCATTCCCATTCTGTTTGCTACTAGAGGTTTACTGAGGATTCTTTCAGGGAGCCTATAGAGAGTAAACTTATATTCTTGTATTTTGAGCAAAAAAAAATAGTTTATCAACTTAGGCAATATTCCATAGAACTGGATATAGAGGAATAATAGCAAGAAAAAGACTTGTTGCATAATCACTTCTGTCTGAAACCCTTGGGAAAAAATATGAGAACAAAATGTAATAACATCAATATCAAAAACCCATGTCATTAGCGCAGGCAAATATGGATAGGTCCTAGACTAAAAGAGAGTACCTTGAAACATTTCCTTCACAGGAAAAATAAAGAATATAATTACTTATGGTGTGTAATTGAAATCCTTGTCAAAAGAAAAAAAAGTTAAGAAAAATTCCAGCGAGGGTTCCCAGGGAATTAAGACTGGTTTAAGGTTAAACACTGTTTGGAAAAAGGATGGTAAAGGAAGGAATGGAGCTCCTAAGCAAAGATGTTTCTCCTGTTAAGTGGAGAAAGAATCCATATGGAAGTATCGATTAAATTCAGGATCTTACCACTTGGTTACATTTGTTAAAAATGAAAGATCACATAATATTACAGTGGAACAATATGGATTCCAGTATGATTGAGTCATTTGGAAAGAAACACAATTTATTTTCCCTGCATCATGATGTAATCAGAAAAAATGACCATGAAATCTATAGATATCCCATTCATAATCTATGGCAAATGCTTGTTTAAAAAACAGACAAGGATCTCTTTGCATCTGGCTCCTATTTACATATGTAGTAAGTCAAATATGTGAATCAAAGAAGACATTGACAATGTTGTAAAAACAGTCTTGTTCACACATCTGGTACTGAAGTGGAGTGGACATTATTGATTGCTATTTTTGATAGCTGATTTCATTTATTGAAAGAATTTTTAAGAGGAGAAAGTCAGGAATGAGAGAAGTAGTGTGTGGTAGTGGAAAGAACACAGAATGAGGTGGCAGCCTTCAGCTGAGCACTGGTTAGCTGGGTGGCTGTGCACAACTTATTGAAATTGTCTGGACCTCAGCTTTATCAATTGGAAAATGAAGACAACCATCCCAACACTAGCAAGCTCATTGGGTTGTTGTGAGACAAGTGCTTTCTAAATCTGAAAGTGGTCTATAAATCTAACTTTAATCCTCTCATGGAATTAACGGCCCATCACACTGACTGAGGCTGGCTACTTAGTTCAGCCCTCATGTAGTAGAAAAAAGAAATCACACTAGAGAGATGAATGGGAAGGAAGGCTATATGCACTAGGTGTGTTGAACAAACACAAGAAGACAAAAACGATGGGAAGGCAAGCTTAGGAGGTTGTGCAGTCTAAACGAATGCTAGTATTTCTTCTGGCTGAAAAAAACTGATTGAAATTGTCCACACCTCTGGGTAGTTAACAAGCCCAGAGTACCATCTGCTTCTCAGTGCTAGAAGCATACAACCCATAATCCCTCACAGACATTATCCAGCAGGCTTCAGCTGTAGCAATTTCCAGGAGACCAAACTTTAAAAGAAAAAAAAAGACTAAATATAAAGCAGGAATGACAGATAAATAACCATGCTCCAAGGGAAAAAAGAAAAACAGCTGAATGGAAATGGTATAGCCATTAGCTCAACTTCTCCCGGGACACAAGTTGACCTATGAGAAAGGCCCTGGGATCGTGGGATGGAGATGCTCTTGTCACTTGAGCATGTGTGCACTTAAAACCAGCATAGCATTGGATTTCCACACCTCCAAGATCTGAGTCCCAATGGTTCACAACAGAAGGTCTCTGTCTGGCATCTGGATTAACTTTTAATCTGCATGGCCAATGTCCATGGATCTGACATTACAACAGCAGGGCTGGCTATAGCCAGAGGAATGGCTGCAGGCTCACTCCATGTCTTATTCTTTTTGTGATACTGTGATGATGGAGAAAAGTTCCAGCATACAGCATTAACCCTCGTTTCCTCTATCGAGGCAGTAAACTGTGTAAGAGATAGAGGGTAGTTAGTGTATGATGAGAGGGCCAAAACCAAGGGGAGCCTGAGTCAGGCCAAAGCCTTCCTTCGTCTATGTACATTTCACTGAACCCAACTCACCTCCTACCACACACAGATCAAATCAAGGTATATGGCATGTAGGAAGCAGGGCTCCCAAAATGGCCCTCTCCCTTGGTGAAGGTTCCTGTCCTTCCATGCCCAGTAACTTGGCAAGTTCACATAGATAGTATAGGGGCAGAATTGGACTTTTAATCTAAATCAACTAACTCTAAGCATAATTCCACTGTCCCCAAGACCCTCTGGGAGCAGCTGATTCTGCCCATCTCTACCCTTTCTAGAGATATTTTGCAAAATGCATTTGAATAATGTGACCTTACTATCTCAGAGGAAGACAGGAGTGGGGATGTTGAAGGCCAGCATGGATAAAAACTAAGTAGGCTCTTGGAACTGCAGAGTTTTGTGAAAGATTCTGATGTCGGTGGGAGCCATTTGGCTATGGACCTCTACGGGTACAGATAAAGTAAGAAACGGGGTACAGATAAAGTAAGAAACAGGCCAGATTTTGAGTCCGATGACCTGGGCTCACATTAGACCCAAGGTTCACAAATTTGTATCTCTCTGCTTAATAATCACTAGTTTCTATTCTCCCTTTTGCTAAGCTAAACCCAATAAGTTAGCTCCAATGAGGCTTCCCATATACCTTCTCTTTACCAACTATTTAAGACCCAGCTCAAGTCCTTCCATGAAGGCTTCCTTCAACACACCACAGTAGACAGAGCACTGGCCAGAGAGGCAGGAAGACCTGAGTTTAAATGCAGCCTCACACACTTATGAGCTGTGTGACCTTGGGCAAGTCAATGAACCTCTGTCTGCCTCTGTTTCCTCACCTATAAAATGAGAATAACAATAACAACTGTTTCCCACAGTTGTGAGAATGAAAGGAAATAATACTTGCAAAGTACTTCACATGATTCCTGGAACATAGGAGGTACTCAATATAGGTTGTTTCTTTTCCTTCCATGTTTTCTTCCACCAGCCATACTGATTTCTCCCTTCTTGGAAACAGGGACTCAGAATCCATCCCACACAATTTAGCACCTTATTATTACACATTGTCCATAAATGCTATGGTCCAGTCATTCTGGTCTTCTTGCTGATCCTCATACATAGCAATCCATCTTCCACCTTCATGCCTTTCTATTTGGTGTACCCCATGCCTGGAATGTGCTCCCCAACTCCCTCTGCTCTCAGAACACCTAGTTTTCTTTTTTCAGTGTTATTAATTTATTTTTAATTTTCAACATCCACTTCCACAAGATTTTGAGTTCCAAATTTCCCCCCATATCTTCCCTCCCCTCTCCCCACAACACGACATTTTCCTTAAGGTTCTCAGGTGCCATCACCCCACGTGAGACCTCTCCCCATGTCTTCCCCTCCACATTGCCCTGTGTCTGTTTCATATATACCAATATATGGAACTATACATGTTCTCTCTTTTTCTTTTTGCTTTTTTTTGGGGGGGCAATTGGGTTTAAGTAACTTGCCCAAGGTCACATGGCTAGGTTTTTGTTTATGTGTTAAGTTTCTGAGGTTGGATCCAAACTCAAGTCCTTCTAACTCCAGGGACGTGACGCTCTATTCACTACGCCACCTAGCCACCCCAACATGTTCTCTTTCTTAAACAGACTGTGGGTTCCTTGAGGGCAAGGACCTTTTACTCTTTTGTCTTTGCATCCACTGTGCCTAACACAATGCCTAGCACATAGTAGGTGCATAATAATTACTCGTTGATTGAATGCTTTACATTATTTGCTACTGGTTTTACACAGGTCCATATTTTATAATGGGGATAAGTTCTTTAGACACAGGGCCAGTGCCTTGTATTTCTATGAATTTCATAGTGGCTAGCACTGTACCAGGTACAGAGTAGGCACATTAATATCTAAATAATTACTGAATGTTGTGAAATCTGGTAGGCTGAGTCCCTCAGATATAGAACAACTAAACTTTCAAGAATCCAGTTTGAATCAGTAACCATGTATTAAGCTGTGCCTATGTAAAAGGTGGGAGGCAGTATGGGGCAGCGGTTAGAGAGCCAGCCTCAAAACAACAAAGACTTGTGTCCATGTTGGCTGTGTGACTGATCAAGTTACTTCATCTCTCATTGCTCTAGACCAGGGATATCAAAGTCAAAGATAAATGGCAAGCACTAATCTGTATAAAAGGATCCCAAGGGCAGCTAGATGGCACAGTGCCATCCATGGAGCTAGAAGGACCTGAATTCAAATCCAGCCTCAGCTACTTCCTAGCTGTGTGACCCTGGGCAACTCACTTCAACCTGCTTGCCTCAGTTTCCTCATCTGTAAAATGAGCTGGAGAAGGAAATGGCAAACCTCCAATATCTCTGCCCAGAAAACCCTAAATTGGGTTGCAAAGAGTCAGACACAACTAATAGACTAAACAAGTTAAATTTAGGAGCTAAATACTGACTTGGTTTTAAAATGTTATTTGTGTTTTACTGTATATTTATGTATTTTGTTAAATATTTCCCAATTACATTTTAATCTGGTTCAGGCAGCAATCAAGAGTGTTTGGGGTTACACGGTCTGGCAATGTGCTTGGTACCTCTATGACTATGAGTTGTGGAAAAGGTGCCAATCTACATTAGAAGAAGGTGTTTCCTCTCTAGGAAGTTCCCTATACCAATGAACCCATAAGCTCAGTCCTTATTCTTATTGACTGAGGATATCATTCCTAACAGTAACCCCAAGGCAAAGATGCACAAGCATTTCTAAAAATGCAATGAAAACTGATTCCCACTGGATACCTGTCCTTACTTCAGGCACTGTGTCTCATGCACAGCTGCCCAAGAAGGAACAGAGAGGACTGCTGATGAGACTTTAAAAGATTAAGGGAAAGAAAGGGTAAAAGAGCTAATGGACTGAGCAGAAGGAATGAAGACCTCTGGGGCTTTGCTTCCTTTTAGAGCCAAATCTCTGTTTTCTTCACTGGCTCGTCAATATCACGGCCCTTAACCAGGTATAGCCCAAGGCTCTGTTCTGAGCCCCCTTCTCTTCTCCCTCTCCAATCTCTAACTTGATGATCTCATCTGTTCCCATGGGTTCAATTATCATCTCCATGCAGATGACTCACAGATCCATATATTCAAGACCGGTCTGTCCCCTGAGCTTCAGGCCTGCATCATCAACTGCCTATTAAATATTTCAAACTGGTCCAGAACTGAACTCATTATCTTTCCTCCAAACCCACTCCTCTTCAGAAATTTGCTGTTTCTACTGAGAATACCACAAGGGTTCCGGTCACCTGGTTTTTCAATCTCAGAGTCATTCTTGCCTCTTTGCTTCTCTCTGATGCCTCTTACACTCAACCCATCTAATCACTTGCTATGTCTTGTCAATTCTGCCTCCAAATAATTTATCATCTTTACTCACTCTAATTCAGGTTCTCATCAGCTTTCACCTGGACTACAGCAAAAGGCTCCAAACTGGTCTGCCTGCATCCGATCTCACCCCTCTCCTTAACTGCCAAATTAATATTCTTAAAGTATAATTGTGACCATTCACACCCCCTACTCAAGAAGTTTTCTAGGTGGGGCAGTGAATAAAGCACCAGCCCTGGAGTCGGGAGGACCTGAGTTCAAATCCTGCCTCAGATACTTAACACAAAAACTAGCTATGTGATCTTAAGTCACTTAACCCCAATTGCCCTCCAAAAAGCAAAAAAAAAAAAGTTTTCAGAGGCTCCTCATGGCCCGTGGGTCAAAATAGAAATGTCTCTCTTTGGCATTTAAAGCCTTTCATAGTCAACTTCCAAGACTATCTTTTTAGGCTTAGTATATATTACTCCCCTTAATGCACTCTATAATCCTGCCCAATTTTTATTCTGCTTGTTTTTTCTACAAAATTTCATCTCCTGTCTCCATGGTCTTGCACAGGTTGTCTCCAATGCCTAGTATACATTCTCTCCTTGTCTGCACCTCTTAGAATCCTTAACTCCCTTTGGAGCCCAGCTTAAGTAATTATTTCTATATGAGGCTGCTAACATCCCTCTCTTTCTCTTCCCCACTACCCACTTCACTCCATCAGTGTTTTCCCAGGAGTGACAGCAATCCAAACACAAATTAAATAGGTCCTGGGTTGATGAGGGTTAACTTTCCCCCTCAAGAGCAATATTAGCAGCAACCCATTAGAAGAATGTTATCAAAGTTCAACTGCATGTGGCTGCTATTATTCTATAACCCTAACCCTTCTATGAGATCGAAATCTTTGCTTCTCATCATGGCAATTTTATAAAATCCACGTTCACTCATTACAGCTACAAAGAGCTGAAGAATATGGTGGAGTGAGTGCCAGGTGACTCCGAAGGACACTTTGATGGAGGAGGTCATGCTTTCTACTTCATTGGAGGAGGCTTAGGTATAGAGACGGGGAACTGGTATAGTGCTCTACAGAAAACCCCCACTTCTTCCCTGTCCCAGTTCCAAATAATCCTAATGGGATACTCAGTTCATAGTAGTGACTGACCAACTGCAAAATAGCTTTCTCCCCAGGTATCATGCTTTTCTCCTTACATCATAAGCACCTCTTCCTTTTGCAGTTCCTTCTCTTGCTCCAAGACAAAGCCTGCTTTTAGGGAATGGAATTGTTTGATGAAAATAATGCAGATGCAGAAATTATGATGGGCTCCCAGGTACATATGATAAAAATTTCCTGATATTTTGCATCCTCAAAGAAAGGACAATTTATTCCTTTCTATTCTCTGTTTGGCCCTTTAGCTACTGTCACCACTATTTACCTAATTCTTTCTATATTTTAAATATAACTAAAAAGATGTAATTTTTCTCCCTTCCCACAGGGGCTGGGAAGATTCAAAGTTTGTTTCTCAGTCTGCTGTAGCCGCAAGGCCAAGGTAAGGAATGGATTTGGGTGGAAATGTATTAATTATATTAGCGAGATTTATAAATCATCCTAGCTTTACCTTCCTAACCTTGAGCATCACTTCATTAAGGCTGATCTGAGGAGCTCATAAAGTTTGGTATACATTCTGGATGGTCTGCATGCTTGGGGAAGTAAAAATACACAACACGCCTAGCCACTAAAACAAATTCACTAATTGTAGAGAAAATAAGTGAAGACTGAGCAAGAGAAAAGTCAGCCTCTCTGAAGCAAGAACACTACAGTGTAGTCTGCAGTCTGTCAGAACTACATTTTATTAAGAAAAGTGTCCTCTATACAGAGATCATTTCTTTTTTTTTTAGCACTCAATTAAAAAAATAATTCATTCATCTCGTTTTAGTTTTCAACATTCACTGTTATAAGATTTTGAGTTCCAAAATTTTTCTCCCTCCCTCCCTCTCCTCTCCCTTCCCCAAGACAGCATGCAACCTGATATGGGCTATACATGTGCAATCATATTAAATGCATTTCCACATTAGTCATGTTGGAAAGAATCAGAACCCAAGAGAAAGAAGAAACAAAAAGAGAGAGGGAAAATAATATGCTTTGATCTGTATTCAGAGTCCACAGTTCTTTCTCTGGATATGGATAACATTTTCTATCATGAGTCTTTTGGAATTGTCTTAGGTCAATGTATTGCTGAGAAGTGCTAAGTCTATCAAAGTTGGTCATCGCACAATGTGGCTGTCACTGTGTACAATGTTCTCCTAGTTTTACTCACATCATTCAGCATCAGTTCACGTAAGTCTTTCCAGGTTTTTCTGAAATCTGCCTGCTCATCCTTTTTAATAGCATAATAGGATTCCATTCCATTCATACACCACAACTTACTCAGCCATTCCCCAATTGATGGGCATCTCCTCCATTTCCAATTCTTTGCCACCACAAAAAGAACTGCTATAAATATTTTTGTACATGTGGGTCCTTTTCCCATTTTTATGATCTCTTTGGGATAAAGGTCTGTTGCTGGATGAAAATGTATGTACAGTTTTATAGCCCTTCAGGAGTTCCAAATTTCTCTGCAGTAGAGACAATTTCCATACATTACTATATGACTAAGATGAAATGAGGAGCTTTAATCCCAAATTTCTTCCCTTTTAATTAGCTTAAGGATGTTCAGGCACCACAGGTGTGGGAGTATTTCAGAAGATGGGGCCAGAGTTGCTCTTGAAAACTACTGTAATGCTTTAGGAAACTCATCTTCCTTTCTTTATTATCTGCTCATTTTTAAGAGGAACATTGAAAAGGAGTTCATATCCAGGCCAATGTCCCAACAATGTAGGTCCCTTACTGTCAATACAGCCCACATATCAGTAGACAATGAATAAATGAGAAAAATGAGAACCAAGGCAAAGGAGCTAATATTCAAATAGTCCTTAGAATAGGAGAAGGAAGCAGGAAGTCAAGTGTAATAGTAATGAAATTTGAGGTGCTTTTTGTATTGCTAAGCTGAGAGGTACTTAGCACTTAGTAATTAATCAAGCCTCTGTTAAAGAAACAGAAGGTATGAACCCCTGTTGCTGCTGTAACAGGAAGGGGTTGGCTGCAACAGGAAAGAGCTAATGCCATGTATATATAAGGATAAGTCCCTGCTGGGTCAGACACATCTTTTTGGAGCAAGCTTCATGGAGGCAGAAGCTGCCACCACCGGGGAGGCTGAAGAGGAAAGGCTCCCCAGGCTGGAGAGAACTGTTTTGATCTTGGGAAACTGGGTGAAGTGATTTTGATTCTGGGAACCAGCTGGAGCTTCTGCTGAGGAGCTGCTGAGTCTGAGGGCCAGCCAGAGCTTCGGGGAGCTGCCAAAGATGTCTGAGGGCCAGCTGGAGCTGCCTCAGACTGAGGAAGCATGGCTGTGATGCTGGTACTTTTTATGAACCTGTTTGTGGCTTTGTGGTCTTAACTTCCCGGGAGCAGAAACTGTGAAGGATTTAAGGTTGACTAGACACTGTGAGCTTCATCGTGGAACAGGAAGTTCTTGGAGAGCTGGACAAGGACCTGGGAGCCATCTGCCTTTGAACCCAGGTGACAGTTTGGTGAATCCAGGTAGGATCTGGGACCATGGAAGGGGATCCAGGGAATCTGAGGGACCACCCTGAGTCAAACTGAAAGAAGACTTCACTTGGATAATGTGTACTGACTGAGAAATTGTAATTTACTAGTGACCTAGCAGTAGAGGGCATGTGAATTTTCTGATGACTGAATAGTGAATGATGACTGAATAGTAAATGATTTGTAACTTGGTGTGCTCCATGAGTAGAGAACTCTGACAACTGTACTAAGCCTTGTGAAGGATGATTGAATGATGGAGTTGACTGAATGACTGAATTACTAAATGATTGTTCTTTGTTCAAAACTTTGTGACCACTATGGTGAAAACTATGTGGCCATTGTAGTGATAAGCTATTGTGAATACTATATTGTGATTTTCTGTGATAAGTTGTAACATTGTGAATGTTGTACCTTGATTTACTGTGAATGTTTTGTTCTGATTTGTTATTGAATAGAGTATTCACTATACTATGTAATCAGAATCTTGTAAAGCTGTTCATAGCAGCTATCCTCTGGAAAGCTGCTAGTTCTTGGCTTTACGTCAAGTCATCCAAAGGTACCTGTGGCTTGGAAAGGCAAAGGAAGCAAGCCCTTCAATTTCTTTCTCAGGAAAACAAGCCTTCTCTTTTCCTCTTGATTGTATAGCTCTATTGTTATTGTTTGCCATTCGTTCTCAAAGAGGACCAATGGCATCAGGAAGGTGATGTTTTGACTTGCAAGTGAATAGGATTTAAGTGAGGCAGAGCTGTGCAAAGTCACCAGCCTCACTTTCTCCTTCAGGGTCATCTGGGTCTAGTGGGAAGATATAGATCAGGATGACTGGAGATGGCCCCAGATGCAGTGGGAGACCTTGGTCTTTTTAAGCTAAGGTCTTTCCCAGCTCTCAGTTTGATGAAGGCAATACCCATTCAATGATTAAGGCTAGGTAAGAAATGAGGTCAAAAATGGCTTCTTTTACCTACTAAAAAAACAATCTGGGAGGGCTCTATAATGCAGGGCTCACTGCTAATGCTTGCTGTTTTAAAAATGCAAGTGTGCTCCATAGGAAAGTAGGTGTTCAAAAGATACAAAGCCTTCATTTTCTGAAATCATTTTTATTTCAGACACTTTGGCTTTGTATGATTTGGACTCTGGAGAGCTTTTCAGTGACCCTTACCTGATACCACCTTGGTGCATTTCTCACTCATTTTTACACCAAACTAAGCTGGCACACATCTGTGTAGGCCCTGGAATTTTCTTCTCCTTAGATATTACTGGAAAATGCCCCCCCAGGAGTAGAAACAATAAGAGTCATGTAATTATATCACAATATTCCACAGAAACTTTTGACAAAATATAGTACTCACTTATATTTAAAAAACAATGAATAGCAGAGGAATAAATATTTTTTTTCAATATAACAAAGGATATATATCAAAAATCAAGAGCTAACATTACCTGAAGTAAAGAAATATTAGAAATATGTTCCATAATACTCAGGAATAACAATGCTCTCCATTGTCATAATTATCATTTAATATATTGATGCAACCTATTTCAATAAGAGAAGATAAAGTCATTTAGGGAATCAGCATGCACAAGGAAGGAATAAAATGATCACTTTTTGAAGACGATACGATGGATTACTTAGAGAACCCAAGACTCAACTAAAAATTAATTGATCTATAGTTTGAGTAAAATAGCAGGACTGAATAGAAACACAACAATTATCAGTCTTTTGACATACTGAGTATCTTAAAAATCTTAGGGCAGTTTTCTATTCTGAAGTTGTGATGAACTGGTAGAAACATTCTGGAAGTTAATAAGGAATTATTATATACAACAAGTCACTAAACACTACAAAGATTTAAGACTACAGGACTACAAAAATTTCAGACAAATAACAAGTTTTATTCAACTCACTGGGAATGGGGAGGGAGGGAGGGAGGGAGAGAGGGAGAGAGGGAGAGAGGGAGGGAGGGAGAGGGAGGGAGGAGAGAGAGAGAGAGAGAGAGAGAGAGAGAGAGAGAGAGAAGGGGAAGTCATAACCAAGTCACTTGACAATCAAAAATACTTTTCAGAAAACACCAAACGATCCCCCCTCTTTGCTTTGTGCCTATATAGCTCACATTACTTATAATACTAAGGAAAAGAGTCTAGGTGGTTCCCTGGTGTACTAATCTTTTTTCCCCCTTTGGCCTGAACAGATGGTACTGGTGATTAAAGATTTTATTTCCTTTCAAATCTCTCCTCTCTTCCTCCTCTCCTCTCTGCTCCTTTCCACATATGACACAAGCCCCTAAGTGGCCCCCCTCTAGAGACCAAGTAGATGCATCAGCTCCTTTCTAGGTCAACTTAAACCATGGTTTCTCTATGTGTATTACTTGTATCTCTCTTTGTATCTGACTCTTCTTTTTTAAAGGTAAAATCTAGAAGAGGACCAGCTCAGGTGTGTGAAGTCTCTGATTCCTGATGCATCAGTGTGATCAACCTCACTGCTTTGCCAACTCTGAAGCTGCATGACCTTGCATCAGGACCAGAGTGCCTTGCCAGTGTGACAGTCTTACTCAGAACCAGGAGAATAGCAACCTGAGCCAAGAGAATTTGCACTTTGTTCTGGGAAGTCTCACCTTGTTCAGGAGATAGGAGAAAATTCTGGAGAAAGCACAAAAGATTCATGTGAACTCTACAGAAACACATGCTTGCTAATATATATTCTGTATATGTATGTGTATGTACATATTTATGTCTTTATATATATATATATATATGAATGTGTTCTGTATATATTCTCTCTCTATATATAGCAATTCTATATACATATACTATATATGGTATTGTGTGTATATACATATATATGTATATATAACCAAACAAACATGTTATATATATTACATATATAACATTTTTGTTTCTCTTCCTACTTTTCCATGTCACCCAAATCAGGAAAACTCTGAAAGCTAAAATCATTGCCACTACTAAGATGAAAATCTGAATGAGTGGGAATACCTTATAAAGACATGTTTGGCCACTAAGACCTAGCACAAAACCATTCTGGCTCTATTTCCTTATGAATTTCATATTTTTAATTAAATAAAATAAAAAGATGACTTCAGACCTCACAATTAATGAATTTGTTTGCCTTAAAGATCAGGTCTTCTATTCATCCTACAATTAAACAAGGTTGGGGGAAGGCATACAGCAAATTTTAGCATATTTTAAAACAATGTTCTC